>JAGSMP010000011.1:12662500-13262500 GCA_029286625.1 Parnassius orleans | reverse complement strand
TTCTATCATTCTTATCCATTCTTTCTTGCTTTTTCCTTTCAACTACTTCTTTTACTCTCTTATTTAGATGTCTAAAGACTGCCTCTTTTCTTTCAATATCATCATTCATACCGCTAGAATAACTAGCCTTGGTTGCTAGTAAATCTAGGCATGCTCTCTTCTTTGCTTCTACTTCCATCCATACCTCATCATCCCACCATAAAGTGTTATTTTTCCTTTCATTTGTTCTCTTACTTACATCTCCAAGTCTAAATCATTCATACACAGTTCATCCATACCACTTATATTTTCTCTCAGTCTACATTTGAACTTCTCTTTCGCACCTTCATCTTGTAACCTCTCTGTTCTTATATGCTGTAACGCAGTGGTAGACATAGATGTCCGATGCCGCCAACGTCTGAATAGACCATTAATTCGGCATAAGACCAAGTAATGATCTGTCCCTACGTTGGACCCCTGGTAAACCCTTAAAACCACTGCGCTCCTCATTCTTTCATCCACAATTATGAAATCTATCATGCTTCTATCACTACCTCTTTCCCATGTATACATGTGAATCTTCTTATGACGAAAGAAAGTGTTTGTCACAAAAATATTCTTTTCCACACATACAGTGAGGAGGCTTTCACCATTCTCATTTATACTTTCATCACCCAACGTTCCCAATATCCTTTCATAACCAAGCCTCTTCATGCCAACCCTTCCATTAAAATCTCCTAATATAACAATATTCTCATTACCCTTACATTTCATTAGCACCATCCTTACCATCACCCAAAACTGCTCTCGGATATAAGTGGGCTTAGACATGTATGGGGCATAATACTGAAATAATGCAATTATTAACTTTCTAGGTGTTTTAAATATATGCAAACAAACATAATTAATACTTTAAATCTAATAATGGCAATAATGAAAACATCACAAGCTAATACAATAAAAAGAAAAGAAAATTATCTTTGAATTTGGACAAAGTGTTTTTTGATTCTATTTATTAGTCCAGTAGTCTTTAAAGTTGTGTGATCAGGTCTGAAAACCTTTTTACATAACCCAATTTTGAATATTTTAATTAAATCAAATAATTGAGGTGTTATTAGTGCTTAATAATATATATATAAATATAGCATAAATTGATGGTTGTTGTCAGAATGTAATTCATGATAATACTTGTTTCTATTATATATCCACAATAATAATTTCATAATGATCTGAGCATTCAGTTTTGTTGTTTCTTTCTAGTTGTGTGCTACTATTAAAAAAAACATAAAAACTGTTTTAATGATATAAATATTTATTTACAGTTTCTTTGCATGAGGAATATAAAAGTGTTTCTCCGCACATGTCATGAGGATTTTGAGCTACGGGAAACAGATCTGTTTGACCCATCAATGCTCTTTGACCTTTCCAACTTCCACAGAGTGTTATGTACATTGGCCAAACTTAGCCAGTGTGCCAAATCATTAGCTAAAAATATAAAGTAAGTTACATTATCGATTGTGCTTAAGTTTTTCAAATATTTTTACATGCTTTAAGTCTCACTTTTTGTTTTATTGTTTAAAAAGGCCTGCACATAATTTTATTACTATGTTTACTTGTACTTTTAATTTATTTTATATATAATATATCCATTTTCTTTTAAATTTATAATTTATGTAGAAATATAGAAACGAAAATATCCAAAACCATTTATATTGCATATTATTTAGTTTCTTTTATATTTTTGTTATTATTAAAAGTACTATTTTTGCATTATATATATTTATGACTTATTTTCAGGCCATTCTCAGCGCACAGAACACAGTCTGAAGAAGATATTTATAAAGATCTGCAGACAGTGTAAGTACTTTTTTATTTTATTTATAGCAACACTTTAATAATCTATATAATTCTTTGTAACACAGTTATCAACTTATAGTAGTGCGAACATGTCGCTCGAAGCACCAAATTACATCGTAAATGAGTCTCAAGAGAGACCAGCACCGGCCGAAGTCCCCTGGGTCCAGTTTACCATACCCAATGCTACTTGTGAAGAAAGAGTTGAGGAGATATATGAGGATCTGTGCTATGTCAAGTTTACTTCTGCCATGCCTGAGGTGGCGATTTCTTTTAAAATCTTTACTTTTAATATGTTTACACATCAGCGCTTGCATTTAAAACCTTTGGTTTGAAATAATCTTTAACAGTAACGCTTGTATCATGATATATACTGGTGCTTTGTTGGGTTAACATTGGGTTTTAGGTTTTGAATGGTATATACTTATTAGGTAATAATAATAAAAAGAATAGTATAACACTGTTAACGTTAAGTTAATACTCTCATTATCTACTCCCATTGAGCTTAAAATGCTTGTGTGAGGACTGATTCACTACAGTAGTCGGATGGCGGATTGGAATCGACGACTTTCCGCATGAGCAAGCCGCATTCTTAACCATTAGGCTACTGTCGCTCACTATATTAAACATTAGAACTGTTTTCAGTCCATTTTAGAACTGTTTTACTTGTGTTTTCTTAAAATTCTTGTTATTTATGTGTAAAGCATTATATACTGCAAAACTTGAAAAATGAAAGATGATACTGCGTAAAATGATAAACTTTACTAGTAGCTACTTTAATGTAGCTAATCATAATGGTTAAATGTCAGTGATAAAATATTTAAACATATTGCTTATCAAGTAAATAAGAGTGTCATTCACTCTTTGCTGTTTCATGAAAAGCTTTAGTATATTCTCTCCAAATATAATACAAAACTTTACAACTGTTTATTTCAAAATTGATATTACAATGTTATTTATACAATATTTAATTTATTATATACTAATCCACATTAAAGAGTTAATTGAAGTGAACATATATGAAAGCGTGTTTTGTACACGCCGCGTAGGTTTTGCAGTGCACGCGCTGGTGTGTAAACATAGTGAAACAGCTGTGCCGTTTCCAAATTTATTTACGCCGTTCTGCATGGAATTCAGTCGCTAAAAATAGAGTACTGATAGTATTAGAAAAGGGAGGTTACATTCACATCATACGTTTAAAATAGTTTCGAATAATTGCTTTTCCCGTACGCTCTTTGCGAAATGTTTCATGCTGCAAATAATTTTTTCTTATTACTGCTTATAACTCATCAGTATAATATGTTAAATAATACTGTTCATTATAATAAGAACCCGTCAAAAATATCTAGATATTTGCCATATCATAAATAATAATAATTTCTTATAATGTCAAAAACACGGCGACAACTTCCGATTTTAAACAAACTCAACGGTTAAAACAGTAATTAAAAATAACCGACTGCGTAAAAAGTTTACCGGAAAGAGTAATTTTTTATACCCTATCATCACTTCCACAAATAAGACGAATCTAACGACACTTAATAGATATGTTAAAATCTTTAATGCCTACAGCCTTTTTAGGCTACAGAGCTTGCCATAGAAGTAGGCATAAATACATACAAAGACCCGAAAAGCTTTATCCTCCTTTTGGGGCAGTCGGGTAAATAGTGTTGATAAATTATTAATTATGCAAGACATATTATAGTTCCTTAAGTGTAGATTAACTCGATCACAGAGGCAATCGCGTTATTTGTTAGTATCCAATGTGTTTATGTTTAAAATATCGGGCTAGGCTTAAATATAGTATCCAACATACCCTTTCACGATATTACATCTGAGCTTTAAGATAACACAACTTTGGTTTTTGTTTAATTATTGCCCTCGGCTTGTTTTCGTACACATCAGTAAAACGTATATGTGTGTTGTATGTATGCGATGTTCGGCACGTGTGTATGGGCACGCTTGTTCTGTTTACCGGATGAGAGTTCAGTAAGTGTGTGTAATCATTGAAGCTTATGAGCTTACACGTGCCCGTATGTTTACTTGCGCTTTATTGATGCGTGTATTGTAATATATCCGCATAATTCAATGGTCTGACTGAGAAAACTTACGTAGTTTGTTCAAATTTCAGTCGGGGACAGAGTAGACTTTACTGCGTACAAGTCGCGGCACGTAAGTCTAGCGCTGAACGAAACGTGGAGGGGACGCGCACGAATTGAATTGCACGAATGCGACTGGAGAGCCAATCAGCGCGACTTATGCGCAATAACGGTCACCGCTAGACTTTCGTGCCGGCGCCTGTACACTTTACTGCGTACACTTTATTGCTTTCGGCTCTCAACGGCGCTCGCCGTAAATTTAACTGTACGCGAAAAACCCGAGTTTGAACCCCGCCGGCATAAATAATTTTTTTTAGTGCTGATTTACCACGTGTTCGCCAGTAAAGGAAAAATCATGAAGAAACCTACATGTCTAAGAAATAAAATGTTTCAAAGACATGTGAAGTTCGCAAATACTTGGAGCAACCATTCCCTTCTAGAAACAAGAGATGACCTGTGCTCAGTAGTCAAACGCTATAGACTGTTGCTTATCTTTTTTAATCTTTTCATTCTTTTTATACGTGGTAGAGCCATGCTGCAGCTATATTAGTAGTATAGTTGTAGTACGAATGGGTCGGCTCGACGGGGGAAGGACCACGCTCTCACAGAATACCAGCGTAAAATAGCAGCTTAACACTGCTGTGTTTCGTATGGTGAGTGTAGAGAACCGGAGACCCTTTTTACTGGAAAAGAGGCATTCCATCTTAGTCCTCACGGGTGACAACGCATTTGGATTTTGATTCTTTATTGAAGATAGATGTAGATGTCTATGGGTCACAGCAATCACTTACCATCAGGTGGACTGTGTGCTCGCTTGTCACCCTATCCTATAAAAAAAAAACCGATTTCAAGGTCAAGGTTCTCAATTCGACTGTTTTGTTTATTGTATTTATATTGAAGTCGGTTGTACAAATTTTTTAATTTTTCCACTTGTAACATGAATAATATTTGAATTTAAATGCCATGACAAATCCACTATCTCACTACATTGCTACGGCGGTCCATGCTTTACTACTCTTTTGGGTACTACTAATTGGCAGGGAACTGTCATCTGCATTAATTTAGATCTTTATAAATTAAAAAAAATGTTTTAGTAATAAGACCATAAAATAATGAAATATATTATCGTATGTGTATAATGTCTTTATCGTTCAGTGAAGGTTCGTCATCATCATTACAGTCCATCACAAGTCCACTGTCACTGTTATAAACCACCTGCGTCCATTGACTTCGCGCATACCTCATAATTGTCTTGTGAATAGTCGTCCTATGCTGTTCTTGTCGGTACATAGCTGCCAAATTTCCCCATCGGTTGTCGGTCCATATAATATACTAGCGATCCGCCCCAACATCGCACGGGTGATTTATGGATCTCGACAACAGAGCCACCTACCGGGTCCAATTGTGAATCAAAACCATTCTAGAATCAACTTAATCACACACACAAAATTTCATCGAAATCGGTCCAGCCATTTAACAGGAGTTCAGTCACAATACATACGGACAGAAGAATCTATACATATAATAAATCTGTAGAAAAGTCGTGTCTGTAATTTTAATATATTCTTGAAAAAACAAGTACAGGGGACTAATTAAAGGCTTCTGAAGCCAAATTAGTGGTTTTTAGAATTTTTGTCTGTCTGTCTTTCTGTCTGTCTGTCTGTCTGTCTGTCTGTCTGTCTGTCTGTGTATTCCGGATTCACGCAAAAACTACTGAACCGATTTACATGAAATTTTGTATGTATGTAGTTAGTAACCCGGGGCAACTTATAGGCTACTTTTTATCCGATTACGGAACTTCAAAAAAAGAAGGTTAAGTATTTTCCTTACATTAGATGTTAATTTTCTATTATAGCTTAGTTATAGGCGGTATGACTGGTGTTCTTCAAATAAATACCATATTTATAAATAAAGATTAAAATATAGTTATAGCCTTGGTAAAATAATTTGAAACTATACTGATTTATTATCAAAACAGCGCCATCTGTCATCAAATGGAAAAAGTAGTATATTTTGCCTTCAGTTACATAGTTATAAATTAAATAATATAAATAACTTACAAAAATTTAAATAATTAGATTTTTAAAATTATTTAATAATTCTAACGTTTAGTTATTTAATATTTTTGTTATTTTATTTTAAAAGTGTAATAATTTCAATAGATAAAAATGACGTATATCAAAAATATGAAAATTTATAAGGTTTTTCTTAGAGTATTTATAATAGCTTGCTTATAAACACTCTTAAGAGATTTTTATATTGTTCGCTTCAATTGCTGATATTATCTACTAGATTGTATAGTTTTGGCTTTCATTATTTCATCTAACAATAGCGCCATCTACTTACTTCTAAATAAACTAAAATGGTTAGTCATGATAAAATTAAATAATAGAATGCTACTGAATATACGATGTAAATAATTGAAAATTCGTTCTTGGCATCGTTGGATGTGTAGTTACTAGTTAGGTAGATGTTGTCAACAATCATGCAAAAGCTTAGTTTCAGTTTTTATGAATTGTATTTAAACAAATACGAGGGCCGTGTAGTTCGCCATGAGATTTCATCATGGCACGGGAGCAAAACGTGTACGATTCCCTCGAGAGTGAATCTGTTGATTGATGTAACATGTATGTAAGCTGCTACTTTTTTACTTTTCATGGGGCAATATATGCAGTTTTTATTTCATTCATATTTTCGGGTATGTTTTTTGTTTGTTTTTATTCTACCGTAAATTTTAAGGGTTGCAAAGATGAGTAGAACTCATTATCGTCAGCATATCAAAAGTCCACTGAAATTAACATAGGCCTCCCCCATAAATTGTCAAGTGGTTGGATATTTGATATAGTTGCCACGCTTGGTAGGCGGGTTGGCTACCGCAGCTATTATTATTTTGATCTGTTGTCAGGAAGATATTATGCTACCCATCTCCTGTTTATTTTCCTATGTCGCCTCTTACGATGGGACGGTATGAGGTGGCAGATTCTCTTTCACCGCCACAACAAGGCGAACATAATTCTACTCCTGTTCATGAGTTTAGTGCTTCCCACGTTCACTGTGAATAACATTTATAAGGAATAAAACAAATTTTAAGGATTTTTTTTGCGTTTAATTTTAATTTTTTTAATTTCCGATGTTTTGGGCACTTTACAGCACCCATAATAACGGGAGGACTGAGGGGTTTGACCACCTGATGTCATAGTAAGAATATAATAGAATAGAATGGAATAGATGCAGTAGTATTAAAGTTGGTAAAAATTACTGCAGTAGTATGCTTGGGTTTGAATTTAATTTTATTAATTATGGGGTCCTTAGCAGATGGTAGCACTCAGCCATCTTCCCTATTAAAATTAGGATGTTTTCGAATTTCAATAGCCTCGCGAATCATCATTGGTAGGAATCGGTGTTCTAATGCAAAGATTTGTTGTTTATTATTTGTTGTTGATCAGATCCGATATAATGGTTGGGACGATACTAAACATACTATCACTGACATATGACATGACATACTTTAGACTTCCCGGAGCGTCGGTGCTTCACATTAACGATATGTTCCTTTACGCGGGTTTTTATGGAACTTTCATCCAAAGATGCGTAAAAACCCCCTCGTAAAAAAAGTTAAAATTAAACGTGATAAAATCCGTGACATAAGTTTTATTCCATGTGTAATATACGTTATTATTGAACTGCATTTATGAAATTTTGAAGTCTACTCGAACGTAAAAAAAATATCTACATCTATTTTATGGTACTAATCTATATTAAATAGGACCAATGATATGAATAAAATATTTCTAATAAACATTATACCGTAAATTGATAGAAGACCATGAAATTCAGCATTATTTTGTTAAAACTAAATTGACTTTAATTATGAATTAATGTAAAGAGTAAAATGTAAATAATAATAATACATGTTGATTCCAAGACAATTTACCTTTCTTATGGATATATCGGAAGACACGCCCGATATAAAAAATAGTAGGTGTTTCTAGACATATACATATATGCACGTGTTCCTGTAGCTATTATATATGTGCCAAATACAAGTCATCTACGTCTAAATAGTCTTTAAAAAAAATCTTTGACAGACATAGAGACACAGACACAGAGGTGACTCTTAAAAGTAATCGAATTTTGCTAAATTTGGCACGGAATAGCATTTAATGATGTTTCTAAATTCAAGTTCACGCGAGCGAAGCCGCGGGTAAAATGCTAGTTATATAATAAAGATAAAGAAGTATTAGGTATCGAACATGCCTGTGGTAAAACTCATTGCTGTAGTAGTTTTATTTAGTTGCTATTTTCTCGTGTTACTACGTAGCCAACGCTCACGCATTAAAACTCTGCATTCGATGATTACTTGTTTGTTCAATAAAAATTTACTTCAGAGGAATATTCCGTTTATTCGAGATGTTTTCTAATTATAGCGAAGAGAAGTGCTTTGCGATTTCATACTTTTTTATAGAAGGGAGTCAAGCTTACTAACAACAGTCCACCTATGTAGATGTGAGCTTGTGAGCTATGCCTCACAAGCTCACTTCTATCCTGGATTAAGAATAAAAATGCTGAATGAAATGTCCCCTGTGGACTAAGATCGAATTACTCGTTAACCAGAAAAAAGGGTTTTGAGTGTGCGAAATTGCGAATTAGTTGATCTAATTACACGCTAGAATTCAATGTTTTGACCAGTCGAAATCAGATTAGTACTATTACTCTCGAACAGACCTAAATCTTATTGGGTAAAAAACCTTTATTCTTATTGGCTGAATAAATGTGAAGTGTTCAAATTTTACCTTAATTTTTACGAAATAACCAAAATATTTTTAAGTTTATCTCTTTATTTGAACTAGCTACCTTATCAGTCGCATGTGCATACATTTAACATGGGTCTAACTTGGACTTTTTCTAATAATACTTATTCTACTAAATAACAACTATAACATTCTACAGAGAAATCAAAAGTTCGACAGTTAGCTTTATACAAAAATACTTATCAAATTGCCATTTATTTTAAAACAAACTAATACGTAGAATATTTGATAAGAATGATTTATGCCCCATTTACACTGTGTAAGTTCCTTTTATCAAAAATGGCAATAATTGAATGCAATTAATCACGCACATTTATATCATTCAAGAATTGAAAGTCACTATTTACATGACATTGTCGTGAATGCCTAGTATTGTACAAAAGTTTTGACAAGTAATTATTGCAACATCAATTTGTTTATATCACGAACATATTTCAACGGAGAGAAATGCTTTACAGTTTTGACGAGTCTAAACACCTTGTAGTTGTACCATTTCTTGATAAATTGCTTCGAGTATTGCAAGTATTAGCGGACATAATTTTTATATATCAAAATGTTGTTCCTAATGACTGGGTTTCATTATGTTCTATTAACACTAGTGTTAGATTGTAATTCAACTTGGCAAAAATATTACACATTGTTTAGACGGTGTATATTAATTTTTGCTTTAACTTTATCGTATGCTACAGGCTTGTACGTCATAAATGGGCCGATTATTTAAGCAACAATGGACGAGCAATATTTTTTTATAGTATAAGTGTGACAAGCGAGCATACAGCTCACGTTATGGTAAGTACTGCAGTACTTCGGAAATCGGAACTGTAATAGCGCGATTTAGGCTTCGGTGCGTTTCGATTGTGGCGCGACGACAGCGCCGCCACATCACCCACCTGCTGAGACCGGAGGTCGTTAGTACAGTCCGATTGACACATTTCTTGAAAGTACAGTAGCAGCTGTTTTTTTTTCTTTGTAAAAAACGTTATTCTAAACTAGGATTTTCTCCTATACAGTGGAGGCATTTTACATACATAAATAACACATTTATAAACATCCAAACCCATACAAACACTACTTGTTCCGTGCGAGATTCGAACCCGCGGCTCACAGCGTCGCGACCAAAGCCTTAGCCTCTGCGCCATCGGGCTGTATTAAATGTCCGTAGTCGTTACGTCGATACGTCGACCGGCAGAAAAAAACAGCGTTACCTACACTTTGGGGAAAGAAAGTCGAACGGTTCAGTGTTAAAAATTATGATTTATAAGTTTTATTAATTTTACTTTATATTTCTTGCTTGTTTTGTAACGTTAAAGAAACCATCTCACTATCTCGTCGTTTTGATATCGTGAGACAAGATAAATACCCTCAGATTATCTTTATCTTTTTATTGACGTAGGTATTTGACATGGTAGAGCCACGCTGCAGCATTATTTAGGTTGCAGCACGAAAGGGTCGGCTCGACCGGGGTAGGACCACGCTCTTACAGAATACTGCCGTAGTTGAGAGAACCGGAGACCCTTATTACTGGTAACGAGGCATTCCATCTCAGTCTTTAGGGGTGAAAACGCATCTGCATTTTAATTCTTAATTGAGGATAAATGTAGATGTCCATGGGCCACCGCATCTACTTACCATCTGGTGGACTGTATGCTCGTTTGTCAGTCTTATTCTATAAAAAATGGTGTCTACCGAGCTTTGTTTAAATCAAACAAAAATCTAAAGGTCAGTGTAGGCGGCTCGTTTGAATGTCTAGTACTCGTAAGTAGATCAAATGAAATCTTAGCACGGGTTGTAGCCACCCCGGGGCCGCTAGCGCTGAAAATACCGACCCTTACCCTCCCCTTGAGATTTTACTGGCTTCATTTCAAATATTTAATATAATATAAGGCGCGGATTAACTTTCATTCGGATAATTGCCCCCTAAAATTTGTCTATTTTAACAATATAAAATCAATAAAAGTCTTCTACAGTCAAAGTTTATTATTTGATAAACGTAGACTGTTGGTAATAAAATATTAAAATGATTTCCTTTTACTTATCCCTACCCTGGTGAGAGTTTGTGTGCAAACTATCTCTATTTTTCTACCGACTTCAAAAAGGAGAAGGTACTCAATTCGGCTCGTATGTTTTTTTAAATATGTGTATTACTTCATAACTTTGTTCTACGTGAACCGATTTCGATGATTCTTTTTTTTATTTGAAAGCTGGTGCTTCTCATGTAGTCCCATATAAATGTTGTATATCCAATATAAATGTAAAAATATTGATCAAGGTCTGATCAATAGTTTTTGAGTTATCCTTAATAATATAGATTGAAGTCGGTTGTACAAATTTTTTTAATTTTAAATTATAATCAAAAGTATTCAGTAAGAACTATTTCGGACTATTTGATATTTTTTCCCAAATTGCCGCCCCATAAAATCTGCCGCCCATGGACACTGAATGAAATTACTGTAAACAATGATTCATGCAGTTGAGAGAAAATGTACTAAATATATTTTTACTTAGTACGCAGAATAAAATGTATTAAATAGCATTATTTATTCTTGAAAGTGCTACGAATGTATTTTATTTTTATTTATCAATCGTTAATTAGTGCGAGGGTGGGATGCGCAGTTGCGGCACATGAGTAAAGAAACCGTACAGAGGCAAAGCTTCTAAGGAGCTGTCAACATTTTAAAATATTTTTGTAGGGTTGGCACAGGATGATAAAATTAAATAACAAAACGTTTATCAGCTTTTATTATAATACTTAATGTAGAATATTTTTATACAAACTGTTTTTATTCTAAATATTTTATTTTTATAATTTTTGTTCTTCAAAAATTTGTTGTGCCTTTTAATTAAATGGTGAATTCTAAATCTAATGTCGTTTTTTTTTTAAAAAGTAATCTATTGGAAAGAAACAAATATACAATCTTGCACACGTTTTAATATTTCATTACCAATATTTACAATGTCAACTCATACGAGATCAAAATATTCGTGAAATTTTTGCTCAAGCAATTCATACATTTATTTCAGATACATTCTCACATTGACTTGAACTCGAATAAGCACCGTCATTTGTCGGCAAGTTGAGCGTTGAAAAAGCATTTCCAAATAAATATTTTACGGTTCGAAGCGATCCTCACAAGTTTTATAATCAAAAAGTTTTGAAAGGAGATCTTTTCGTTCGACAGCTTTTAACCACTCTTGTCGTCTAAAATTAAAAAAAAACATGAACCTATGTATTTAACTTATAAACGTAATTATTCAATTATAAACATTATAAAAATAACTATTAGGTATTAGGTACTACGTTTTCTTTCAATGTTAATAGATACCTCAAACATAATATACCTATATGTATGAGGTACTCGTATCTATCTACCACATTAAAAATAATAAATTATAGTCAAGTTACTTAGTCTTTAGGATAATTAAAAAATTATATATTTTTATTTATTCTATTATTGTTCATACAAACAAGTATATTAAACCATATTTACACTTTTTTTATATTTCCTTTAACACGAATAATTGTTTAAAAAACAAAATTTGACACTTATTATTCTTTACACAACCCTGAGTTTGAGCACTGGCCGAGCCGGCTTAAAAGCTGTTTCTCTCTGTACGTGACGAGCCGCCAGTGCTCACGCACACACGCGCATCTGGCTTGTAGTAGTGTATCTATCATAGCGCGGTTGTATGAAGCTTTGCCTCTGTACGGTACGGTTTCTTTACTCATGTGGTTGCGATCCACCGACTTTATTTTATAGGTATTATGCCGTCTGTAGTCTGGAGTCTGTTTATAATGATTTGAATATAGCAATACAAAAAGTATACTTCCATGTGAGAGTGTACTACTAGATTTTGTTCCAGTATGGATTATGGATTCAATATGTCTTGACATATGGAATCCATACTGGCGAGAGTGAGAGTGGGCTACTCTACATTACAACTATGTGTCCTTGAAACTATCAGCTAGCATGTAAACTTCTACCGAATCGAATATCTTGGACGTTAAAAGCTCCTAGTTTCGTGCACCTCTTCTTTTCAATATTTCCTTGCTCAATGAAATGTAATGTACGAGTGTCCATTGTGCCCTACGGAAAGCGTAATGACCGGCTTACATTAGTATACAGGAGAGTAAATGAATAGAAACGTGTAAACAGTAGGTTTTAGTCATTAGTAGGTACTCGGGTAATTCATTTATGGGGGCAATGTATACGCTTTTACAACAAAATCCCAGAACATGTTCAAAGTTTGTCAATAAACAAGTTTAAAAGTTTTATTAAAGAAAAACTGTACAAAAAGGGTTATTATAATATCAAGGAATACATGAATGAAAATAACCCCTGGAATAAGGTTATTGCCACCATGCTGGTTCGATGAAAATTCATTTAAAAATTGTGCAAATTTATTGTTAAGTGAAATATGTTTAAAAAAAAGTCTCGCTGGGTTTCTTGCTGGTTCTTCCTAGGACAGAGGTATTTTCCGAACCAGTGGTAAATAAAAAAATATTTTCAATAAGTATTATGTCATAATCAATATTGAATAAAAATCATTCTCTTCATTCTCTTCTACTCGCTTTACGTACAATTCTCAACTTTCCACTAAAATTAAATAGAATCGCTTTTTATTTTTGTTTGAAGCACTCGCATTTGAGTACCATTAATGAACTCTCCTCAATCACTAAAATGTAAAACGGTTATGACGGCTCCGTGGCGCAGTGGCTCAGCAATGAGTTGCAGCGCCAAGGGCCGCGGGTTCAAATCCCGTACGGAACAAGTATTTGTATGACATACAAATAATTGTTCTGGATCTGGATGTTTGTCCTTGAGAAATCTATTTATGTAAACTGCCCCCGCGATATAGAAGAAAATGTGGAGTAACGTTTTTTTTTTAAATATACAAAAAAAACGGTCATACTATGACGTAAACCTGCGATAGTATGGCTTAAACTTCCAGACTGAAGTGGAAGCGTGAAGCGTGATTTAGAGAACAAAATTTCGGAAGGACCACAACTAGACATGGTGTCTATTTAAAAATAAAGGCTAAGGCTCTCTCTGCCCAAACGATTTGACAGATAGCAGCCCAAAACGAAGTGTAGAGATAATACGATTAGATATTACATATGTAAACAGATGTAGCAAATCAATTTTTAGCCATTTCTATTATCGCATCAATTTGAAACTGTAAATATTAGGTCCTTACATATGAAATTAGCGTTTTGTACGGGAGGAATATAAAGTTTTTTTTTTGTAAAATATATTAAATTAATCAAAGTATGCACCGTTGTTATCTATGCACTTTTGCTATCTCATAGGTAGTTCATTGATCCTTTACTAAAAACCATGGGCGAGAATCAATAAACTCTTTGAAGGCGGTTTGGACTGCCGCATCGGAGTTGAATTTTTTTCCTTGTAAGAAGTTGTCCAAATTCCGGAAAAAATGGTAATCTGTTGGAGCAAGGTCCGGGGAGTACGGTGGATGTCGTAGACATTCCAATTGTAGCTCATCTAACTTAGTGGTTGTTTGTTGTGCAGTGTGTGGTCTTGCGTTGTCGTGAAGCAGCAGTGGCCTAGAGCGATTGACCAATCTCGGTTGATTAGCAGCTAGTTCTTCCTTCATGGTTTACAGTTGCTGATAATAGATATCTGCCGTAATCGTTTGGCCAGATTTTAGAAAGCCGTAGTGAACGACACCGGCGCTAGTCCACCAAACACTCGCAAGTAACTTTTTCTGATTTCGTTTAGGGCAGGATTTGGCTGGGTCTCCAGGGTACAGCCATTGCGACGAGCGCTTCCGATTATCGTACAGTATTCACTTTTCATCACAAGTAATGATTCGATTTAAAATCCCTTCATTATTGTGTCGGTTGAGCAAAGTAACACAGCAGTCGACGCGTGTTTGCAAGTTCGATTCACTCAATTCATGAGGTACCCATCGTTCAAGTTTTTACTTCCTGATTTGCTTCAAGTGGATTAATACAGTTTTATCACTTACCCCGAAGCTGCAGCTATCTATGAAGTGCTTTGTGTTGGATCCGCTTTCACAATAGCCTTTAATTCTTCATTTTCCACTTTGGTCTCCGGCCGTCCACGGGGTTGGTTCTGAAGGTCGAAATTTCCGGAACGAAAACGTTGAAACCAAAAACGTACCGTGCTTTCTTTTCCTTCGAGCTGTTTCTGCAGCACTGGTGCCACGGTAGAACTCGTACTCGTAAATGTACCGATATTTCATGTTTTCCATTGTGCGGTAATAAGCGACGCTAAAGAAAAAAAAATGAGAAAAAAACAAATGAATGACTGTTTTCAAAACTCAAATGTACCTAAATGAATTTATAAATTTGAATTTGGAATTCTTAACCAAAGAGGAGATATTTCAGATCAAAGTGGTCAGTACGACAAAACGCTAATTTCATATGTAAGGACCTAATATTTGCAATTTATGGTGCCATAGGTACGTAGTGCTATTATTTATGTCGGAAGGTAGTTTATGGAACCCTTTGGTGACTGTTTTTTTTTTTTTGCGCTCAATGCAAAGGCACCTTCCGGAAGCGGGGGAGGGAGGTGGTGAATGCTCCTAGCTGGTGACTGTTGCTTACTCGTAAATTCATCGGGACCGATTCTTTGTACTGGTTTTGATAGGTTCCATATCATTTATATTTCTTAAGAAAACTACTATCTCCCTATTTACACAAAAATTTCTTTGATTCTGGCAACGGACTTCTAAACAATTGAATAATTTACCAAAAGCATAATCTAATAACTGCTACCGCATTTCGGCGTACTGATAAAATGTAATAAGCACCGATATGAGTTCCCGGAATCCTTTACTTAATAAATAAATTTGCTTTAAAAATTTAAACCTAATAGACGTGAAATTCCATGCATAATGACGTGCAATAATGTCTGAACGCTGCCTTGGAAAGCTTTTTGCTAGCATGGGTTAATTTAATTCGCTTAGTAGAGTGTGTCATATTATATTTTGTTAATATTAATTCACAACATCGTACAGTAAATAGCTTGATGGGTCAAAAGACCCATTTGGTAAAAATAACTATTTTGGTTTATCATTTGTCATTCAAACATTAGAAAGACAATAACTTTTTGCGATTTTTTGTTATTATGTGACCATCTTTAGAAGCTTCTTGAAGTTACCAACTGCGTAGGAAGTATTATAGATTATAGTCCTACTCGTGTAGCGGCGATCTGCACAAGGCGGCTGGCAGAAACTGAACGCGTAAAGCCGAAGATCGGGCTAAGTGGCCAGCAGTAGACTGCCGCGTGCTGATGATGATGACGATAATGTGGAGAACCCACAATGCATCGAGGCTTTAATAATTTTTTGCATAACTATCGGTTTCGATTGGGATTTGAACCCAGAACCTTCATATACATTGGCACAGATAGCTTATTTGACGATGACGATTTCTAATGATTCGCTTTAGTAGCTTAATTACATAGAAATAGACTCGGGTCTCAACATGCAGTATTTAATTAGGAACCTCACAAACGTTGCTTATTACTTTTTCGTAAAAGTTCTTCATTGAATACCTGTCTGCCTTTATTCTAATTTCATTAAAAGAAAAATTGTAACCTCTGTTGTGATTTGTGTTTTAAAAATCTTTAATGAAATATTCGGGTCCAAGCATAACACAGATCATAAAAAAATACTAAAAACATTTCGGATTACAACGTTATTTTCGTCGCCATTTTTTAGTTATTTGTAGTGTTCAATAAACTGTAAGATTCATCTGACATTATTAAATAAATTAATGTTTAAAAAAAACAGAAACTAATATTTAAAAAAATTGTGCGTGTAATTGTGTACACACGTACGAAGTGAAACTTCTTTACGACTTTCATTCTTCTTTTATTCTATATTTTACATAAGTAGGTTAAATATACTAGATACTAGATATAGTATACTAGATACTCATGCAGCCCCGGCGGTGAAACGTTACAAGAATACGTGACGTTTTTTTTTAAAATACCGTACTAAATTTCTCCACTACTTAGATAAAGAAGTTTCACTTCAAAACTTTTAAAAAATATCTCTTTTCATGTTAAAGTAATAAAAGGTCTAAACGTCGTTTTATCGTAACCAAATTAATAACCAAATCAATCAAATATTCGTAGATGATAAAAAGTAGTTAAGCGAGTCACATCGATCTATTTTATTTGCTTTAAATTATTAAGCATATTAAAGACTGAAGTTCTGTATTTTGGCTACGAGAACGCGGTTACGAATCTCGCACAGAACAATTGTTGTGTGGTCTGCAAATGTTTGTTCTAGATGTTTATCCATGTGCAATTTATGACTGTGAAATGTCTTCGCAATACTGGAGAATATCATTGCGAAGGAAAATCCTGTAGGTAGCGTTTTTATGCAGACATAAAAATAAATCAACATTTGTTTCGACTCTCGCACTTTGTTATGTCTAGTTACTAATTTATAATTTCGTTACTGAATCTACATGTGAGGTTGCAAAAACATTTATAATTTATTGCACGGCAGTGGGCCATGGTTATACGAGAACGGTATAAAGCTGTCAAACTATGCCGCTTGCGGGTGTTTTGGTTCCGTTAAATCCTTAGTAGTTTATAATACTACGGTAATGTAGTCATGTCACGGTTAACTGCAGTAAACGGAAGTACTGAAACCAGCTATGCGCACGTATCCCGCATGCCTAGGCTTCTCTGGATGCATTCGCAGTCGCCCTATTAGCTTGTTCCGTTTGGCTTTTGTTTTAAAAAAAAAACTTAAGCATACCTATTAAATGTTAAATAAGACGCTAAATTTTAAACATGCCATCACGCGATTTATTATATCCTAGTAGTTTTGAACAACAATAGTTTGATTAAGTATGTTATATATTTCAACCATTTGGAATTTTAAACATTATGATCGGCACGAGTTCACATAAAAAAACCATTATCCAATTCAATATTGATAGATTTCGTAACAGCATTTTCATTCGATTGGAAATGCCTCGCGTAATTCGAATACTCGATTACGTGACATATCCAGTGAGACGGTATCAAAATTCCGCTCGGTCAGCTTGCTTGTCGCCGGCTGAGCGCTAAATTCAATGATGTATTTCGAGTGCCTTCAAAATGTAGGTCAGGTTATATAGCTTTACCAGAGCGAGCTTTACTGCCTATAAGATGTATCAATTTAGTCGTTTTTGGGAGAAGTTGGGCTGTTACGTAGGTCGTGTTCTATAAAAAGATTTTTTTTCTTAGTTACAAATATAAATTACTATATTTTAGTATTTAGTATGCGGGGGGGTTTCGGGGCGATAAATCGATCTACTTTTTCAGGCAATGAAAAACTGCTACAATATCATTAGAATACGAAGGTAAATTTCGCCATTATCTATAAGGTTTTAATAGCTCAGTTGGGAAATCGGGCGGTCCCGATACCAAAAGACTCCGGTTCGAGTCTAGATTTATTTCCCTTTTTCCCCCTTTTTTTTTAAGTTCCTTCTTTTGTAAGAAAAACTATTATTGGGATTCCTTTGTCAACGCATCTAATTCGTATCTAAGTATATTAAAAAAAAAACACGAAAAAAATGACCGAGCTTTAAAAAAAATGAATACGGTAGGTAAGATCGAAAAATATTATTCATATTTCATCAGTATGTAATTCGTATCTAAATATAATTTCCAAAAAACACGATTTACAAAAAAAAATACCGAGCAAAGCATCATCCAGGTACTACTTTTTATACCTAAACTGGATAGCTTTTATCCAAAACGAATTTAGACAAATAAACTATTGATAATATTTGCATTTAATGAAAGTCATTGTTGTAGCTTTACATATTCTGCTTGAAGAATTACAATATGTTAAAGAATAAGGCGTGTAGTGGCGATGTAAGAATGTCCACAACCCCATATCGTCCTGTGGGTGTCGTAAGATGCGACAGAGGGAAACGAACAAGAAAATGGGCTGGAGCGTCTTCATAATAAAAACTGCGACTACCCATCTCCTAATTTGTTTCCCTCTGTCGCTCTTACGACTCCCACTGGATGATATGGGGTAGTGGATATTCCTACACCGCCACTACACAGGTTACATACATGCTTAATCATTTTATATTCGTACTGTAGATGTCAGTCCGAAAATTATCTGTCGTTCTTTTTACTGTTCGCTTCGAGATACATATAAAACGCGGCACAAAAAGGCATGTAGATACATAAAATATAAAACAAACTCTCACGCCTGTCACCTAGAGGGGTAGGCAGAGATTAACTAGAGATTTCCATTTACGATCCTGACATACATCACTCGCTTCTTTCACATCCATATATCTTGTTATCAATATATACGTTTACGTTTACATGATCATCGATTATAGGTACTCTTAATTTGGCCCATCTTCAATACTTCATTCATTAGCATTTTGTCAAAAAGCAACCCTGTCCAATCTGGCGTAGGCCTTTTTCAAGTCAAGCCAAAAACATCTCTGTGAGCGTGTGAGCATGCGCATAGAAAATACTTGATTAGTTTATCCCATCCCCTTTCTAAATCCAGCTTGCCATCTCCAGTCTATCAATTTTTTTCATTAGTTTCTTTAATAACTCTTTCAATTATTTAAAATACAATTTTCAGACAATGCTAAGCAGGCTGATTCCACAGTTTTTATAATCCTGCTGTGACCCTTTTCCATTATATAGTACGACTATAATGGCTATGCACCACTCTCTGGTACTCGCTTAGGGTCCTGACACAAATTAAAAAAAGTATATACAGAGTGGCTTGCCACCACTCCCTCAAACATATTATAAAAAAATATAAAATGTGACTGAGCGTAGTGACGCGTTGTACTGTCACTGTACTGTACAGTGTCTCAGTCCTCGCTCAACGTACGAAATTTTTATTTTTTTGCTATCGAGTATTGTAGTTATTTTTTTATGTAGATGATAATATGTAGCTGCAACAGCAAACAGTATCCCCCGTTTTGTTATCATTAGTTTTCTGAACTGCCTCGCACTGGAAGCAAATATAAAGACGTATTCACGTCAAAATAATATGAGTTTAAAATAAAATTTAACACGTATTGATCATGAGCAGTGATGATCCTGATAATTATTTTATTTTATCCTGGTGATCCTGATCGCGATACTAGAATAAAGCTATTAAATTATAGTATTGCCATCGGCCCTCGATACGAGTGCAAATTTTCAAGTCAATCGGCCGTCCGCAAAGTTGGTGGAAATTACATTAAAAGATTCCTTTACATGGATAGATAGATACACGCGAAGCTAATAAAAGCGTGTTAGAAACGGGCATACGAAACAAGCAGTTAGGGCGTATTGGAATTGTGCGTGTGTGACGTGTGATGTGAACGGGCGTGTTCAGCGGCGGCGTGTGCCCGCCGGGCGTCGGCGACGTTGGTGAATACGCGAGCTACTGCGCGCGTATCCACGACGAGGAGATCTACCACGACCTGTGCGCCGTGAAGAGCGCGCCGACGCCCACGCATCTCGCGCACGCCGCGCACGCGCTGCAGAACAACGCTTTCGCTGTACGCCGCCGTCATTTTGGTTTAACTTTTTTTATTTCATCAAAGTGCATGTGTTGCCTTGATTAACAATCAAATGATGGGTCAAAGGTAATACTGACGAATTAAAACATGTCTATTGTTTAAGAGAGCACGGGGGAATTGACGTCTTTTAAGGAAAATCCATAATAACTTTTGTTAGTAGTTTAAATTTTATCAACATTTTAATATATTTCTAATGATGTTTCTATACTAGAACTAATTAACTTTGACAACGTTAATTGAACAACAACGAGAATAAAACTACAGCGAGTAATATACCTATACGTTATTTTCATTCAAAAAAGTAGCATTAGTTGGCACTACGTTAGAATATGAGGTAAAAAAGACCAGTCATCGGCGACGCGAACCCATAAGTTTTTCCCCTACCAAAAATCGCTCAACGCGGCTAAAGAAGTGTTCAATTCAAAAATAAAAGCCTTTGCTTTTTGTCGGCAAAGATTGTCAATAATTATAACCTTTGTCGCGTAAACTAATCTCAGAGACGATGCTACAAGACAGATGTACCCCCGATAAAGATATAGATGTCTGCATATCTTTGCGCTATGCCAAAACAAAATACCATCTTACATGTTCAGTTACACCTACAGGATAGTGGTTCTTATGTGTCTCCGATTCCCACGTGCTCCCACACTATCATAACTGCGGTCACGATACTAAAGGGATGCTTACTAATGCTTTTTGAATATTAATTTATTTTACTAAAGTGAATTTAGGTGGAAAAAGGGATTTAGCATAGTAACATCGGAGTATGACTTATTTCGTCAATACTGCCAAATTGTGAGGCATCGCTACTCGTTACGTTAAATGGGCTAATAAAAATTCTAATATTAGTGCTATGATAAAAATCTACACTTCATGTAAATAATATTTTTGAAAATATTGCTATGAAAAAAGTTAATTTTTAAATAAGGCAATATATGCACTTTGATTATTCTTAGTAGCTGTAGTTAGTTAGTATTTACATAGAGCATTAATAGTAGATATAGTAATAATTTTACCAGATATAATAAAAGTATACCAGATATAATAAAAGTACTGCAGTCTGTTGTGAAATCCGTCGTTTCGTCATTCATATGCGATTACATTTAGATTATATTACAAAATAAATTTGTTAAAGGACGAATCGACAGTTGAAAGTGAAAACATTAGTAAATAACTATTTGGCAATATTCTCGATAAATATTAGACAATTTTCGGCGTGACGAAATGTGGGAAAAAAGAAATTTCATGCCTGACTTCGGAATCGCGACGCGGACGGACAAGTAAAAGTTCGGCGCGACGTTCCGTGCATTACTTTGAATTATTCATTCGCTCATTATTTCTGGTATCATTATTTTTCATTCACCTAGTAGTTTGAGATAGCTTGTCCATAATGTTTCGTAGAATTGCGCTTAGAATGGTTAATTTTACTTTTTTTCGTTCATGACTTTGGAATTGACGTAGTGCTTGTTTCTACTTTCACTTTTATGACCGATGTCTTTTATTTTTTTTAAAATATATTTCCAGCTTGCAACATCGTCGCACAGCCTAGAGAAACGTGATTATGTTATAAGGGAGCTCGTGGATACGGAATGCAATTACGTTGACGTGCTGAGTAAAATAATTAAATACTTCCTGAGACCGCTCACACCGTACCTCAAACCTCAAGACTTGCAAGTTATATTTTTTGGTATTAAGGTAAGCATATATCTCGTACCTTATTTTCAGATACAATAATTGGCGACTCTGTTAATTCGTTGAAGTACTATCTGGATTCCATTTTTATAACGCTGCGTTTGGTACCGTTCCTTGAACATGGGCCTCCCCAAATATTGCCTCATAAGGAGGATATTTTCCATAGTTGCCACGCTTGGCAAGCGGGTTGGTGAATTTTGGCAAATTACATTAGGTAAGCTTAATATTGCTGCTCTACTTCGGGTAAGGTTCATATCGTTGTGTAGTGGCGGCGCAAGAATATCCGATGTAATCCACTTAGCATCAGGTGGACTGTGTGCTCGTTTGTTACTTTTATTCTATAAAAAATATATATACTACTCCCATATCATTTCGTGGGTGTTGTAAAAGGCGACAGAGGGAAACTGAAGTAGAAGATGGGCAGCACCACCTTTCCAATAATAACAGAAAATAATAAAAAAAATGCGGTTGCCAAGCGTGGCAACTATGGCAAAATGTATAGAAGAGGTCCGTGTTCATCAGTGGACTTTAGAAAGGCTGTGATGACGATGATCATAATGGTTTGAGTCTACCTCTAATCTTAAAACACTCTTACATGGTTGTTGGATGGATGGATAGAACGAGTGAATGCCTTCAAATTTGCGCGAACTCTAGTCTCGCCATTTGTCCTCCACACCTCCGCAGTTTTTTATAGAAGAGGGGGAAACGAGCTAAATTATCGCCGCCCATAAACAACTACAACACGAAGGGAATCGCAGATGCGTTGCTGGCCTTTTAAAAAGGAGTCTCTTTTCTTGAAGTTCCCTAATTCGTATTGTTCTGGAAAAATTTGTGGTATCCGATTTTACAAAGAAGTCGAAAGTTGTTAAGGGGATTTCTAGTAATGTTAGTAGCATGACGTATAGTGACAGACAATCCACTATCTCATATCATTCAGTGTTTATCGTAAGAGGATAACAATAACTAAAATTAAAAAAATTCAAACCTGCCGAAACAAAAGGAGCTGATGATTTTCTTGAAACATAGCTAAGAACACTCGATGAAGGCACATTTCAAACAAAAAAAAAACTTTAATCAAAATCGGTTCATCCGTTCAGGAGCTATGACGCCACAGACAGACACACAGACACACACTACAAACATATAACACCCCTCTGTATTTGTCGGGGGTTAAAAACAGGAGATGGGTAGCAGCATCTTCCCGACATCAACTCAAAATAATAAAATATGCCTGCCAAAAAAAGGCAACTATTGCAAAATCTGCTATGTACCGCAGAGGCTTATGTTCAGCAGTGGTTTTTGATAGGCTGTAATTAATGATACATAAGATTCTTTTATTCATTATAGAGAATCATTATTATTATTACAGCATTAATATTTTTATTAAAAAGTAGCTTATTCCCCGTGACTTGATCCGCGTGGAATTACGGTTGAATTTCATGGGTTTTGATTTTTTTTTGATTTGGTCACAATGGAGCATATACATCTCCGCTTCGCGTACGATGTGTGCAATTTTTTTAATTTTTTTTTTCACGTGCATTTAGTAAAAAGATCTTACTTTGACACAAAGACATTTAAGTAGTAGTAATAGACCGGATATCAGCAACAAAACGGTCACCTCTTACTTAAGTCCTATAGGATATATTTCGGATTTGTGTCATTTAGTGTTAGTGACATCGTCAAAAGCTCAAGACGAATTCGTTTTCTCAATTAAAAAAATATTTTTAAAGAAAATATGGCCGATTGTGCATTGAGGTATTGTAAGTCCCGATATGTAGCAAAAACTGAATGTGATTTCGGTTTATTATTGCAAGTATAATGTATATTTACCCCATAATTTTAAAATTTTATTATTTCTGGTAGATTGTTCAAGAACATTTATCATTATTGTAATAAGCGCCCTCTGTTATCCAGTAACGTACCAAATGAGTTAGTGATTGACAGCGTTTATCGATTGGTGTTATCGATAAAAAAATATATACAGGATACAGATTTAATCCTCTACAATATTTAAGGAGGTGAAACAGACGATACTGTACCCATACCAATAAAGAAATCGGGTGGGTCTGTGTCGGAGCACACGGCCGTTGGTCTTAACGTGAAACGTCTATGTCAGCCAGTACAAGCAGTCAATAAGATAGCCTTCTTTTAAAAAAAATTATATAATTCTACAAAACCAGGAGAATGGCAGATGCGTTGCCGGCCTTTTAAAAGGAGTAAGCTCGTTTCTTGAAGGTCCCTAAGTCTTATCGGTCCATAAAAATCGCCGATGGTAAACGATTCCTAATAAAACTCCTAATAAATCGCAGTGTAGTGGACCGCCAAGCATCCAAATGATGTGGATGGTAACGTAAGTTTTGTGGCGATGTATGTAAGTGAAATTTGGTGGCTGGAATTAATCCGAACAATTCCTCAGAGCACTCCCCGTGGTAAATACGATAGAAAATGCAAAGGGATGCAACATCTCTACGCAGCGCCAGTGAATCGAGCCAATCAAAGAGAACTCGGTCGTCGACGATTCCAGCCGCTCTGCTCTCTATGCGGTCAAGTGAAAGGAGCTCGCACTGGGGAGCCCGGCCCAGAGATAAGAACAGTATTCCATGTGAGGCCGAACCTGCGCTTGTAAAGTTGCAAACGGTGTGCAGGCATGAAATACTGTCCCGCTCTACTGTACGCCAAGCTTTTTAGAAGCCAATTTAGCTTTCTCTTCCAAGTGACCATGCTACTGCAGGTCATTCGATATGTCGACGCCGAAGATTCCGCTACTGGCTGCGGCAATAAGGGAAGTGCTCTGAAATTGAGTAGATAAGACAAAGGTGTTCTATTTAGCGGTAAACGCGCAAACTTGTGAATTTTTATAACGATTTATCGTGTAACGACTTTTAAGTTCAGTGCTTTCCTAAAATATGTTAGATTTAAAGTGTATTTTTGTAAAAGAAACAAATTTGAAAAACATGGAGGCGCTCTCTTATTGGATTTGATGTTTTGCGATGTGCCTTCGACGCTGACCGACCAATCATATGCTATTATTATAGCGTCTAATAGACCTAGTGACGTCATCCAAGATGCCAGCAATGTGAATTGATTCTTAGTTATAGAAAATTAAATATTTTATTTCATGACATTTCATTTCATTCATGACGTTATTCATGACCTAAAAAGTTTATATGATATTTTTGGTGTGACGGGAGTCATAATAATATATTTATACAATAAAAAAGCATGCTTATTCCCTATTATTATATCGTAAAGCATTACAAACTTAGTAACCTTCAACAACATTATCGATACTTTGATGTCGAAACGGTAACATTCCTAAAACGGGTTTTTACCTTACATTTATTACCTTTACCTACTGGGGAATAGCTGAAATGTTTTCCTAATAAATATTCAGCGTAGTTTTGCTATGTTTAGCTAGAGGGCGTAACACACGCGCGAGCTCAAAGTTTTTGTATGCAAATGTTCCCTATGTCCACTCTATGGTATATATATATATATATTTAAATCTCTTTGCTTTGACATTACAAACAGACACTTCAATTTTATTTATTTGTATTAATTTTATATCTAAAAAAAGTAAAATTTCCTAGTCTGTAAATTATAAATTCCACTAATGACGCCAATTTTTAATTCTCAGTATTTTTTTTATCGAATACTATTTTCTTAAACGTATGAAGCTATATGGGGCTTTTCTGATATAATCAGAAATAAAGTTATCTGCGAGATTACCCAAATACATCATGTGCTGCATGTGATTGCAGATTGCTATCTAGAAAGCTTTTATATCATAACTAGCTGTTCCCCGTGACATTGCCCGCGTAGAATAATTTATTACGATTGGATTTCTTGGGTTTTAATTTTTTTTTGCGTGGAACCCTTATTTCCTTACCAAAAATAAAATAAAATAAAAGCTACTCCTTATAACATCAGCTACCTGCCAGTGAAAGTCCCGTCAAAATCGGTCCAGCCGTTTAGAAGATTAGCCGGAACAAACAAAGATTTTAAAAATTGTTTTTTTTTTGTTATAATATCCGTATATACTTTCTTAAGCATTTAGTAAAAAGCTGTTATTTTGATATTGCAAACAGACACTTCAATTTTATTTATTTGTATAGATATATATTTTGTTACATATAATGTGTATTTATTTTAGTTTCTATTCTTTTCTTTTTTTTCGATCATTTGCTACACCTACGTCAATTTCTCACTGGACTCGTAGAGAATACCTTTAAGCATTAAGCCCGCCCTTTGATCCCTTTTTTTCTAAGGGAGTGCGATAGAGATTTAAAAAAAAGAATTCACACTTTAACCGAGAGTCATTATAATAAAGATATCGAAAAAACGAAACTCTAAATAAATTATAATAAAATATCGTAATTGTTTTTGTAACTTACTATCAACGTGCTATTTTTTACACTACTCTGCGACCTATTTTCTGACGATAAAGAGGAAATTGTTCATGGTTCGTTCAATATTAAATCAACGCGAGTACGTGTTCTATTACTCTTTGTATTGCGTGTTTTTTTTATGTTGTGTGGTATGCGAATTTTCATTAAAAATTTACGGTCATCTTCAATGTTATCCGTAGTCATAAGCGGCCCATTGCTGAACATGGACCTCTCCCAAACGGGAAGGATTGCGGTCAAAATCACAATCGTTTGCTGTACCAGAATATACACGGTTATAGAGTACCCAAATTTTATATTTAAGTTCAAATATATAAATAATGCAAAAAAACTTACTTACTACTATACTTTTATTTGAAATTATCCCAAATTGAATGTGATTTATGGGCAACAACAACGCGTACGCGCGCCGCTCTGTGTGCGATTCAATTCAAGTTTTTGCCGACCAAGCTACCCTTTACGAATGTGTGCGTGCGTAGTAAAATATTAGGCGTTAGATATTCATGAATTAAGTTAAAATAATGAATTACCGCGCATTCTAAATTTAAAAGATGAAAAGGACAATGTTTGAGATTTTTTTAATTAATTTTTCTTTACCATGCGCCTATATTACTTATTTTGAACCTTCTCTGGAAATTTGGCCCTATATTGCAAAATAACCCTTTGTTTCTCACGATGCATTCATCTATTTATTTTTTACTCTCTCTTGAGTTCTATGTAGCTTACGGGATAAAATAGACTTACGTCAACACGGGCATGTACAACAAGTATATACATTTCCTATATAGTGGACAGATATTCTAAAAATTCCATCCATATATACATTATGACGTGAAAGACTGTGTTTACCAGTTACCTAGAAAATGTCTATACATTCTTTTCGCCTTAAAAGTTATAAGTGGCACGAAGAAACACATGGAAAAGAACACACACAGAAAAAGGAGATGCTTTCTTACAGTTCATAAATTATACAAGAACAAGTAGTGGCATGGCATATGAACATTCGCCATCCTATCTTGTCCCGGGTTTCCTAAGATTCGACTAGATCTTTTAGCGTCAGAGAAATCCTGGTAGAACCTACACTTACAATATGCTGACTTATTGTCTGCAATAGTTATATTCAACACTTACGATATCTATATGGCGAAATGTTTTTTATATGATTCGGGTGACAAACGAGCACACAATCCAGCTGATGGTAAGTGGATTCTTTGGCCTATATACATCTACCTCCATCTATCCTCGATTAAGCATCAAAATGCAGATGCGTTGTCACCCATGACGACTAACATGGAATGTTAAAACGCATCTAGTTCTATGGGATGCAGAAACAGTGTCATAAGGGTTGATAAGATATACAATCGTTGAGCAGTTACTGGAAGAAGTCATCTAGTACTAAATTTGCCAATCTGTCTGCTAACCATGGGTAGTCAATCTTTCTAATATGGGGCGAGTCACTTCCACCAGTAGAAGTGTTGTTTATAATAATAATGATTAGTGTTATTTATTAATAATGAATATTATTAATAATGAATAGTATTTATATAAATATATATATAAAACATGCTCATATATATATTTACAGTCCAGTTAAAAAAATAATTATTATTTCCATTACAAACCAGAATTACATATAAACTTACAGGCTTTAACTTTACTGGCTAAAATAACATAAAACGAAATTGTTTTGTCATCTGTCGCCGAACTAGGAAATTATCCTGTATTTTGGCTACAGGCCCTCCTCTAAGAGACTTTACATTACAAACATGAAAATAAAGCAATACACAAAGGAAAACAAAATAATGATGAAGACTTGTTGCATTCAGGAGTTACACGAGATCCATTCGGGCTTACTGCGTCAGCTTCGCTTGGCGACGGAGGCGTGCGTGCCTGGAACCGGTACACCAAGACTGGCAGACGTGTTCCTGGCGTGGCGGGAACGGCTGCTGCTGTACGGCGACTACTGCTCCAACCTCACGCATGCACAGGAAACGCTCAAAACCCTTGATGCGAGGGACACCACCTTCTCTAAGCAGCTGGCGGTATGTAAATATCTCGCACCGTAACAAGTCTATTTTAAGTGTTACTCAATTGAATTCGTTTTACTTTTTGATTTGTTTTTCTTTTCACTGCTATGAGCTGGTCATACATACATACTAAGCGTCACGCCTGTCATCCCCAAGGGAGTAGGTAGAGTTCAAAAGCAAATTATATATATATATATATATATATATATATATATATATATATATATATATATATATATATATATTATTGTTATAGGTACAATTAAATCTACTACACTACCTACTACATTTAAATTATTTCATTATATTAGCAGCGAGCGAGAAAATTGTGAAAGAAGTGAATAAGCGGCTAGCCCATCGCCTCCACAATCACAAACCGTATATATGTATTCGTTTTAAAATTTCAAATTAAACAGATTTCGAGTGAGAATTTCAAGTCGGATTTATCACATACCCGGCGATGAAGAAACATCGTAAAGTCTAACAAAAATATTAAACAAAATGAAATATTTTAAATGGTAATAAAAATTTAAAATATTTTTTTTTTTTTATTAGATTATTAAACTTTAATATTGTCATAAATATAAGCAATAATGCAGTAATAATGTTATTTATTGCTGCAGAAATGTCAAAAGGAACACAGTGACGGCCGTATACAACTGCGGGACATACTATCTGTCCCGATGCAGCGAGTGTTGAAGTACCATCTGCTTTTGGACAAACTTGTGCACGAGACGCAGCCGGTAAGCTATACCATCTCAGACGGCTGCCCAAGTTGAAATATTTTTTATATAAATTCGAAGTAACAAGCGAACTCTTACGTGGTAGAGCCATGCTGCAGCTATATTATGGTTGTAGCACGAATCGGTCGGCTCGGCCGGGGTGGAACCACGCTCTCACAGAATACCAGCGTAAAATAGCAGCTTAATGCTGCTATGTTTCGTATGGTGAGTGTAGAGAACCGGAGACCCTTTTTACGTTAGTTCTCAGGGTTGACAGCGCATCTACATTTTGATTCTTAATCGAGGATAAATATAGATGTCTATGGGCCACAGCATCCACTTACCATCAGGTGGACTGTATGCTCGTTTGTCATCCTTATTCAAAAAAAAAAAAGAACTTTTCATCGAATCTCGAATCTGTGACATTACATGAATAGTGTCATCATGATCAGTACTGAACCTGAACGCTATTACCCTAAAATACGGACTCAACTCCAGGACCGATATATGTTTGACATTTCAAGCTTTGGAAATGGTATTTTTTAAGGTTTTTTGATGCAAATTTGTAGTTCTTGGTTTTCTTTATCTAAACTATTTCGTTAATGTCATTTTGACAATAAATTCCGTTGCGTTTCTAGAATCATGAGGACTTCCGAGGACTGGAACGCGCGAAAGAGGCCATGGTCGACGTCGCGCAATATATCAACGAAGTGAAGAGGGATAGCGAAGTTCTAACACTGCTTGCTAAAGTGCAGGTAAATTTCAGTGTCTAGACATTAAAGTAATATGTACTACGCACTAGAAGAGCCGCCGACACTTGGTCGTTTGCAACACGGCATTAGAGCCCATGGTCTCAAACTTAGTCTATGCAGTAAAATAGTACTATGTTGCCCTTTCCACGCGTCCCGCACTGACCACTCGGTAGACAGTAATAGTGTTCTATGCTGATGGCGACTGGAGCCGAGTATACACGATTCAGTGCGTCACCGACCCGAGCACGCTTGATGTCGAGTGGAGCAGAGTAACCCCGATTCAGCGTCACCGACCCGAGCGTGACGGTTCACTTTACTGTTTAGTTCAATGTTTAGAAAGAACGCCTAAAACGTTTTCACTCCAAAAATACGCAGTAGCGGAGTGATTCCTACCGGTAAACGATTCACATCAGAGTTCAATTTCAGTGCTGCATGCCAATCGTGTTCAGTATGGAAAAATCTTTCAAGGTCATAATGCAAGTTGCTGTAGCTACAAAAGGTCTTCATCCAGTAGTGACCTTGAAATGCTGAAGAGATTATCTATTACTTTAATTTCTCAGACCTCGATTATCCCCATCAATAATTTATCAGCACTCAAAACTTATTGCATCCCTAGTTTCGATTGTGTTGTACCAGGAGAGCATAATCGATTGGGAGTACGGCGAGTTAGGGGCGGGCGGTGCTGGGCTGGCCGCGTACGGCCGCCTGCTGCTGGACGGCGAGCTCAAGGTCAAGGCTCACGAGGACCAGAAGCTGCGCTCCAGATACGTCTTCGTGTTCGACAAGCTCATGCTGCTCTGCAAACCTGTCAAGGTCGGTGTGTGACGAACATTATATCATCTGTTCTTGTAAGATTTCTTGATAGTGAACCATTTTGTAATTTAGCATGCTCCATTGGCATGACGTGGGGTTTAGCCAAGTTGACATTACAATCGTTAACGCTAATTGAGAACTATAAAAATGAATAGCCTTGTGACAGTGACGTGACTTAACATTGAATTTATTCTGTTTATAGTTTTCTATTAGCGGATTGTAGAATGTTAACTTCGCTTACCCCGCTGATGCATTAGTATATTTTACAATATTTTATATATGAGATAATCACATATATTGTATCATTTCCAATCTCTGTTAATATCATAGATATAGTATATTATACTAGATGTGCGATGGAGTGATTAGGGCGAGACCAAAATCAAAAGAAATACACCAGTGTGCGTGTAATGTGCATGTGTGGGAAACAAATAATGCTGCACCATGCATTGCCTTCCTCAGCTTAAATTGTTATCGATACCGATTGCAGTATATTCGTTTTTTTCTGATTTGACTTAGGTGAAGTAAGTGAATATTTTTACCAAACTACGGTGAAGTCAAAACGATGGTTACAATTTTAGAAGGCTATGTATGTTCATTATCATTTCCTCAGATCTTCTAATTCTAAACTACTTATCGTATTTTGACAAATGCGATATGTTTAGAAGCATTGTTCCCTTTCGCGGGTTTTAGGATGCATAAAGTCACATAAAAACAAACATGGCGCCACATTGCTGACATAATATAAGCACTCCTAAAAATTTAATAAAAATATTGAAATATCGTGTCTGGGTAATCCAACAAAAGGTGTAATTCAGAAAGTTCTCGACATTCTGAAAATGCATGTTACAAAAAAAATGTTAACTCTGTTAGTATTTATTAGCTAACGTTTTTTATAATACTGAAGTAACCAACGAACTTACAGTCCATCTGATGATGGTAACTGGTAATTCATTGCAGCTAATTTCAAACAAAGAAGGCCACGTCGTTATCACCTCGACGGATTGAGATGGAATGCCTCACAGCCTGTATTTATACCGGTATTAGGTAAGAGGGTGATACCTACCCAGACGAACATCCAGGCAGAAATGGGCTCCTACCATAGAATACTATAATACACAATAGAATGGCTGCCAACCTTATTTTGTACGAGAACAAGTGGCAGCCCCGGATCTAGGTGCGGGGGGGGGGGGGGGCAAACCGGCGCACCCGCCCCGGGCGGCAGTTTCAGGGGCCGCCAAAATTATAATATACAAAGCGCCTAGCCAGCGCACGTTCTATCGATTAATCACTTGATTTTAAAACGCCCAGTTGGTTTTTGAACACATCCTAAGGGTTCATTCAGTATTCATTCTGCCAGCAGCTGCAGTGCAGTAGATTGTTGGCAACATCCAATGGCGGGAATTTTAATTTAAAAGATTTATTAATTCTATAAAAAAAAATTTTTACATAATTTGCTATCCTTAGTTTATCATAAAATTAATGAATTATTCAAGAATATACTGCACATTACCTACGACATTCTGCAAGCTGTGAGCGAAGCTTCAGCAAACTGAAAATAATTAAAACCTATCTGCGTTCAACAATGAGTCTGGAATGTCTATCTGGCCTCGCCATTCTAGCCATTGAAAATAAAACTGCCTTTGAGACAGACTTTGATGAGCAAATAGATTCTTTCGCAGGAAAGAAAGCACGCCGTGTAAAGCTGTAGTAAGATTAGACAGAAAAAAATGCTGAGACCTAAAGTTCCTAAATGTCTTGATTGTCTGTTGTCTTTCCTGGTTATATGTTTTCTAAATATAATTTTACGTGACACAAATGAAAAAGTTATTAGCTAATAGGTAATAAAGAGCGCAAGTTTTTTTAACAAGTTATCTCAAACGCTGGAGAGAGGAGACGCCACTATTAAGTTTTTGCCCCGGTTCAATAAAATCGTAGATCCTGCGCTGAAGCGGTTACGTCGTATTATCAGGTGCAGTATGCAGATGGCTCAGGACCGTGCTTTGTGCCATTCCATAGGGGAGGCCTATGTTCAGCAGTGGACTTGTGAAGGGCTGTAATGATAATGAATGATGATGTCTGGTTGAAGCGGTGTTGGTGAATTTGGCCGTTATTAGCCGTTAAGCTGCGAACTTGGGGAAAAAAGCTATGAAAGGAAATGGTAATTCACTCAACCGATTTTGACGATATTTGGTATTCAGATAGCTGGAAACATTAAAAAGGCTAGGCTACCTTTTATCCTCAAAATTTACTATAGAGAACGCGGTACGACCGAATTCCACGCGGATGAAAGCTAGTATTCATATAATTCTTTAAATTAGTATTTCTTTATTATTGGTTGCCTTTAAAATGAGTTGACCTGTTTGCCTACGTTGTTTAACATCCACAAATTGCCATTCGTTGCAACGAATACAAAAGTAACTAAAATTATTATTGGTCTATTAGAAAGGCGGTACTTACTTCGTTTAATAAATAAAATAGTATTTACAGAATAATAAAATTTATTAAAAAGTTTATATTATAGTAACATTTATAAGAAATTCATCTAGGCCGTTACAATTAAACATATCCGTAATCATTAAACGATCTAGTATACATATGCCGACTTTCTTGTTTGCCGAAAAAATTAATCTATAACATCTATATCTATAATTTAACCTATAAATTATAAATATATAAATTAGATATTTTGTACGTGGTAGAGCCATGCTGCAGCTATATTAGTAGTATAGTTGTAGCACGAATGGGTCGGCTCGATCGGGGAAGGACCACGCTCTCACAGAATATCAGCGTAAAATATCAGCTTAACACTGTTGTGTTTCGTATGGTGAGTGAAGAGAACCGGAGACCCTTTTACTGGAAAAGAGGCATTCTATCTTAGTCCTCACGGGTGACAATGTGTCTGCATTTTGATTCTTAATCGAGGATAGATGTAGATGTCTATGAGTCACAGCAACCACTTACCATCAGATGGACTGTGTGCTCGTTTATCATCCTATCCTATAAAAAGATATAAATTAGATATATAAATTATAGAAATATATATAGTAATTAATTTAAAAAAGTTTTTTCATTAACATTGGAAAAATGTATATTTGTTTAACATCTGCCATTTGGTATTATTAGCAACACAAATTTTCAACAAGAAATAATACCGAATATTGATATATTTTTTAAATATATATTTTGATTTCTTATAGGATATTCCATTTGGTTAAATATAATCTCAGGAAACATTTATTTACAGCCAATGAGTGATTACAAGGTTTCGAGCTTATATCAGCCTCGTTTTTTCGAGCTATCACATTCTCAGATGTTGAATTAATCCTTTTCACAGGATCACACTTACCGGTGCTAATATATAGTATACAATTTATTTTTATATTCATATATTTAGTTTGACATTACACCAAGTACAATTTAAAAGCGAAAATATTTCCCGGTTTACCGGTATCAGTAAAATTTTGTTACATCCCTAGTACTGTTGTTTTACATATCAATATTTCTTTATTTTTGTTTCTAATATTCACAAAATATAAATAGTTTTGACTTACTGGTGAAAGGATATACCACTTTAATTCAAATTCCACATACGGCTATTATTCGACACGTAATTATCGCACAATTCGGCATTTTTGAAATAAATTGCACTCAGCAACGCTTGACACAAAAATTGATAACGACTGTGACGTCAAAAGAGATGTGTTGACATTTATAGGTGTGAATTGACATGTTAGTGGCTACACGAGTTCCGCCCACTCTACCGTTCTATTGTGTATGTATTGTAATATTCTTTATTTATTTCATACATAAACTTCAAGAATTGTTAGTATAAAGTCGCTGAAAGAAACGGTGTTTTTAAAATAATTATAAGCGTGTTATGATGTACTTATTAACTTTTAAATAAATTAAAAGTTAATGACTAAAACCAAACTGCGATAGGAAACATGTACAAAAAGGAATTAAACAAGAAGACTATGTTGTAAATTTTTAGAGGTAAGGGTCTATTGCTAATATTTATAATAAAAATAAAAATAAGTTGTATGTAGCCGTAGTCACACGTTATTACTAAGATGTCCTGAAATGTAGTTGTGGTTTAATTTTTAACTTTTCAAAATGAAACCACAACCACATTTCAGGTCATGGGGACCATGGGTGCTGTAAAGCACCCGAAACGTCGGGAATTAAAATAGTGAATTAAACGCGATAAAATCCGTAAAAATAGTTTTATTCAATGTGTAGTGTTCGCGTAAATATAAGAAATCACCATTAACTTCGGTTTCAGATTGATATGATTTTTTGGTATTTATTTGTTTTATAACGCTTATCGGAATTTCCAATTCGTTGCAGCATTTTCCTGCCAACCTCATACCGCAGCGTACTCTTAAAATGGCTGTTAAAGGGTTAAATTTCCTTGTTTTTTTTTATTACAGAGAAATCACAAAAATCGCTAATAACTCAAATTTTAATTCAACTGGGATGGATCGTATGACGGACTTCATATCCGATGAATCATTTTGCCTACTTAGTAAAAGTAAATTCTTCACACAAACGTATAAGTTGTTTAACAGTCAAGTGATCATCTTTCCACAAATTAATTCTACTGACCCACTAGAAAAAACCACCAGCTGGAGAAGTATTGCATCACTAAAAGCAATATTTTTCCACTAAAAGGAGGGTCGAAACCACCAGTTTTAGTGGAAAATCCACTAAGTTGGCAACACTAGTGGGATTGCGTACGAACATCTCCTCCATCTTCCCACGCCGATCTAGACATTGCAGATCGACGTTGCGTCGGACGCGTGTGATGGAAAATCAAGAGTCCAGACGTCATAATGCGTTGCATACGTTGCGTACGTGGGATCAGTCTGTCTCTACCTTAAACCTAGTTACAACATCGCCGCGGAAGCAACCTTCCTTAAATTAGCTTACCGATTAAATTACGTCCGCGTGCGAGAGGCTGTATCACTTAGACCGTTACGCGCCTTTTTAATTTTAATTAATTTTTATTTCATTACTTGTCTCTCTTCCTCTCTTTTTAAAAAACGTTACCTCCATACTAGGATTTTCTCTTGTATCGCGGGGGCAGTTCACACATATAGATTTCACAAGGACAAACATCCAGACTCAGAACAATTATTTGTAGGCCATACAAATACTTGCTCCGTGCGGTATTCAAACCTGCGGCTCTTAGCGCTGCATCTCATTGCTAAGCCACTGCGCCACGGAGACGTCACTTGTCTGTTTCACATTTTATATATGATGTTTGTCATACTCGCTCAACGCTAAGTTTGCTATACTAAGTATAGCGAGAAAAGTACCAACTCTTATCACCAGCAGCAACGACAAGTAATGGATACAGTTCCTTTAGGAATTTCACCGCACGTGGAGCCCACAGATCGATAGTCTCTATAACAAATGGCACAAATATGTAGTTATATTTACAAACATGCGACATGCGACGGCATTATTAATGAAAGAGTGGCAATAAGAAGTGCTGCTATTTTCAATCACTTTCTTTATCGACCAAGTGTTAAACTATTAACCAGTATATGCTGATCTTGCATTAGTATGCAGTCACTAGTACTGGGAGGTCTACTTACACTGAAAGCTTTTTTTAAGGTCATTGACATTATACGTGAAAAAATCGAAAACTACGAAGCTGTGGTCGAGTCGCTAATAAATAATAAATCTGTAACTATGGCGTCAGTAACTAGATACCTAATTATCTAGATCTACCTATAAATAGTAATATCTTACCTTTCGATATCCTTAGGAACAATAAACAATGAAAAGTCGACATTCCTATTGTTATTTAAGCACCCGTATGCTATGCCTTTTGGCTTTTTGAGTGGCCACACTTAAATAAAAACTCAAAAATAAATATCACAAGTGCCTCAATTATATAAACAATAAGAGAAAACTACTTTTTTGTTAACGTATTAAGGTGCGCGTCAACTCGAGTGCGTGCGTGACAACCTCACTGAATTAGCCTCTTGTAGGCGTCCGCGCAGCGTAGGTATATTTTCATGCCTAAAGCGCGGAGTGAGACAGGCCTGGTACAACGGACATAGTCATAATTAATTACGTCTATTAAATAGTTTTGCAAATACAAGCAGGATTTGTTTTGTTCACGAATGACACCAGGCCGATAGCGTGCACGTGTATGGTCTCGCCTATCTTTCTCGCTCTAACATACGCATACACTATGCTCTTCCTCTTTTGCATTGTCAATCTATTCTAACGTGAATTTATACTAAATCTATGGTTAAAATAGTCTAAAAAGTAAACAAAAATATAAGATAAATGTATTAATGGCAAATAGAAATTTATACGTTTTTGTTAGTGTATTTAAAAAAATATATAAATCAAAGTCTTAATTATTGGCTTAAACTTATCAAACAAAATCATTGCGGGTGTGTAACAAGATTCAATTTATGGAAATTCCACCATAATTAAGGGGAGTACAACTGTGATGTTGTCCAGTTACAAAGTTGTAGATATCTAATACACACTTTTACTTACTCTGACAATAGGAAACGTTGCGTTGCGTTCAAGGCGCAAAACGTTTGGAGATATGATTGCGAATCTAATCTTCGTGATTGTGGCTAATTCTTCATATGATTGGGGGGTCCATGTCGAGTAGCAAACGGTTATGGGTTGAGGAATATGATTAACTGATGCAACATTGTCCGCGCAGGACAACCAGTACTCGTACCGCGTGGGCGTGCGCCTGGCCGAGTACCGCGTGGAGGAGGCGAGCGCGCGGCGCACGTTGCGTGGCGACGCGCGCTGGACCGCGCACTTCTACCTCGTGCGCCGCAACAAGCGCACCACCTTCACGCTGTACGCACGCACCGACGACTGCCGCCGCAAGTGGCTCAAGGCCATCCGCGACGCCATGTCAGTGAGCCCTCGCACTGTTCACGCACACGCACACGCACTAGCCACACTTGCACCTCTGCGCCGCAACAAGCGCACCACCTTCACGCTGTACGCACGCACCGACGACTGCCGCCGCAAGTGGCTCAAGGCCATCCGCGACGCCATGTCAGTGAGCCCTCGCACTGTTCGCACACGCACGCACTAGCCACACTTGCCTCTGCGCCGCAACAAGCGCACCACCTTCACGCTGTACGCACGCACCGACGACTGCCGCCGCAAGTGGCTCAAGGCCATCCGCGACGCCATGTCAGTGAGCCCTCGCACTGTTCACGCACGCACTAGCCACTTGCACTCTGCGCCGCAACAAGCGCACCACCTTCACGCTGTACGCACGCACGACGACTGCCGCCGCCGTGGCTCAAGGCCATCCGCGACGCCATGTCAGTGAGCCCTCGCACTGTTCACGCACACGCACTAGCCGCACTTGCACCTCTGCGCCGCAACAAGCGCACCACCTTCACGCTGTACGCACGCACCGACGACTGCCGCCGCAAGTGGCTCAAGGCCATCCGCGACGCCATGTCAGTGAGCCCTCGCACTGTTCACGCACACGCACTAGCCACACGCACCTCTGCGCCGCAACAAGCGCACCACCTTCACGCTGTACGCACGCACCGACGACTGCCGCCGCAAGTGGCTCAAGGCCATCCGCGACGCCATGTCAGTGAGCCCTCGCACTGTTCGCACACGCACGCACTAGCCACACTTGCACCTGCGCCGCAACAAGCGCACCACCTTCACGCTGTACGCACGCGACGACTGCCGCCGCAAGTGGCAAGGCCATCCGCGACGCCATGTCAGTGAGCCCTCGCACTGTTCACGCACACGCACGCACTAGCCACACTTGCACCTCTGCGCCGCAAGCGCACCACCTTCGCTGTACGCACGCACCGACGACTGCCGCCGCAAGTGGCTCAAGGCCATCCGCGACGCCATGTCAGTGAGCCCTCGCACTGTTCACGCACACGCACACGCACTAGCCGCACTTGCACCTCTGCGCCGCAACAAGCGCACCACCTTCACGCTGTACGCACGCACCGACGACTGCCGCCGCAAGTGGCTCAAGGCCATCCGCGACGCCATGTCAGTGAGCCCTCGCACTGTTCACGCACACGCACACGCACTAGCCACACTTGCACCTCTGCGCCGCAACAAGCGCACCACCTTCACGCTGTACGCACGCACCGACGACTGCCGCCGCAAGTGGCTCAAGGCCATCCGCGACGCCATGTCAGTGAGCCCTCGCACTGTTCACGCACACGCACACGCACACGCACTACCCGCACTTGCACCTCTGCGCCGCAACAAGCGCACCACCTTCACGCTGTACGCACGCACCGACGACTGCCGCCGCAAGTGGCTCAAGGCCATCCGCGACGCCATGTCAGTGAGCTCTCGCACTGTTCACGCACGCACGCACTAGCCACGCACCTCTGCGCCGCAACAAGCGCACCACCTTCACGCTGTACGCACGCACCGACGACTGCCGCCGCAAGTGGCTCAGGCCATCCGCGACGCCATGTCAGTGAGCCCTCGCACTGTTCACGCACACGCACGCACTAGCCACACGCACCTCTGCGCCGCAACAAGCGCACCACCTTCACGCTGTACGCACGCGACGACTGCCGCCGCAAGTGGCTCAAGGCCATCCGCGACGCCATGTCAGTGAGCCCTCGCACTGTTCACGCACACGCACTAGCCGCACTTGCACCTCTGCGCCGCAACAAGCGCACCACCTTCACGCTGTACGCACGCACCGACGACTGCCGCCGCAAGTGGCTCAAGGCCATCCGCGACGCCATGTCAGTGAGCCCTCGCACTGTTCACGCACACGCACACGCACTAGCCACACTTGCACCTCTGCGCCGCAACAAGCGCACCACCTTCACGCTGTACGCACGCACCGACGACTGCCGCCGCAAGTGGCTCAAGCCATCCGCGACGCCATGTCAGTGAGCCCTCGCACTGTTCACGCACACGCACACACTAGCCACACTTGCACCTCTGCGCCGCAACAAGCGCACCACCTTCATGCTGTACGCACGCACCGACGACTGCCGCCGCAAGTGGCTCAAGCCATCCGCGACGCCATGTCAGTGAGCCCTCGCACTGTTCACGCACACGCACACGCACTACCCGCACTTGCACCTCTGCGCCGCAACAAGCGCACCACCTTCACGCTGTACGCACGCACCGACGACTGCCGCCGCAAGTGGCTCAAGGCCATCCGCGACGCCATGTCAGTGAGCCCTCGCACTGTTCACGCACGCACACGCACTAGCCACACGCACCTCTGCGCCGCAACAAGCGCACCACCTTCACGCTGTACGCACGCACCGACGACTGCCGCCGCAAGTGGCTCAAGGCCATCCGCGACGCCATGTCAGTGAGCCCTCGCACTGTTCACGCACACGCACACGCACTAGCCGCACTTGCACCTCTGCGCCGCAACAAGCGCACCACCTTCATGCTGTACGCTCGCACTGACGACTGCCGCCGCAAGTGGCTCAAGGCCATCCGCGACGCCATGTCAGTGAGCCCTCGCACTGTTCACGCACGCACGTACTAGCCGCTCTTGCACCTCTGCGCCGCAACAAGCGCACCACCTTCACGCTGTACGCACGCACCGACGACTGCCGCTGCAAGTGGCTCAAGGCCATCCGCGACGCCATGTCAGTGAGCCCTCGCACTGTTCACGCACACGCACACGCACTAGCCGCATTTGCACCTCTGCGCCGCAACAAGCGCAACACCTTTTACAACTTATGAATAATATTTTCTAAACATATTTTCTTCCACAATTTATAAAATCATGTTTTTTCTTTAATTACGTTACCGTTAATAGGCTGTAACGTGATAAGTAATTAATTATCTAAAGTTAATTGTTATTTCTACTGCTTTATTAACCTAGGTGTTTAAATTTGCAGTGACAACCTCGAGCCAGCAGGTTGCCGGAGCACAAATCACAAGTTCGTTCTGCACACATTCGAAAAGCCAGCCACATGTCACCATTGTTCAAAATTTCTCAAAGGAAGAATATTTCAGGTATCTAATTAAAATTCTTTGTGAGATGTTAATATATATTACATCTCAGTGTAAACGGTTCCATTTAAAAGTACGGTGAGCGATATTTATTTATATCTCGAGATGTAAAATAAATTACATTATATCCCATAGTGAAAAGCGAGCTTCAAAGAAAGGTGCGAATAATATAGCAATCTTGTTTTGTACCCGTAAACATCATAAGAATGAAGAGTATAGAAACATATAATAAAGCATAAAGTAAACTACTGCAAGAATATTTCAACTACAAGAATATTTTCTTATTTTAGAATCCACTCTATCCTAGTAATTTTTCTAAAAATAATTGAAATGGTAAATTGACTATAGTCTTTGCATGGTGCGGGTGACGGCTCACGCCTATGAAGTTTCGTATTTTTTTTAAATAAACTCTCATACAGATATTGTTGTACTTCATGGATGGGTACCGCCCACTTACGGCAGTGACGTTATGGCATAGCGTAGTTTAACGTGGCTAAACTACGCTATGCTATAACCAACAACCACAGACTATCAAAAATCGGGTTTGAAATAAATCGAATATATAAAAATCACGTAAATATGTATTGGAATTGGAACTAATCGTTCAACAAATTCTGATTTACGGAAACAAAACGCACATAGACGAATATGCAGTGTTTCCGATGCATGGACGATAAATTATTCGTTGGTCAGCTCAGGCATAAAAAAATAATTATAAAGCGAATTGCGCATTGTGTCAAAAAGACTTTATCATTACTCATGGCGGCCAAAATGGCTACAAAAAACCTATTTTTTTATTTTTATTTCATTAGATTTGTAAACCAAATTCTCGATTATTTTTACCTTCCGTCCCGATATTTGGCCCATTAGACCTGGCAAAACTAATACACATAAATAGCAAAAGGCGCTAGCACTCGTACCTTGAAAAGCTGCCGGTGCAGTCTACGCCGCGCCGTACTGAAAATTACAGATGCTGGCAGCCATTTTATTTGTTAAAATGTCAATATGAATGTTGCAATCAACATGAAATAGAAGATGATTTTTATTTTCAAATTAATACATAGTATAATCTATACATTGAAGTGTCTGTTTGTAATATCAATATAACAGCCTTTTACTAAATACATATGAAAGTATATACGGTATTTATAACAAAAAGACAAAAACAATTTTTAAAATGTTTGTCAGTCTATCTGTTTGTTACGACTTATAGCTGGCACTGGCCGATAGCTGATGTTATAAGAAGTAACACAGGCTAATTTTATTTTAGAAAAATAATTAGGATTCCACGCAAAAAAATTAAAACCCATAAAATCCAATCGTAATAGGTCCGGGAACAGCTATTATGTAACTATTATGTCATAATTTGTATTAAACTTTAACTTAATTTTACATGCATTTTCGTTTATAAAGAAATATATGTTTTGGTTTTAATTTTTATATCGATAGCTAATCGATAATTTTTGCTTTGCTTTGTGTATCGTTAATCGCCTTTTTTAAATCGATTTAACAATGTTTCATCTCTAGACACGCCAAAAGTGTAAGCTGTCACCCGCACCATGCTATAACGCAAAGACTATCTATGGTTGTTGTTGTTACGTTTCGCCAATTAAGGCAGGCAAAGGTCTTATACCATACAGTCCAGTGATGTAAAGCGCAGTGATGTAATTTTTTTTCAAACTGGAATATTTTTAATTCCTGACTTCCTACAGTAGTATGAGTGACGACAAAATTGTTCACTATTGCAATAATATTTTTACATATTATTCAATAGTAGACACAAGAAAAAAATGTCAACAAAAGTTTGTTTCGGAGTTTGCTATTGTTCTTTGCATCGGAAGTTCGTTAACGTTCCACTGCAAGCTTACTAGGGCTGTATTTGCATTGGCGTGGGAGTAGTGTTGTAACGTCAGTGTGGTGTGGTGTGCAGGGCTACTTGTGCTCGGTGTGCAACGCGTGCGCGCACAAGGACTGCATCGCGCTGTCGGGGCGCTGCGGCGGCGGCTTGGCGCCCACGCCCCCGCTGCCGCCGCAATCGCACCAGCCCGACCAGGCTCTGCACTATTACATGTGGTGAGCGACCCACTGCACACACACACACGCACACACACACACACACACGAACGCACACACACACACACAATGATTTATGCGCGCGCTACTTCCGCTGCATACAAAAATATTAGTATGACTATAATTAACTGTAATATAATGTTCAAAATGTATTGTGTTGTGCAGGTACGTGGGCGAGATGGGGCGAGAGACGGCGACGGCGCGGCTGGAGCGGCGCGTGGACGGCACCTTCCTGCTGCGCGTGCGCCCGCGCGCTGCGCTGCACTCGCCCACCGACACGCACTACGCGCTCTCGCTCAAGTAACTCTCCCACCGATACTCATTGCGCGCTCTCGCTCAAGTAACTCACCCGCCACCGAATCGCACTACGCGCTCTCGCTCAAGTAACTCTCCCACCGATACTCATTGCGCGCTCGCTCAAGTAACTACCCGCCACCGAATCGCACTACGCGCTCTCGCTCAAGTAACTCTCCCACCGATACTCATTGCGCGCTCTCGTTCAAGTAACTACCCGCCACCGACATGCACCACGTGCTCTCGCTCAAGTAACTCACCCGCCACATACTACTTGCTCTATGCTATGCTAAATTGAGTACAATGACGATATTATACGGTCTTCGCGATATCGTTTACCAAAAATGTATATATAAGGGATGCCTCCGATTCTTTTAAGTTACGAAGTGATCATATTAAAAAACGATACAGATTTGGTCAAGAATCAGTTGTATATATTATAACATTATTAAAGACTCATTGGTGAAATACAACAGAGTAACAGAGGTCTTCCAATTTCACCAGAAATAGCCGTCCTATTAACTTTAAGGTTTTTTGCCACAGTGTCATTTCAGTTATGTATATTTATTTAAGTAGGTATAATTTATTTTATTATTTAAATTAATATAATGTATTAAATTTCAAAGTAGGTAATTAGTGCATCCACGATTTGTACGATTTGTAAGATAATATAAAGGTCATGACTAGGTACATGCTGCTATGGAAATTCAGGTTACTGATGTTATAATGTTTAAAAAGTGATATTTATAGTACTATAATTAATTACCTACCTGGCTAGATGAGTATGGACTAGCGTTGTATTGTACAGTTATTTTGCTCCAGGCCTCATTTTTAATACGTAGAGACGTGCCATCGGTCTCCTTATATTCCAACATAGCCCTATATTTTTTTTTTATAATACCGAGAAAGCATTTCTTCTCAATCGGAATAAATACATACTTCTTGCTTTCCATTTTTGTGTAAATTAAATTTCCCGCGAGATCAAAGTTAAGTAATCAAGATGTTTTCCAATGTCAAAAATGATACGTCAGGTTTATATTTGACATTGGCGCTGTCGTCGCTTCAATGCGTTAGGTTATTTGTACATATTGAATTAAGTAGTATACATTTAGTTTGTATTTAGAAATACATGTATAATAGTTTTAATTATTTAAGGTTTTCGAAAGTAGAAAACAACTTTATAACGTGGTACAGCTCTATTTACTTAAGTTTTATCAAAATAAAAGTATTCAATAAATCTCACAATATAGCAAAAACGAAGCGTGATGAATGATATTCTAAACTTCGGTCTATGTGACGTAATCGTTCACGAGATCAAGCCCTCAAGTCACAGAACAGTATTCCTAAGTACATCGTCTTGAGGTACCGCTTTTATGTGTTTATTAATTAGCAATGATCTTGAGATGCTGATATCGTAATGAGAGCGTATCAAATGATTACGCACTTGAGTTCGTCGTTGAGTAACGTTTATTAATACGGGCCTAAATATCGTTTTATATTTGGAAGATATATTGTTTAATTAGGAATGATAATACATTCATTGAATTTCAGTGATGTATAACTTTCAAATAAATTTGTTGGTACGATTTTATATACAAATTGCGAGCAAATTTGTATATAAAAGCAAGTTTTATGAGAGTAAATTATGCGCACAGGACGGACAACACGGTGAAGCACATGCGCGTGTGCCGCAAGCCCATCGACCAGGTGCCGCACTACTACCTGTCCGAATCGCGCTTCTTCCGCAGCGTCGTCGAGCTCGTCTCCTACTACGAGATGACAAGCCTCTCTGAAAACTTCGTCGGGTGGGTATTCTTATTTTAAACTTAACGTGAAGTTTTTATTGAACACATAAGTAAGATACACAAGTGTTGATTAGTTCCTTATTAGCTTAATATTTAAGACATATTAACACTTATTTTATTATTAAAACTTTTCAAACTTTTAATGTTAAAAAACTGAAGATCTTTGGGGTATCCCAACTGGTGTAATGAAATCAATAATTCATACCATCTCCCCGCAATTAATTCGTATTTGTAAAAATTGGCGTTGTGTTTGACTTTAAAACACGTATAGTTTTTTCTATATTAGCAGTTCTTACAAAATTTTTCAAAACTGTTTTGTATAAAGATATATCTTACTTATTAAATACATGACCTGTAAAAAAGTGTGACCTAAAATTGGTTTGATTATCTCGCTTTCAAAGTTTTTAAAGTATTACACATACACAAACAAACAATAACGTTAAGTACACTACCGGACTACGGCTAAACCGCCGCGGATTTTAACCGCCTGATTTTGTAAGTAAAGGAAACTAATGGAAGCGGCCGCACTGACAGTTTTTTTCCGCGACTGATTTTAAAACCGCGTTTTGTTACAAAATGGCTAGCGGGGAAAAACCGCGTCAAAATTTGTAGTCCGTAAAACTTATATTGGCGCGCACACATTTGACGCGGTAACCGCGAGCGGTTCTGTCATTATTCGGCACACCGTCTTGAAGAGTCGTTGTGTTTTGGTTGTCGTGTCGTCACTATGTCGTCGACTGAATCGGAATCTGTGATGAAAATGAACCAGATTATGATAGTTTATCCTCAAAAATCATAGCGGAGGTACAGAAAAGACCAGCGCTATATGACACTACTCATCATTCTCTAAACCATTTCATTATCTGGGGTCGGCGCAGTAAATCTTTTGTTCCATTCCTCTCTATCAGCCGTCATTTCCATACTTACTCCTTTCATTCTCATATCACTCTTCACACAATCGATCCATCTTTTATTCGGCCTTCCTCTGCCCGTGTGTCCTCCACATTCATATTCAACACTCGTTTTGTGACATGACTTTCATTCCTCCGCATCACATGCCCAAACCATGCCAATCTGCTTCCTCTCACCTTTTCTACCACTGGCGCTACTTTCAGGCTTCCTCTTATATACTCATTCCTTATCTTATCCATCCTTGTCACACCACACATCCATCGTAACATTCTCATTTCATTCGCATGCAGTCTATTTTCATCCTTCTTCTTGACGGCCCAGCATTCACTTCCATACATGACGACAGGTCGGATGATCGATTTGTAAATTTTCCTTCAGCCTTATTGGCATTCGGGGTCGCACGTTGTGGCTGTGACCCGTCGCCATTTCATCCACCCTGCGTTAATCCTATGCTGCACAGCTCTATCTATTCCGCCGTCGCCTTGAATGAGGGAACCGAAGTACTTGACATCTGAGCAGATAGGCAGTATAGCGCCATCCAACGACATGGGTACAGGACTGGAAAGGCCGCCGAAATCACAGCACAGATATTCGGTTTTGGATCTGCTGATCTTCCAGCCTCCGTTGCCACCCCGTCAGTCTGCTCTGTACCTCGATGCCTTCTTCCCCGACAAGCACGATGTCATCGGCAAAGAGCATGCACCAGGGTGCCTCATCCTGCAGGTCCGACGTCAAAGCGTCCATAATCAGTAGGAAGAGGTAAGGGCTCAATGCCGACCCTTGGTGCAGCCCTACCGCCACATCGATACTGCCCGTAGTTCCCGCGGCAGATCGTACACATGTACGGGATGCTCTGTACATAGCACGGACCAACCTCACATACTTCCAGGCATACCTTTCATCTTTAACGCCCACCACAAAACCTCACGGGAACCCGATCATACGCCTTTTCAAGGTCGACAAAACCATGTGCAGATCTTTATGCACGCGCTTGTACTTTCGCACAATTGGCGTAATGCGAAAATGGCATCTGTCGTACCTCGACCGGGCATGAATCCGAACTGGTTTTGTGTTATCTCACTCTTCTCTCATTCTTCTCTCTATTATTCTTTCCCAGACTTTCATCGTATGTGACATGAGTTTTATTCCCCAGTAACTGCTGCAGTTTTGGACGTCTCCTTTGTTTTTAAAAATGGGGACCAGTATGCTGCTGCACCATTCCTCAGGTATTTGTTCTTCCTGCAACAATTTACCGAAAATAAACTCAACCACTTCCATCCATCCGCCCTCAGCAACTTCACACTTCTACTGGTATTCCATCTGGGCCGACCGCCTTCCCATTCTTCATATTCCTAACAGCCATTTTACTTCTTCCACACTAATTTCTCTCACTAAGCCCATATTCACTGGTGGGTTTTCAAGCATACCATTCCATTCATTCTCCTCATTCATCAATTTCTCAAAATACTCCTTCCATCCTTCTTTATACTTTCATCGTCAGTCAAAATCCTTCCAGAATCATCTTTTATACATTTTACATGTGAAACATCTCTTCCATTCCTTTCTCTCGCTCTTGCAATTTGAAAAAGTCGTTTTGCCTTCGAGGCTTTCAAGGGACCGATATAATTTATCTTGCGCCTCTGCCTACAAATAGCAACTTCCTTCTTCGCTCTCTTCTTACATTCTTTATACGCTCTCTCTTACTTTCTTTTATGGATTCATTCTGGTCTTCTACGCTCTGCCATTCTTTAAAGGCATTTTCTTTTCTCTCAAAACTTCTCTAATACTTTCACTCCACCACCCATCCTTATCTATCATACGCTTCCTTTTGATTCTCTAACACCTTCCTTTTACTTCGGATACAATCAGCCATTTCCTTCCAGCACTCATTCACACTCATTCCTTCCATATCACCCATCTCTATCATCTTGTTTACAACTAGCTCTCTAGATTCACTTGCATACCCCTCCTTATGCAACAAATGCCACTTTATTTTGGGTGGGGACGATCCTTATGTTTGTTGAGGCGAACAGTTAAGCAGATGTCAGCCAGCAGAATTCGGTGCTGGGATACTAAGTCTTCACCTGGAAGCACTTTGCAGTTTTACACTCTTGATTTGGTTCCGTCTTATCAGAAGATAGTCGATCTGTGTCGCGTGGTGGCCACTTTTATAAGTAACAAGATGCTGATCTCGTTTTGGAACCACGTGTTTACTACAGCCAGGTCGAAAGCACATGCTGCTTGCAGAAGAACTTCCCCTCACGGTTCCGCATTCGTACCCCCATCCACCGTGTACTCTTTCATACCGTCATTCACTCTCCCTACATGTCCATTAAAATCTCCTCCCATATAAACATCCTCACGCTCAGGTATTCCCATCATCATACAATCAATTCCTCCCAAAACTTCTCTTTCACTCTCTTCACAGCCTGTTTGCGGAGCATACACACTTACAACATTCACTACTTTGTTTTCAATCATTAATTTAACAACTATCATTCTGTCATTTACTCTTTTCACATCTGTCACTCGTTCTTTCATTCCACTATCTAACACAACTCCTACTCCATTTCGCTTCCCATCACTTCCACAATAATAAAACTTGTATCCCTCCCAATCTCTCTTGCTTTATTGCCCTTCCATTTTGTTTCCTGCAAACAGGCAACATTCACTCTTCGTCGTTTCAAAACATCTGCTAACTCTCTTCCTCTTCAGTCATCGTACCTATATTCCACACAAACAAACAATAACGTTAAGTACACTACCGGACTACGGCTAAACCGCCGCGGATTTTAACCGCCTGATTTTGTGAGTAAAGGAAACTAATGGAAGCGGCCGCACTGACGGTATTTTTCCGCGACCGATTTTAAAACCGCGTTTTGTTACAGAATGGCTAGCGGGGAAAAACCGCGTCAAAGTTTGTAGTCCGTAGAACTTATATTGGCGCGCACACATTTGACGCGGTTACCGCGAGCAGTTCTGTCATTATTCGGCACACCGTCTTGAAGAGTCGTTGTGTTTTGGTTGTCGTGTCGTCACTATGTCGTCGACTGAATCGGAATCTGTTTCAAATGAACCAGATTATGATAGTTTATCCTCAAAAATCTTAGCGGAGGTACAGAAAAGACCAGCGCTATATGACACTACTATGCGTCAATATAGTGACAGAAATGCGAAAAACAATCTTTGGGAGGAAGTTTCCTACACACAGTAAATAATTGGATGTCACTGTCGGAGGCTGAGAAGAAAAAGAAAGGTAAGTTATAAAAAAGATTTATACATTACAACATACTCAAACATTTTAAGCTGTATTATAATTTGAAATCGTTTTCACTGTCGGATAGCGACAGTTGTTTTGAGGTTAGTTTGATGTTTTATTAATTTTTTTCATACTGCCAACTCAATGCACCAGCGGGAGATGTAAAATAATCAGCAAATATATTTCTTATATCCATAACGTTATTTCTAGAACGCACACGGATTGAAGAAATGTGCTGTAGCTCTGAGACTTGAGACGATTCATTCAGCTCTTTGCCATCATGTTCTCTCACAAAATTGTGCAATATGCAACAAGCTTTAATAATATGGTCGCAGAAATCCAATTTCACATCCAATGGTCTATGCATAATACGCCATTTGTTTGCCATTATTCCAAATGCACATTCAACAATCCGACGGGCATAGAATAATCTATAATTATAAACTCTTTGTTTTATGGATAAATTTCTGTTTGGATATGGTCTCATTAAATGTTCTGTAAGTGGGAAAGCTTCATCACCTACGAAAACAAACGGATGTGGACCGATGTCTTCGTATTCAGGAAATGTAGCAGATTCTGGTAAATGCATTTGGTTGTTTAAAAACCTTTTGCCAAAGTTTGAGTTTTTAAATACGCTAGAGTCACTGTTTGATCCATATGCTCCAACGTCTATAGCAGTGAAGCAATAGTTTGCGTCAGCTATAGCTAATAATATTAAAGAATAGAACTTTTGTAATTGTAGGCTTCTGAACCAGTACTTTCTGGCCTTTCTATTCTTATATCGACGGTGAAGTGCCAATACCTCCTATCTGACATTTTCGGAAACTCACTTTTTATACATTTAAATTTAAAGTTCGAATTGCATGTCTTAGTAAAACCTCTGAACTGATTTTTAACTGTAACAAGTTTTATCACAATCTAGTAATACCTTCTAACTAAATCATCGTATCTATTATATGGCATTACCTCCTAACTTCTAAAAGACTCGTCTATACGTGATCGTTGTTTGCTTCGAGTGACAAATTAGGACTTCTGTGGGGCGTACATACCGCACGATGGGCGAATTAAACATTTTTTATTGTAGATAGGATATAGTTCTCTTACTTTGTTGTTGATGTAATTAGGAGGTATTGTTTTACTAATATTTCAGTATAATATCGCGAATGGCAAAGCGTTATCAAGGGTCCGAGCTGGACAAATATTAAACATACTTAGGGACTTGCGGAGAACACGCAGCTTCAAACATCTTCTAACTCATGTAAGTTTTTTTTAACTGAACTATAATTTCTGTGACAGTATAATTCTAGGTTTGACTCTGGGGATGAATTTAGGATTTTCCGTGTTCAAAGTTTTAATTATCACTGTTTATCATCTTTTCAGATATGCCTGAACAATTGATACCTTGAATAAAACTATTTTTACGAATTTTATCGCGTTTAATTTACTATTTTAATTCCCGACGTTTCGGGTGCTTTACAGCACCCATGGTCACGGGGGGGATTGAGGTGTTTGACGTCCCAATGGCATAGTTAGCCCGGCTACCTTCAGTGTTTTGAATATTAAGTTTTAGTCCGATCTCCGCAGAATGAGCTTACAGTATCTTGAAGTCTTGCAGTGGTATGCTTGGGTTTAGATTTAATTTTGTTTATTATAGGATCCATCTTCTCTATTGAAATTAGGATGTTTTTTAATCTCAATAGCCTCGCGTATCATCCTTGGTAGGAATCGGTGTTCTTTTGCGAGGATTTGTGGTCTATCAAATCTGATGTAGTGGCGGGGACGATCTTGAATATGTTCACACACTGCAGACTTCCCGGAACGTCGGTGCTTCACGTCAGCTATATGTTCTCCTACGCCGCCGGTTTTTATAGATCTTTTTGTTTGTCCTATGTAAGAGAGATCACATTCACAATCCAGCTTGTACCTCCTGGATTTTGTAGAGGATATGAAACTTGACGGATGGTAAAATTGACTAATCTTCTTCAGCGGCTTGAAGTATGTTTTAATGGAAGCTCGCTTCAAGATGTAGCCAACATTGTCTGTGACTCCTCTGACATAGGTAGTACAGCAGGCACACGCTCGACTGTATGTCCTTATCTAACTGCTAGTGCCCTTTACTTTAAGACAAAACATACCTGTCATCATTTTACAATTTATGGCCTGGTTACCCATCAAGCCTCCTGTTATTGGTTTGATGAAACGTACGCGGATCTAACTGCTAGTACTCACATCTTTTATGTACCAAACGATTACCCATAGTTATTTACTCAGATGGATGCACCTATCAAAATAGGAATAAAATCATGGCAAATGCTTTGTTGAACATGAGTATTGAACACGAAGTATCTATCACACAGAAGTACTTAGAGCCTGGTCATACTCAAATGGAGTGTGACTCAGTACATGCTGCGATTGAAAGAAAGTTAAAAAATAGAGATAAATCTTCCAGTGACTATATTACTGTGACGAAGGAGGCACAAATAAACCCTGTTCCGTATGAAGCTATTATGATCAATTATGATTTTGTTAAGGATTATAGCAATAAATCGACGTGGAGGTACAGCAGCATAAGACCGGGTCGAAAAGCTGGAAACGCTCTTGTTGTTGATCTGCAGGTCATCCAGTATGACCAGACGACACTATTTTCTTCAAAATTAACTTTGATGATGATTGGTCAGAGCTACCAGTAAGACCTAAAACTAAATGCAATACAGTATACACCTTTGCATGCCGCACCAATTCCTATAGCTTCTTCTAAATTCAATCATCTTCAACAGTTAAAAGAAGTATTACCAAGAGATTGCCACTTGTTTTATGATACTTTACCTCATGAGTGATCTTTTAACAACTTTTTATTTCATTGTCATTTGATTGCATACATACTTCTGAATTACCTACATTGTATTCTTTACATTCAAACTACTTAGATTAGATTGTTTTTGTTAGACGTCATGACAATTGTATGTTTATGAACAAAATAAATAATCTGATTCAAAATATTTAACGTATTTGTTAAAGCCATTACCATCTAAGTATATTAATTTATCACACAAAATAAATAAATGTAAAATTAATACCTCCTAACCAACCGAATACCTACAACACTATCGTAAAATATATTGAAATGTCATTAGAAACAAAGAATTAATTATTCTTATTCATAATAAATAAAAATATTCATCATTTTCAAATCAGTTAAAAAATTAAACGTTTTTTTCGCTTAGTGTAAAATTCTAACTTCAGCAGTTAGAAGATATTGGCACTTCACCGTCGATATGTTTTCCGTCTATGGAACCAACGCAATTAGGAAAAATGTTCTTTCAAAAAAAAGTTTCGCTATATTTATCCAATCTTCTTTTGTTTTTTCAGCCATATATGTAGGCTGCAAACATATCCACAAACACTTGCATGTGTGTTCAATTATTTCACTTAGAGTTGTTGTGCCTATCAAATATTCAAAATACAAAGACTTCATACTGTTTCCACTGGCAAGATACCTGAAAAAAAATTTATTAAGTAAGTTTATTTTTATTTTTGTTATAGGCAGTACAATACAAAAGAAATGAAAGAATATGCGTGATAGTTTTGCTAAAGAATTAGCAATGCAACGTGGTAAATCTGGTCAAGGGGCTATAAAAAAGAAAAAATACGTTTATTTTGACTCTTTGCTGTTTTTGGTACCATCATTACAAAAAAGGGAGACTAGCAGCAATGTCAAATCTACTTCAGAAGATTGTCCTGATGTTGTTATAACAGAAAACACTTCACCAATGAGTACTAATATTCGAACCCCATCCGGCAAGAAGAGGGCTCCTAAAAGCCAAAATAACAATGATGATTATGTATAACAACTGTTAAATTTTTTGACTACGACTACGACTCAAAATAGATGTGAATAAGATGAAGACATAAATTTTTCACAAATGATTGTACCAATGTTACGAAAATTGAATGATGACCAGAAGCATTTTGCAAAGATAGAAATTATGAATATTTTGCAAAAAGCCAAATATTTGTATCCACCATTCGAATCAAAAATTATTGATCAAAGATCTAGATCTTGTATGTCATTCACGCCAACGCCGTCTCCACAATCGTATTATACATTCTCCATCCCCATCGCCAAACACGCATATGTCAGTCCAGTCATCAGTTTCAGCACATTTTACAGTTATTATCTGTTCACAAAGATCATTTGTGAACAGATAATATCGACTGGGCAACAAAATGAAGGACAGTTTGTTACGGGACCTGCAAAACAAATAATCTATTTACCACTTAATACTTCTGCTCCATCCACATCACAACCACCCATGAATTCCGTTCGAGTACTTGATAATCCAGAACTGTTACAATATGTAGACATTAATGAACAAGAACCCTCAGCTGCCAACTATCTTTCACAATTTTAAGGAACAATAAATACGTGTATATTTGTTAAATAATAAAAATTGCTATAATTTCGATATATCTATTTTTCTTACTTACCTCAAAGTAACAGACAGCCGCTCTTCTGGTGAAATACATAAGCGAAATGTTGTATTCATGTAGGTAATGATGTGGACGTACTAAACATATGCAAAATTTTATCGAAGCTGGCTACTGATATCCGATAGTAGTTGAAAAATTTCTCAGGATGTTTTCTTAAATCTTGATACTTTTTATGAAAGAAACCTTTCTTAAATCTTCGGCTAGTCAGTGGATGGACCCAATATTTGCGAAGTTTTTGATGACGTTTCCTTTTTCTGCTTCTTAGCAACAACACATACAGCTCTCTTGAAATCCATGTTCAAACTGTGAAAATCGTGGCCAGTTTCGCGGTTTTTAACCGTAGTGTGTGCGTCCCGGGCGGTTTTGCGGTTTCACGGTTTACCGCTTGCGGGGAAAAACCGTAGTGCGGCCTTAGCCTTGTAACACAAATAAGTGTTATTGGTTCATTTAAAATTTATGTTATTCGTCTTGTGCATCAGCCCGTAAAAGTCTTACTGCTGGACATGGGCTTCTCTTAATGTAGTGAATATTTGTCTTAATTACTACGTCTGGTGTGAACGACGAGATGGTATACCGCTATCTATCAGAAGTCATGAGATTTTAAGCATTTCTCATAGTAAATTTTCGCCACAGCTAAGGGACGAAATGAAATGAGGTATTCTCCTACGCCACTACTACACGGTAGCATATTAGAAAGCTTTTGATTATTCGGCCAGTATGAAATCGGTATTAACGTGAATAAAACAATTAATCTAAAAGGCAATGTCGTCAGGCCGAATGAAACTAGTTTTTACGTATTTTATCGTGTTTATAACTTATTTTATATTCCCTACAATGGCTGCAGTAATGTACTTGTAACGTCGGGAATAAAAATAAGTTAATAAAGGCCATGAAATCCGTAAAAACTAGTTTTATTCACGTGAACTTAAGAAATGATTCGTCAGGCTGAACTCGAAGCTGCGCTGGCCGTTCCGGCGCGTGGTGGCGACGGTGGTGCACGACTTCCGGCCGCTGGAGGCCTCCCAGCTGGCGCTGCGGCCCGGCGCCAAGCTGCTCGTGCTCAGCAAGGAGGGCGACAGCCGCGGCTGGTGGAAGGGCAGGACGCTCGACAAGGTACACCCGCCTGGCGGGATCGTGTCGTGTGCTGTGTGCTGCGTACTGGGTGCTGCTCGTGCTCAGCAAGGAGGGCGACAGCCGCGGCTGGTGGAAGGGCAGGACGCTCGACAAGGTACACCCGCCTGGCGGGATCGTGTCGTGTGCTGGGTGCTGTATTACCATCCTGCTATTGACTATTGATATCCTGCTCACAAACTTAAAGTCTACCTGATGGTAAGTGGCTACTGCAGCCCAAAGATACCTAAAACCATTTTCAAATAAAGAAGACCGCAGATGCTTTGTCACCTCTGAGAATAAAGGTGGAATATCTCAGCCTAATTCTACTGGCTCTCTGTACCTTCCAGACTGGAACACAGCAATGCAGGCACTGGTATTTGGCAGCTGATATAGTTTAGAGGATGTTATCTACCCAGACGGATTTCTAGACAAAAAAGGAGTCATACCGCTTAGTTATTGGTCTTAATTGATCCACAGGACGACAACCGGTCCGGCTACTTCCCGAAGGAGTGCGTTCGCGAGGAGCCCGAGTGCATCGGCGCACTGGACTGATGCCAGCTGTGCCTCGCCGAGCGCGAGCTTCACTTCGCACCTCCAGCCGACGACGACCTCGTCTGAACGCTCCCGCCGCCAGGTGGCGCCACCAGACTACTCAAATGCGGCACGTGTTTGCCTGGTAGGAATCCTTTGTTCTGACTAATTCTGTTTCCGTGAAGTTAGGTGTTAATGTGTAGCTGCCGATATCGAAATAAATCGAATCTTGAACTATATGCTGGACTCAGAAGTCTAAGTCTGTTTAGTGATATAAAATGGAATCCGAAGTCGGGTGTTCGGCAGTTAGTGATCGGCACAAATAACAATTGGTCAAAATTGAGAATCTGTACTTACATATGTGAGTACTGAAACTGTAAGGCATCACGACGTTGTATGCGCTTATCGGGTTTTGTTAAGGCAGACCGCTACGTTGGACTCGATACATATTTTATCATGACTCTAGTACCTGTACATTTCACCATTTGTTTGGAGCAAGAAAAACTGGACATAACATATTAATGATGAATATTTTTTGAATATTATGTCTTTGTTTGTTTGTTGCACAATCCATTTTTACTCTCACACTATGTAATTGTATGAATAATATTGGCATAAAATATTTTAAAATTAATGTTCACCATAGACTAGAGATATTTTTATAATTCAATGACAAGGGGATATTAAACCAGTGATTCCTGCTCTCACTACGTAAAACTTCATATCTGTTTCAGATTAATATTTTTAAGGGACTTGAAAATGTACTAGATAATATTAAGTCATACAAACAAAATTATATAAATGTTGATATTTTAGGAACAGAGTAGATTTAATAAGTTATTTTTATTATATTTACTTAATAAGAAATCTATTTTAATGCAAAAGGATATTTGCATGTATTCACTATTGTGAATGTAAAATATAAATAAAAAATAGTCTATGGTATAAATGAAGAAGACACAATATTAAATCTCAACTTATTTATAGGATATAATATAGAAAATGGTTTTCTTTTAGTGTACAAGATGATGTAAACTATTCTAAATGAAAGCTAAATAAATGAATTTTAAAGAAAAAGCTATATATTCATGGTTGTAGACTTAGAATGGCTAAGTCAACAAACATGAAATGTGAATAACATATTATCGATATGCGTTGTGCATTTAGTTATTTAAGATATATTTTCGTTAACATTAGTAATTTAATGGTTGTCTAAATCCTATTTTATAAAAAAAAACGTGATTGTGGCTCTATATCATGGCACCTTTGCTCTCTTTCTCTCCTCAAACTAAAACTTAGCACTATGGATATGTTCGATGGTGCGAAAAATGCTTTAAATCTAGAATAGTATGTAGTAGTGAAGATATTTATCCAGGAGCAGTGCTATTTTGCCTAAATGAAGTCTTAAATATGAACTTACAGTAATTTTAAGATATTTTATTAATATATAATATCATGAGGTTAAATAATAATAATTAATGTATATACGCCATATACCACCGCATAAAATAACGCGAGTGTAAACGTGAAAGGGTATTTTAAAGAATAAACATTATCTTGTGAAAATGTAAATAATGCTGAATGAAATCGAATAATGCAATGCTCACTTAGGAGCTATCTACAAAGGTCACTCTTTCAATACTTCGATACAAAATTAAAAAGTATTTGGATTAGTTTATCTTCCTCTTCTTCTTTAGCCCGTAACATCCCACTGCCGGGCATGATGGGCCTTCCCGTTGTAGGGAGGATGTGCCATAATTGCCACGATTGTCATGCGGATTGTCGTTCATGTTCCGGACGTTTCGCACTTTAAACTCTGCTTTCTATAACCGTTCTTAGTATTTTGAATCTGGCCTATTACACGAAATGGATATAACGCCATCTATGGACTATTAAGATCTAACATTTTTCATAATCGCCTCTCTTAACCCTTTCGCTGTCCCGTGTACTATATGTAGTTCATTGCTATTGTCTTACTATTGTGTCTGAAAATCGGACAGTGAAAGTGTTGAAACGGTACACGAGGAATGGAATAAAGGGTTATCTTACACCACACTTCAAAGATTAGTTTACAACTTTTGCTATCCCTATCAACTAGCGAGCCTTTTTATACAGTGGGCAGTTAACGGGCTCATTATTATAATACAAATTAGATAAAATCTTGTACAGTATACTAATAGTTTAGGAATTATTTACTTATCGAACAAGGCTGGTATTCAAAGCCAGGAACTTTCTATTAATTATGATATCATGCAATAAATAATGCCATAATTAATATATCATACGATATTATGTAGACGGTGTCTAAAAGTCATATTATTATTTTAAAAACAATTATCAATGAAAGTTTTATCTTTTTTTATTTAAAACCAATTTTTCTCGAATTCATTCATTCTCTCTTTTAATTTATTTATAAATTAAATAGTCGTGATACTTATTTTTTAAATTTTATGTTACAGAATTAAAATAATACTGTGAACTCTGTATTGATTAATAAAATGTTTTTTACACCATGACGAACTTCAAAATATAATATTTTATCTGAAATATATTGGATTTGCGCTGACCAAACGTTCAACTACTTATCTATGTGAGATATAATAGCAAATTAACGAACACTACGATTTACTACAACTAGCTCTTACTAGACCAGAATAATGACCAGAAAAACTTTCACGGCGCGGACTTTTTTATATAGACCGTTTTTAACGTAATTCTACACAGTTGTTATTTAGGTACGTTTGATGTAGGGTTCCGCTGTGCAGATTACCTTTCTAAATTCTTCATTATAATTTTATTCAGTAGGAACTTTTTATTTATATGCTACCCGGATATTTTTATATCCGGAGATCATTTTTAATAAAATATAAATTCATTTTTAAATATTTTTATTACATAAATACGATAAACTTATCAAGAAAAAGCATTCTCGGCGACATAGAGCCATAGAGCTGATAATTCCAATTTGAACCATCATTCGATTGTGGGCTAGCTGTGGTGACTGTATAGTATGAAATTACTTTGAGTTTTAATGAAATACGATTGATTTAGAACTCGATTGTGTCGGGAGTAGGCCGGTGTGATGTCAAATTCGAAAGAAGTTTGAAACGGCAAACGCGAGTAGCAGCGGCGGCAGCATAATGTAAAGTAGGTAGAATCCTTAGAGTTCCTTTGTATTAACGCGAATACTACACGTTTAATGAAACTAATTTTATGGATTTTAAAATTCGAACATTTCGAGTGCTTTGCAACAGCCAGACCCACGGGAATCCCGTGCTATTAAATCGAACAAATGAAACGTCTGGATTTCAAAATAAGTAAAAATAATAAAAAGCCGGCCAAGTGCGAGTCGGACTCGCACATGAAGGGTTCCGTACCATCGTAAATGCCTTTATTAAAAGATATACTTATGAAATCTCTTGTGGAAAAAATTATATGTACCTTACTCCATATAGAAAATGTAAAATTTTGCATTATTAAAAGTATATAAGAAATAAATATTGCTTATATTTTCCATAAGAAATATTTATTTCTTATAAAATTAAGGTCTGTATTGAAAGAATATTCTTTTATATTTTTATCCAATTCGGGCAAAACTAGCAAGCTACGATGATCACAGGTCTATTAGAACAGAATAATAGAACGATAGTTTACGGTAAAGTCCTAATACTACAGCGGAACCCCAAAAACGCTACCTACTAATACAACAACCTAATATTTTAAACGTAATGACGCTAACATACTAAAAAAATAAAAATCAAGTGTCGGCGAACCTTTTCCGTACCACGTTCTGTCAGAATTCGTCTTTGTTCTATATCTATACAGGGTTATTTCGCAATAACCGGCCAAATTTGCTGAGAAGGTTCAGAATAAGTAATATAGGCAAATGGTAAAGAAAAATTTATTAAAAAAAATCTCAAACATTCTGTCCTTTTTATCTTTTAAATTCAAAATGCGTTCAGTTAAAATGCATTATTTTAACTGATTTTACTGCGCACGCACACATTCTTAAGGGTCGATCGGTAGGCAAAAACGTTGTTGCCCATAAATCACATTCAATTTGGAATAATTTCAAATAAAAGTAGAAGTCTTATTTACTCGTATTTTCTAAAACTGCTATAACGATATATCATTATTTATATATTTGAACTTAGGTTTAATATTTGGCTACTCTTTGAAAAATAACCCAGTATATTATACTTCTGTAATATACATAGAAGACTTTGTTGTGACATTATTACCAGACACTAGGTTTGAAAGCATACTTAGTGTTTTGTAATTAAGAAAAATAGTTATCAGGAGCAATTATTGGCCATTGGAATGGGTCTTTACCAAATGCATATTATATTTAATACATAATCTAACAGTAAAAGTTATGTTTTTATACATTATAGTCTTTGCGTTATAGCATGGTGCGAGTGACAGTTACACTTTTGGCGTGTCTAGAGATGGAACAATGTTAAATCTTTAAAATATATAACTATTATGTCATAATAGTTACATAATAGCTGTTCCGGACCTATTACGATTGTATTTATTACGATTGGATTTCATGGGTTTTAATTTTTTGCGCGGAATCCTAATTATTTTTCTAAAATATCGGCCAGTGCCAGTTATAAGCCGGAACAAACAGATAGACAGACAAACATTTTAAAATTGTTTTGTCTTTTGTTATAAATACCGTATATACTTTCATATTTATTTAGTACAAGGCTGTTATTTTGGTATTACAAACAGACACTTCAATGTATAGATTATACTATGTATTAATTTGAAAATAAAATCATCTTCTATTTCATGTTCATTGCAACATTCATAATTACATTTTAACAAATAAAATGGCTGCCAGCATCTGTAATTTTCAGTACGGCGCGGCGTAGACTGCACCGGCAGCTTTCAAGGTACGAGTGCTAGCGCCTTTCGCTATGTGTATTAGTTTTGCCAGGTCCAATGGGCCAAATATCGACGGAAGGTAAAGTAATCGAGAATTTGGTTTACAAATCTTATGAAATAAAAAAAAAATAGGTTTTTGTAGCCATTTTGGCCGCCATGAGTAATGATAAAGTCTTTTTGACACAATGCGCAATTCGCTTTATAATTATTATTTTTGCCTGAGCTGACCAACGAATAATTTATCGTCCATGCATCGGAAACACTGCATATTCGTCTATGTGCGTTTTGTTTCCGTAAATCAGAATTTGTTGAACGATTAGTTCCAATTCCAATACATATTTACGTGATTTTGATAGTCTGTGGTTGTTCGTTATGGCACGGCATAGTTTAGCGTGGCACATAACTATCGTAAGTGGGCGGTACCCATCCATGAAGTACAACCACAAACCTCTATAATATATAGAGGTCAGTGAGTACAACAATATCTGTATGACAATTTATCTAAAAAATAAGAAACTTTATAGGCGTGAGCTGTCACCCGCACCATGCTGTAATGCAGACTATAATTTACATATCAACGAAAAATCATTATATTGCCAACATTAACTTTATTGCTTTTAAATACTGTTCTAAAAGCATAGACAAATTTAATATATCTTTTTAAAATTTCATATAATTTTAAAACTTTAGTGAGATTAAGTGCCAAACTCCACAACTAACTTAATTATGTGGACAAGTAGCTTTGTACAATTTTGTAAATTGAATTTCCCTTACATAATTAATTTCTAATTAAAAATTTCGTAAGTTATAAGTTTGTAAGCTTACGAGCAAAGTGCAATAATCGATAATGTTCCTTAAATTGCGATTTTTTTACTGTTTTCATGCAATTCCAATTCCAATATTTTAAAACTATGTATATGTAAAATCGTTCAAAAACAACCACACGTCCGTAAAAACCCTTATTTTAAATATTACAAAGACAAGGTAAATACAATAATTCCAAGTTTCTAACAATATAGTACAATTCATTCCAATTTTTAATTAATATAAACAGTGTTTAAAATTTAAATACTCTTATATAATGTGCTATTTGAAAGTTAAAAAATCAGTAGGCTGACGTGGCAACGGGCCAACAATTTAGCCCGAAAAACTTACAACCTATAGGAGAAATAGGTGCACGAGTTGCAACAACTAGATGTGTTAATAAGGAACTATGCCAGAAGTAGCAGGATACAGTATGATGTTGATAACGGAACATTGTTTACATTCGTAGAAAACTGGATTTGTACTGACTATACAGTATACAAGAGCTCTAAACATAACATGCCATTTTGATATCACGCCTTTGTTATTATTAATGAAAACACATTGCTCTAATTTTATTTAAACTTTAATTTGATTTTATTTTACCAGCACATTCCAACGAGTATTAATTAGCTCATTCTTAGCTTTTGTTTTTCTGTTAGACACTTTTTATGGGAAAAGTCTATTTAGAAATTCATTTCTCGAATAATGAAAAAGTGAAAAAATATTTAATGATAATTCCGTCTACAAATAAAGGTTTTATTTATTAGATATACCAAATAAAAATGTTTGCATTGAATCTGTACGTACAATTTTAAATACATAGTTAATTTTACAAGTATGTAGTGAAAATAATTTATTTAGAAATTGCATGCATGAACGTTACTCTACAATGACGTAAGTATTTAACTTAAATAAAATATTTATCACTAATTTGGTATTTAAATTTTAAATAAATCAAAACAGACCAATGGAATTTGTTCAATCACAAGAACAATAAGTTAAAGATTTTAAAAATTAACTTGCTAAGATCCGCGTAATAAAATAAAATGATGTGTCCCACCTAGTTTGAAGACCGCCTCCCGCCCTATCTCAATTGCGTTGCACTATTTGAGTCACCACTAATCCCAGCACCACTACTCCCTACACCACTTCACTAGGAAAGACAAACTACCGTCTATATACGACACGTGTTTCGCCTCTACACAAGTGTAGAGTAAGTGTAACTTAGTGCTTATCGGTCAGCCACCGCAGAGCCTACTTCACCTGAACATGCCTCGTGTAGAGGCGAAACACGTGTCGTATTATCGCCGGTGGTGTGTCTTTCCTAGTGTAGTGGTGTTGGGAGTAGTGGAGCTGAGATAAGTGGTGACGGGGATAGTGCACGCAGTTGAGGTAGGGCGGGAGGCGCTCTTCAAACTAGGTAAGACACAATCATTTTATTTAATAATGCGGATCTTAGCAGGTTAATTTTTAAAATCTTTAATATAATAGATTTCCGCAAAGTTACGCCTGATTTTATTAATAATGAGAACAATAAACACTAAGAAAGATATCCTTCCACATTGTAGAGTAAAATATCAAAACGTGATATTCAAATATTAACATAAATATATAATTATTATAAACAAATTTTGAAAATAGCTGTAAGAATTTTAATGTTTTTTTTTTTGTGCTCCTCTGTAATTAGTATTTCAAAGCATGGCCCTTTATTTAATCGCTTTACGAGCTGTGTTTTCATTGACATAATATTAGTCCATACTAATTGTGAAAAAAAACAAATTTAAGAAGTTTAATTTAATTATGATACTTTAATAAAAACTTTGTATTTGCGCAGTACCGAAAACTATGTATTAGATTTCTATAAAATAATATTATCGGCGAAACTGTGAATTGTCTTGTAAGGTACGAAATTCCCATAGATAATAATTATGTAAGTACTACATGATTTAAATAACTCTCCACTTATGAAATTGTCGTACATCAATTATATAATTGCGTTTATAAATAACATACCCGAACACAATGAAGGTAATTAAAAAAAGTGTACACACTAAATGTCAATACGACAACTTCCCACTTCGAGAAACATCGATATTATGTTCTTACTTTTTTCAGTTTGCTTTTGTATTTAGACTGCTATGTCTACTAAATATACCTAACTAATAATTAATACCTTCTTGCGATTGATGTCACTATGTCTTGAATTGAACAGATGTTTGTTTGATGTCTCTAATCGTATTTTAGATGTAAAATGATAAAATTCTTACAGCTTCTTTCAGTTTGCTAAAAAGTAAAATATACAGGGTATTTTTGAAACGCTCCCGAAAACGAAGACAGACGACAGTACTAACTATATCTTAGATGATGGGTGAAATATAAAATCGATCCTGATGAAAAAAATCATCTTTTCACAACGTTTTATTAGCTTTATTCACGCTCCATCGTGTTAGTATAAATCATCGTGTTAAATAAAACGTTAATTTCATTAAAATAAAACATGAAAATACTTAAACATAAAAGCAGCAGTGGAATTACTGAATTACAATCAGCTGACTAGGGGTCAATGTACGCCGAATTCGCGCGGCCCGTAACTAGCGATGGTACCACAATACCTAATAATTTACAACACTTGTCTAAATACCTAACTTATCTACTTAACCTACTAATTTGCCACTGTGCTTGTCTCCACGTAGCCACTTTAATTCAATTCACAGGTTAAATAAACCAAATAACTGGTTCGATTCCCCGCTAATGAAAAAATACTTAAATAAAATGTTAACAAGGTTAGAGTCATGCTTTTTATCCATTGTGTAGGTATATTTTTATTCTGATGTATTCAGTTATGTACCTATTCAGATCAGTTCAGTACTAAGTTATTTAAAAAAATAGGTTAAATAAACCAAATAACTGGTTCGATTCCCCGCTAATGAAAAAATACTTAAATAAAATGTTAACAAGGTTAGAGTCATGCTTTTTATCCATTGTGTAGGTATGTTTATTATTCTGATGTATTCAGTTATGTACCTTTTCAGATCAGTTCAGTACTAAGTAATTCAAAAAATTAGGTATGAAACGGCACCGATCCTCCGTGGCCTTATGAGATTCTCCAAGGCACATTAATATGTTGCCGTATTCACGAGCACTATAAACGTACGCGTTAGGCATTATTAAAACAAAAAGAAACACAAAACGTAACAACAAGAATAACACGTAATAACAAGTACGTAATACCAAGTAATAACAATAAGAATTTAATAAACAAAACCAATGAACTGTCGCTCGCGCATGCGTGTCCAAAGTCAGCGCGGAACTGTCTCAAAACTAAAATTAATAGTGAATCCCGCCAAAACTGAAGCCTACTGCGTCCTAACTAACGTCCTTGCGGTAAACACTTTGAACATTCCCACAGACCGTCAAATGTTATGACATTGCCAACTTTTATTTTATAAGTTTAGTTTCCATATGATCCCTACGACTAGTCTTTCATATGGAATTTAGAAGTTATAGTTGTAATTTTTTAATACAATTAGACAATCAATTGTACCCTGACGAAACAAGCAGTTCGTTACTACAAAAATGATATTGAAATTAATAAACGTACTTACTTGGGTTTGGTTATCTTTGATTTTGTACAAGAAAATAGAAATAAAATGGTATTGAATAATTTAATAGTTAAAACAATTGCAATTATGATCGACAGTTAATTAATCTAAAAATAATTATTTTACTTTACTTTTATTGACTTTCCGTTTTAATCCTTCCAATACTTTGATTTGAAAACAGGTACGTCAAAACTATTACAAATTACTTGCAAGTTTTATTGTAATTGCCGCCTCTAATTCTTATGTCGCTTGCAAACAAATCTTAGTAGGTTAATTTGGGGAATTCCCATATGTTGGCGCTGACGCGAGGTGACACACAGTCGGCCGGGTGGCGGCAGCGCGTGGTACGATGGGGGCGCGACGGGGAATGCTCGCCAGTATTGTTGTGCGCGCACGCTATTGGTTCCTCATTCTTGCCGCGCTTTGAAAAGCGATGTTTCCCAATATACAGTCGCACACACAGCTTTCTATGCACGACGCGCGACGATGTTTTAAAAAGGAAGGAAAGAAAAATTATTTATATCTATTGTTTTATGACTGAACTAGTGAACGAAAAGGTAAATAGAAGGTGAATGGGAAAATTGTGCAGTAAAGTTAAATGTATTGAGGAAGAATACCGAAAAATTACCATGTGGTCAACCTGATGACGGAAACATTTATCATTCGCATTGATGATGATGATTCTGATGAAGTAGCATCCAGTAACACCAACACACCATCGACATCCGGCTTCCATGTTCCATGTTCTAACGGTATAATGGACGGCGTGTCACCCTTAGCTTAAGTTTTCTTGTTACAAACTACTTTATTTTACGATTGAAATAAAAATAATGCTCAAGCATACATTATCCATTTTAATTTCAACCTCTTCCAAAGTTCTAAGAAGCTAGTAAAGTAACTATTATGATTCTACAATAAAACCATTAATTACTATTATAATATTATAAAACAACAGCCTAGTACCATGTAGTACTTTAGAACGCGACTGTACCCATGCGCAGACACACCCTCCACTGTCGCTCAGCGTCGTGACGGGACCTGTACAGAGCTAGATAAAGAGTTTGGCTTCGACGCGGATATTGACCCTAGTCAGCTGATTTTATGATTTATTTATTTTAAATTCCACTGCTGGTTTAATATTTAAGTATTTTCATGATTCTTTTAATGAAATTAATGTTTTATTTAACTATATCAACACGATGGAGCGTGAATGAAGCTAATAAAACGTTGTGAAAAGATGATTTTTTCATCAGGATCGATTTTATATTTCACCCATCATCTAAGATATAGTTAGTACTGTCGTCTGTCTTCGTTTTCAGGAGCGTTTCAAAAATACCCTGTATAATTAATAAATACAATGTAAAATATTAAAATTTTATCTTAAATATCTAATGCTTTGGTGTATTAATATTGTAATACTATCTAATATAATATGAAATAATATATAACTGCTTTATGTCGAGTTGTGAGGATAGCAATTTCGAAGATGTAGGTATAGCTTATATATATCAATTGAATATATGTAACAAAGAGATTGTATGTTGCCAACGGCGATAGGGTTCCGGGCGTTGTTATAAATGTGAGTAAATCAATATTTCATATAAATACAGAGATAATAAAGAAAATATGGTTGTTGTAACATAGAAGATATATTATATTTTTTCTATTCAGTTGGAAGGTGGGCCCTGTCGAAAGGAATTCGATCTGATATAATATTGTAAATACTTTAATGAGCTTTGTAGAGCCATTGTAAAAAGGAGTAAAAGTTATTTCATTTCACTGTTAATATTCTAATATTTCGATACTTTTTAATGTCCGAAATTTCCTTATTTTCAAGATAATAGCATTTTTTCCACACGGCTTACAGGAATTGTTATATTTGTCAGTAGGCATTATTGTGTCTTTAATAAAACAATATTTTCATTGTTAGTGCTGATAAACTTTTCATGGAATTATACTGTAATTGTAACTACTTAATTGAATGTATTCAAAAATTTTGGATCCGATAAAATATCTCATTATAAATTTAATTCATGGCGGTATCTCTCTTCCTTCTAATTCTTACAATGCCTATGAACGTGAAGGATGTGACTTATAAATAAAAAGATTATATTATAATTATAAATTATTTACAATGGACGCACATATTTGTTTGTGATTTAATAGTTTAGTGATAAATGGTAGCTCGTTGCAGCGAGTGGTAACAGTTTACGTTGTGTTCATTTGTTTACACTGTGTGCGAATGAGCGGCCGACGAGTGTATAAATGTATTTTGATATTATTTATGTTCATGTTTGTAAATATATTATACAAAAAAACAGCATATCTCATTGTTCTCTAGTTAGGTAAAATGACTCCATAATAAAAATACACGGTTGGAAAATTGAAAATTTGTTTTATTTCTATTTATTTTATAATTAAAACAATAAATAAGTGTAAAGGAATTATAGAAAAATAGCATTTCCTTATTGGCTAATTTATAAAGTTAATATTAACTCTTTTAGTACATTAGTAAAAAAAATGTACAATTAGGTTGTATTAAGGTGACACTAGTCGACATTATTTCCATACAAATTTCGGGGGGGTATTACTCCGCTGTTTGACACTGTACATCCAAAGTTAAACATGATATCGTTTTGTCTCATTATTAGTTTTGTCTGTGCGGAAACGGAATAGTAAAATAAAAAGTCATTAAAAAGTTAAGAGCTACCAAAGATTCGTTTTTATTGCCAATTTTAACACAGCTTTGAGCGTAAATTAGTAATAAATAAATAAATATATTGAATTCTTCGATAATGACAAAGCTCAATTATCGAAGAATTCAATATATTTTATTTGTAATTGATTTATGCAGTGGTTTTTTCATAAAACTCGATTTTCCAAATGCCTTTTCGTATTTTTTACGAGCGCGTTTTACTATGAATTATCGTGCATCTCACTGAATAATGTTTCCCCCGGTGCGGTGGGGGAGGACAACGCTCACGCACACATGCACGTGCCGTGACGCGCGCTTATTTGAGTTTTATCCGAAATTATTATTTGAAAGTAAAATGGCATGGAAATTGAAATTGAAAGAGATGATGCGTTTTGGATGACAGACAAAATTTTAAAATTAGATAACTTTTATCAGAAATGTGTTTTGCCGGAGCTGATAGATCCCCGTTACCCCCGCAAACTACAATTTAGAAATCGAATGTAAATCAAATTGACATAAGCACAGACAAAAATAGCGAAATATAAATAAAATTAAAAAAAAAACGATCCCAAAATTTTATTAATGTTCCGCTAATTTTATCTGTACCTATGTCAATTTGATTTATATTCGATTATAATTATATTCTCAGACATGCAGGTTTCCTCAGGATGTTTTCCTTCACCGCCGAGCACGTGGTAAATCAGCACTTAAAATTGCAACAATTTCATTGGTGCCGTCGGGGATTGAACCCGGGTTGCTCGCGTACTGTGATACTTACAGCGAGCGCTAACCATCTGAGCTACCACGGCTATCAATAAAAATGTTATAAAGGAAATAAATAATCAATAAAGATTTACAAAACAGTTTAATTATTTATTCGACGACTTTTGCGGCGGAAAAACTAGGTTATATTATGTGGGATTATCATAGGTACCAACTGTTATTACCTAGATACCTACAACCTACAATAAAACAAAATGTCACCAACCGTAGCCGCGTCGTGGACACTAAAATGTAAACTTTAGGTAGGTACGTCTGTACTAAGAAAACAGTCTTGATAAAAACATGTGTTTACATTTAGTGATATTGAGTATATATAAAAAAGTAAGAAGACAGGTAAGTAAGTACTTTTGAAAACAATTTATAGGTAGGCAGAGCTAATTACAATTAAGAATCTCCTAAGTGTGTGTTGTTTGTGGATTAGCAGTGGTCCCAAGCAACCGCCGGTACGATATACTCCGCTAATCGTTGAGTCCGCATACTCCGAGAGGCGTCGAGGTCACCGGCCCTTAGGTAGATTCTTAGGCACTCTAGAGCGTTCTCGTGCCCTAAGTGTCCAGTCGCGATCTAGTGTGCCACCTAAGCACTTCCCCCAACCCTTTCGTTAGAAAGGGTTAGGCAGTGCGCCTAAGTGTTGCAGCCATCACCTCATTCCGCCCCCAACCTACCATTCGCGTCGCGCTTCATTGCTGTCGGCTCGTAGGTAAGGTAACAGATAGGACACATTGCGCATCATTACACAGTAGGAACTTGTAGGAACATCAATGACGGGTAAGGGGAAGGGGGAGCCCCCCTTATTGGAGCGCCCTCTACTTGCGCGCGACCTGTCGAACCCGGAACGGTTCGTAGTGGCTACGTTTAGCCAAATACCCAGAAGAAAAGCCCAATCGCCGCATAAGGAGTCCGCACTGAGCGCCGCGCTCACGCCCACCGTTCCTGAACGAACGACTGGGCTGGAAACGACGCCCAAGCCACAGTGGGCTAAGAAAACGGCAAGACGGCACACTCCACCGGAGACCGAGGCTTCCCTCCATGAAAAGAGGCAATGCATCGGCTCACCAGCCCATCAATCATCATCATCATCATCCTCATCTTCGTCCTCATCGTCGTCCGACGAGGACGAACAACCAAGAACAGCGGAACGGAAGAGGGTGCATAACACCCCGCCGAAATCGCCATCGCCACCTCAACCACCTACCTACATCTCACCGGACCGACGTAGCCTTATGGACTCGGCCCAAGAGGAACAAGGAGGTGAAGAAACCTACAGCTGGGGGTTCACTACATATGCGACCCTAGCTGCATCCGTCGGACGACCATCGCCGGCAAATACCAACTCATCGGGCCTGCCGCAGGATGACGGTCAGAGGCCCGCAACAAGTTACGCCCAGCTGGCAGCAGCACCTGCAATACCCATAGGACGAAGGCGGCGGAAGCACCTCAACCAGAGAGGGAGGTGGAAAAGGCGCGTTACCCGCCTATCGTAGTGGAATGCCTCCCGGATTGGACGAGGCATTTCGAAATACTGAATAGGAAGTTAGGCCACGCCCCCAATACCCGCCCATTCGGGAAGGGCGTTAGATTCGCCCCGCAGAGCCCCGATGAGTTCCGTACCATTCAAAGGTACTTGGTGGAGCTCACGAAAAAATCACCTCAGCTGTCCTGGTATTGTTATACCCCGGAGGAGGAGAAGCCCACGAAGGTGGGCATCCGGGGCTGCCAGTGGGCACGGATATAAAATCCATAGAGGAGGCTATCAAGGCAAAGGGCTTCCCAATTCAATTCATTAAGGCGATACCTCCCAGGAGAGGAAAACCTGGATGCCTATATTTCGCACAGCTCGAGCACTTGAGCCTGGAGCAGTTAAACCAACTGTACGCAATGAACTCCTCTACATGAGAGGAGTAGTCATAGAAGCCTGGCAAAGGAAAACGGGACCGGCACAATGCCACCGTTGCCAGGCTTTTGAGCATGCCTCCGCCAATTGCTTCAGGCCTCCGAAGTGTGTTCGCTGTGCCGGGGAGCATATCGCCAGCCTTTGCCCCAGGGGTAGAGATGAGGAACCCAAGTGCACCAACTGCGCCCAAAATCATACGGCTAATGACCGCCGCTGCCCACCCACTATAACATCAATGGAAACGGTGGAACCCACTGAAGCAAGGGCAACCACCGGGGCGACTCTTCAGCCCCCCGCCAACGACGCAACAGAGTGTCAACCCTCAAAGAAGAGGAAGCGGGTGAGGCGAAAGAAGAATAATCCCCTTCCCCTGGACTTCGAAAGAGTATAGACGTGTAAAGTGCTTCTTTGTCTTAATCAAAATAAATTCAATTCTGATGCGAAATTAAATTTAAAATAATAAGATAGCATAAGCGCAAAGAGTGTTCTTCATTACCGGCTCGTCACAACGTGCAACAGCAGTGCAAACGCACACAAACAGTGAGTCCATTCATTATTTTATTGTATTTACACGCAGCGTGTGATCTCAGATATATTGACGGAACGTGCGGCTAGTCGAACACGCCGATCCCGTCCAAACTAAGCTGATCTCTACCTTACCTGCGACGCTGTCGCACACTGAGTGATTACATACCATACTTGTGGAGCAAGGATAACTATATTGAGTCATAAAAGCGTAAGATCTGCGATAACCTTCTAATCTATACTTGCCTGGTACCTTCCGCAATGCCACTTAACCGCTCGCCTTTGGGGGCGTCAACATCGGCGCGCCGAACTAACTTACAACATTGCGACTCCGAACCAAATATTCATACTACTCCTGAAAACGAGTATTATATAAACACCGCTCTAAGGAAAAGAAAACATAGTAATGATATTTCGGACGAATTAAGTATGATTCATGATAAATTCCTATCACTGTTTACGTCTTTCAAAAATGAACAAGACAGCAAATATTCCACAATTCTTGAATGTATGGGGGAGATTAGACAACAGAATGAGGAAATACGCCAATCAATTAATTTTATGTCTGATAAATACGATTCTCTTTTGGAAAAAGTACACAATCTAGAAGAACAAAACAGTGCTTATTGCAAGCGTATTCAAGAATTAGAAGAAAAATACGAGCGTGAATCCCATGCTTCGAAAATTGAATTACGCAACGTCCCAAAGAAAACTCATGAAACCAAGGATGATTTACTAAATATACTGGTAAAGACAGGCGGAGTCCTGGGTTCAACACTTCATCAGTCGGACGTGAAAAATATATATAGAATTAATACTAAAAACGAGGGAAATAAACCAATTATAGCAGATTTTACAAGCTGCCTTACAAAGGATAAATTTATCTCAAACCTTAAAAAATACAACAAAACTCATCCCGACAAGAAGCTGAATACAAAAGATATTTCGATGGACGGACCGGCAAAACCTATTTACATCTCGGACAACTTACCGCAAAAACGAGGCAGTTGTTTGCAGCCGCGAGAGATTTCACAAAAATAATTATATCTTCTGTTGGACCTCAGCTGGAAGAGTATACTTAAAGCAATCTGAGCAATCCAAGCCTATCCTGATCAAGTGCCAGGAAGACTTTAATAAGTTATCTACCGAATGACTAGAGTTGAGCTATTTGTATGAAGCGTATTTTACAAAACTTTGCACAGTTCTTATTGTTAACTTATTCATTTCTTTATTTTGTCTTAAATTTCTGTAATAGTAAGGCCATTCACTCGAACTCACCCACCAATACACACATTGAATTTATTTACAATTATAATCTCACACAACATAACACATACACAGTTACATAATATTATAATTACCGTTTCGTATCGCCGATCACATATCAACAGTAATACATACATATATATATCATGCGCATGTAACACAACATTTCCACATTACATATTCCATAACACTACTCATTCATACTGCATGACTACAAGACTTTTAGAGTTTAGATCGTATTACATGCAAGCCCTAATTTCTACTACACTAATCACATATCTACAATCTACTATAACTTTTGAAAAATCAGTGCATTGTTGTCGATGTAACAATAGTTTGCTATTTAAATTTAAAATTCAATAATCAAAATAATTGTATTGTTCAAAATGAATTAAATGTCGTTTGTAACCCTCACTTGTACTGAGGCACCTTGCTTATATGCAGGCGACTTGTCCAGGTAACACCAAACTCACTGTCTATTCTGTCAGTTAATATAAGGAGTATCCACTGTAATTTGGATCATTTTTAGTGTTTGTTGAGTCGCTTAATATACCCATAGACATTCTTGTACTAACTGAATGTTGGACAAAGAGGTCAAGCCACCGCCGCCTTTAGATAACTATCTTATGTTCTATACAAAAATAAACTGAACCAAAATGATGGTGTAGTAGGCGCAGTGGTATTGTGGCCTCTGCTAAAGAACCGGATTGTTCAGAAGGTAACTGTTTGGTTTTGAATATTGAAGAAAGCTGCGGTTATTTGTTCTTATAGACCAGCAGGTTTTCCGAATCCTGCAAATTATCTTAATTCTTTAGAGCGGATTTTGAAAGACACACCCAAAATACTATAATACTTACTGGTGATATAAATATAAATATATTGCCGGGGAATGTGTCGATGAGGTGCAAGTTACATTAGTCTCATGGCATACTATGGCTTACTTCAGGGTATTGACAAACCCACACGCTTGGAATCATGTATAGACCACTTTATGGTTAAAACGAAAAGTAATTGGCAAACCTTTGTATTTGATCCATTAACTGACCACTCACCCATACTATTAATTTTGAATAGTCCGAAATTAACAAGTCTGTACCTAATACTAAGCGGTTCAAAATTTACTTTGATGCGATAAAACTCAATTGGCTAATGAAAACTGGAATGATTACTACAAACTAACCTCAGTTAATGAAACTGCCGAATATTTAGTCTCTAAATTACAATCTGTTATTAGCATTAATACAAAGGAAGCTTCCATACCACATAGAAAACAAAGACTAAAACCGTGGATTACCCAGGTATTCTTATTTCAATCCAAAAGGAATAAGCTTCAGAGACAACATAAAACACACCAAACGATAAAAATTTAAAACCATATACTGTAGCTACCGAAACATATGTAACAAGCTTGTTAAATTAAGTAAAACAAATTACTACCGCTCTAAATTCAATCAAAATGCAGGATGCATTAAAAGTACTTGAATTTAATTAAAGATGTTTGTAACTTGAGTAAAAAACTGAAATTACAACTGATGAGCTTAACACTAAAACATCAACGACAGAGTCTCTTGATGAGGTGAACGGGTACTACTACAATTGGTCTGAATTGGCGAATAAAACTATTAACAAATTAGGACTTACACAAGAACAATTGTCTATCAATGCAGCCAGGTCGAACTCGTTGCCAAATTTTTTCCTTGTTTTTGACCGATTGCGCTGAAGTTCACAAAATTATTTCAGCTTGAAATCAAGTAGTGCCTCTGGTTGGGACAGTATAACATCACACATCAAAATATACATGTCCTTATATTGTTGAACCTCTAACTTATCTTATAAACCTTAGCTTAAAAACTGGTGTCTTCCCAGACATCTTCAAAAGGCTTTAGTTACACCTATTTATAAAGATGGTCAAAAATCTACCGTCGAATTACAGACCTATTTCATTACTTCCAACTCTCCAAAGTCCTAGAAAAATTGTAAACAGTAGAGTGGTTAGCTACTCGAGAAATTTGACCGGCTAAGCCCCAACCAATACGGATTCAGGAAGAACAAATCCACTGAGGATGCTATCCTCCATCTCACGTCCTCAGTGAGCTCTTACTAGACAAAATGAAAGGTGTATCGGTGTCTTTCTAGATCTTCAAAAGGCATTTGACACGGTGTCAATCCCTATATTATTGACAAGGCTAGAAAACCTGGGTATTAGAGGTGTGCCACTGCAATGGTTCAGGTCCCCAGTAATAGGACACAAGTAGTCAGGATCAAGGAACATGTAAGCAACAGCGCTGTTTGCCATTTCGGTGTGCCTCAAGGTAGTACGTTAGGCCCGACTCTTCTCGCCTATATAAATGACCTATGTAAGTTGCAGTTAAAGGTGTCGACATCGTGATGTTTGCAGATGACACAGTACTTTTGTTTCACGGCACATCGTGGAGTAATGTTAGAGTCTCGCTGAAAAGGATAAAACTGTAACGTCTTGGCTTGAAGACAGCCTCTCACTCTGAATACTGCAAAACAAAGTATGTTTGTTTTGGTATATCAACCAGTTCTCGACCTGGCAATAACTTCCAGATTCAAATCCATACTCACCCATGTAACAGGCTACTGCGGGTACCGGCCACGTGTAATTGTGATTATTTGTCACGTGTGACAAGCATAAAGTATTTGGGAGTTATTGTTGATGAAGGTCTTAGCTGGGTCCCACAAGTAACTGCTCTAGCGAGTAAAATAAGGAGGCTAGTTTACATATTTAAAATTTACGAGATGTGGCTAGTTATGATGTTCTTTTGCTAACCTATAGGTCCCTGTGTGAGAGCATCATTTCATATTGTATTTGCGTCTGGGGTGCGCAGCAAGACACACCTCATACAACTAGAGCGTGCGCAACGCACCATCCTAAAAGTTATGATGCGGTTGCCTTTAAATACCCCACATATGACCTGTACAAGCGGTGCGGTATGTTATCAGTACGTAAATTATTTGTATATCAGTGTCTACGTAGATATCATCGCCTTCTTGTGCCTGGCCTTCCTAAAAGTAACAAACGAATAACAAGACTACCCGTACCTCGTGTCAGGACTGTGTTTGCAAGAAGAAGCTACAACTTTTGTGCACCAATGCTCTATAATAAATTATTTAACAAAGTTAAAACTGTTAATAACAGAAATGTTAAAACTATTATAAATCTTAATAACCACGAATTTAGGAAAATCTTAAAACAAACTCTTAACGGCTTGAATTACGATGCGACTGAAGATTTGTTCACGAAGATCACTTAATAACACACGCACGAACACACACACACACACACACACACACACACACACACACACACACACACACACACACACACACACGCAACTCGGCCTTACAATAGAATTAGTACCATATTATTATTTTTTATATTATTTTGTAACCAACATATTTCTTTACAATACTAATATACATTATAATACTTAGACATTAGATGGGGAAGTCTGAGGCCTGTAGCACAGTTTTAACTAACGCAGGCTTCAGAGCTCAAAAATAACTGTAACTATAATGATGTAATGTATGTTAAATAAATTTCATTTCAAATTTCATTTCATTTCATTTCATAAGGAGCAGCCTCCTCCTACACAGGCTGTCACCTCTACCCCGACACCATCAGTAAGGATAGCCGCCAAGGCGCAGGTTACCAGGATCGATACCAACATAGGTAGAGCGCCGGAAAGGGCTCTATCTGAAAATAGAGCCCGCTCTACACATAGAGCGCGCTCTACCTCCAGGAAAGAGAACACTACCAACGTCCCGAGACCAGTACAAGCAAATACTACTAGAAGACAACCACCACCAGCCGGCCACGAGACAGCTGACGCCATTCAAAAATTGGTAGGCATAGCTATCGAGGTCGGCAGTCAAGTCCTGGCCGACATTAGGGCCGGGGCGGATCCTATAACCGCCGTAATGAAGGCTCGATATTACGGAGGAGAGTAACCTGCGCCTCCTCTATTGGAACCCGGACGGGATACAACAGAGGATCCATGAACTCCGCACAGTCGCTCAACAACAGGACATCCAAGTGATCTTGCTGGGAGAGACGAAATTAAGACCATCAACGCATCTAAAGCTGTCAAACTACTTTATCTATAGGCGGGACGAGGTCAATCCTCAAGGGACCGCCTATAGAGGCACGGCGGTTCTAGTGAGGAGAGACATCGTCCATCAAAAGCTGGACCTGCCAGATTACCAATCGATGCGCTCTATCGGCATAAAAATGGAGGAGGCGGGCGAGGAACTAGGATCTTTGCAGCATACCGCCCGCCAGGGACTCCATTTTACTCCTCAGACGTCCGGACGGTAATGGAAGGCACGACGCCCACCATCATCGCCGGGGACCTAAACGCCAAACACCCGGCGTGGGGATCTAGATTGATAAACCCGCCGGGTCGTGCACTACGCAAAAAGGCGCTGAGGAAGCTCTGGGCGCGTACTCATGCCCAAGATTAAAATGCAGACTAAACCAACTTACGGACGAACTGTCGGTTGCAATCGAGGCCCACAGAGGAAAGGCCTGGGAGCGGCGCATCTGGAAAGCGGAAGAACAAGATGCGTCGCTCTACAAATTGAACCCGCCGTTTGCCCGCTGACCAACAACGCGGGCGAACGCTGTTATGACGCCAAGGGTAGAGCGGATATCCTAGTAGAGCACTTCGAGGAGCAATTTATGCCGAACCCAGCAAGTGCGGCGTTCATGGACCTTCATGCCCGAAAGGAGAGCCGCGTACAGGAGTTTCTGTCGTCGCCCGCGCCACCGCTTGCAGGAGAGTGGTTCATCTCCCCCGCCAAACTGCGGAGGACAGTAACCTGCCTGCAACCGAGGAAGGCGCCGGGGCACGACGGGATTACCAACGCTGCACTCCGACAGCTGCCCAACAGAGTACTTGTAGAGATGGGTCGACTCTACAATGGCATACTGCGGACATCCCACTTCCCGGAGGGCTGGAAGATTGGCAAAATCATCGTGCTGCCAAGACCCGGGAAGGACAGGCGTAGAGCTGCCAGTTATAGGCCGATTACGCTACTACCGCCCATAGCCAAATTGCTAGAAAGATTGCTGCCAAGACGCCTCCGCCCGTGCATCCAACTTCGGGCGGAGCAGCACGGTATTCAGGAGGGATCACTCAACAGCTACACAGCTGACCAGAGTGCTGCACTACCTTGCGGCCGAGCATAATCGCGGCCGCACATCGTTGGGCGTCTTTCTCGATATAGAGAAGGCGTTCGACAATGTGGCACTCTGGATTACTTTATAAACTAGACGATCAGACCAGTATCCCTCCTGCTATGTTGCGGCTAGTAGCGTCGTTTCTCGCAGACAGGAAGTTCTACGTCTGTGTAGAGGACGCCGTGTCCGCAGCAAGACCCATCAGAGCCGGCGTGCCACAGGGCAGCTGTCTGTCTCCAGTCCTGTACGCGGCTTATACCAATGACATCCCAACCCTGGCAGGACACCTGCGAGAGTGGGAGGACGACGTTGAGCTGGCGCTATATATATATCGCCTTATTCACCTATATATAGCTATAGATAGCGCCTATTTCACCTCGTCCAGAAGAGCCCACATCGCCACTGCCAGGATGCAACGACTGCTGGACCTGTTGCCACCATAGTTGGATGAGTGGAGGATGGCCGTCAACGTTGGTAAGACGACCACTCTGCTCACTCGCCGACTCAGAAACCTGCCACCACCATTGACACTCAGAGGCCAGAACATTACATACGAAAAAGCCGTGACCGCGCACGTCGATCTCGTCGTCCGCAACGCAAGAGGTGCGCGGGCGGCGCTTCGTCCCGTCCTAGCATCCAAGTTATCGATCAAAACGAAGATCAAGATTTAAAACTATACATACGACCGAAAATAACGTACGCTGCGCCAGCTTGGTACGCGCTTCTGAGCGATCGATAGAGGCGGCGACTGCAGGCCCAGCAGAACTTATCTTTACGAACCATCGTCGGTGCTGGTCGCTACGTCCGGAATGACGTCATAGCGGCCAACTTCAAGATCGAGTCCATAGAAGAATTTGTGGTCCGGCTGTCGCGCGGTATGTACAACCGCGCCGACAACGGGCCGCACACACACCTGAATAACTTCGCGCCGCTACACGCCCGCCCTCCGGACGGGCGACCAGTACCAAGAGAACTCCTCCCTACATAGCTTAGGGAGTTGAGTAACAACCCGCAAAGTCACAGAATGACCAACTAAGACATATATACCAATTTTTTGAGACCATCCGAGCGACCGGGGAATCGAACCCGAGATCGCTCATTTTTTCACGATAACGCCAAGAAGGCACCCAGGACCGGCCCATAGTAGTGGGCCGTGAGGAAAATCCGGGTAAAGGGGAATGCCCAAAACCCGACACCTGCAAAATGATGCAGAAGAATATACGCCAATTACAATTATTATCTAAATATTATAAATGCGAAAGTTTGGATGTTTGTATGGATGGATGAATGAACGTTACTCAATCACGCCAGAACGGCTGAAGGGATCTGGATATAGGGCGGTATGTATGTGCATAGTGTTCGTGTAACTTCGTTTTTGTTCGAACGTTTCGGAACGCCGTTCGAACAAGACGTGCGTGAAGACTAGCGTCTAAATGCTCATCACTGATACTATCTCTGTCGGGCACGATGCCAGGTGAGATAGCGTGCTTTTTGACCACGCCCACCAGTGAGTTCGAGCCCGCAACTTGTGCCACCTTAAAATAATTAAGTCCCTAGACTAGACCTTATTCGTAAAGATGCTTATCTTGTGACTTATTCGTAAAGATGCTTGCTTATATTGTGTATTGAAGTGCGACTAACGCGCAATTTTTTTAATAAAATTCAAGTGTCAAACGAACTTCCAGACCACCGGAAGGTAAGTGGTTACTGCAGCCTATGGACAACTAGCAAACACAACAACGGACAAAGCAACTTGCGTTGTCATGAGAACAAAGATGAAATATCTCATAGCCTCTATAAAAAATAGTGAATGCTTTACTGCTGGAAGCAAAAATAAGAAAGAAGATATCATTCAAACGAACTGCTGCTAGAAAAAAATGTGACCTATTGAAAAGAAAGTGGATTTTAGGAAAATGGCAAAATTTATATTTTTAAATGTACATATCCAAGGTTCCAAATTAACGCTCTTTGAATGAACTTTATTATTAACAAATATTCCGATACATTTCAGATTTAATTTTTACAGCCTTATTTATTAATAAACTAGCAGTTCCCCGCGACTTCGCCCGCGTGTAATTTATTACGATTGGATTTCATGGGTTTTAATTTTTTTTTTGCGCAAAACCCTAATTCTTTTTCTAAAATAAAAGTAGCTTTAGTTAACCCTTATAACATCAGCTATCTGCAAGTCCCGTCAAAATCGGTCCAGCCGTTTCGGAGATTAGCCGGATCAAACAGATAGACAAACAAAATTTAAAAAAAAAATTTTTAGTTATAAGCACCGTATATACTTTCATATGCATTTAGTAAAAAGCTGTTATTTTAACATTACAAACAGACACTTCAATTTTATTTATTTGTATAGAAATAGCCCAAAAATTAAAAAATTAAAAATGCAGTAATAAATATATTTTAAACTTATAACTTAGTTAAAAAATATTTAAATTATAACTTATACTAATGATTCGTCCTTCATTGTCAACATTCACTTAAGGTCTGGTGTGCTACTACCAAGGTAAGTTCGTAGATCGGATATAGTAGATTTGATCAGCTTAGCGGGAATTGTGGGTCGATTCAGCCTCGTGTACGCCGCGAAGCGATGGCAGCCGCCGAAACTGTAGTAATAGTTTCCACCCTCAGAGCCCTTGATCCACAGCACGTCTATGGGAGGCACATTGCCAACCTCTTCTTCTTTCTAAAAATAAAATAAAATCGGTATTTTTTATTGAACTGTCGAAAATCCCCAGTTTAATAAAAATACCCCAGACGTTTACGTGAAGCAGCACCTTGAGTGAGCGGCACCTCGTTGTCATCGTAGGAGATCCCTATGCAGGTTAAGTTTCGGGAGGTCGTACATCATTTTGATAAAAATAATTAATCATCTAAGACGCCCACGGTGTTGAAATGCGTATAGCGTCGATATTAATGACATTCGCATGACAAAATTGCTACACGTTCCGGAAGGCGTGCCCCTTATTAACTGATTAACTTTTGCCTAAAACAATTTAAATATGAAAATTTTATGTGCATACATAAATTGTGACGTCTACCTTTAAATGCTAATATGCGTATCTATTTAAGGTATATAGCGTGTTAAAATCAAGTAGAAGTTATGAGACTGTTCGGTAGCGCAGTGACTAGAATGCGTTTGGTTGCGGTTTTTAGAGCCGCGCGTTCGAATATCGCACGGAGCAAATGTTTGCAGGGCCTAATTTTACCAAATTATTACTGTATGCGAAACTTAAGGACTACTGGTCAGATACTCTGCCTCTCGAGGAACAAGTATCACAAGTATCATCAAAAATCTCAGGAGAAGATCGGTACCCGGCCCTGAATGCCGTTGATTTAATATTTAACCAAGTTTCTTAGTGGGCATCTTCAACGCGCTTCTCTTCGGCTGTTCATACCCAATTAAAACATTGATACCTGGAAAGAAACCGACATGATTCCATTTTGAAACCAAGAAAGTCACGAAACGTTCAGCTATCGTTTCAGTAGTCTCAGTTCAATGGGGCAAATCTATGAAAGTATAGGCATCTCAAGATCTGTAAAACGTATCGATCACCTGTAATTCGGCGAGACTACGGTTCTTACGACGATTAGGGTGGATTCGCATAGATCTCGACAAGATACGCTGAAAAGTAAGATTTTCGATAAATCGCTTAGTTTCCGAGCTTAGTTACGCGATATCTTCGCAGATTGTGAACCAATTTTGATGATTCTTTTTATTAAATAATACTTTAAGGGTGGTCATGTAGAGAAAAAATTTCACCCCAAAGGGTAGCAAATGAATAACTTCTTTTTATCAATTTTAAGTCGGTTTTTACTTTTTGTTAAAAGTTATAATTATTCATAGGGTTATTGTTGGTTTAAGGCGAGTGAACCTTTTGGTAAACGGATACTACAGAGATTAAGGTGGAGTTAATTATACTAGCTCTCCATGCTCTTCTTAGTGGAACATAGCAGTTGTCTAATTGCTTCCGAAATGAGGTGGCGAAAATAGTAAAAAGAACTTATACCTAAGTGGGAAAAAAGCCCTTCTTATTAGTTACAACTGACTTAATACAAACGCAATATTAGGTGCACAGTTGCTTATTAGCAGAAAAACAAGATAATAATGTTCTCGTGGACGATTTTAATGATTTTTTTTATAGAATTGGGTGACAAACGAGCACACAGTCCACCTGATGGTAAGTGGATGTTGTGGCCCATAGACATCTACATTTATGCTCATTTAAGAATCTAAATGCAGATGCATTGTCAATTGTCATCACTGAGGACTAAGATAGAATGCCTCCTTTGCAGTAAAAAGGGTATCCGGTTCTCTTCACTCACCATACGAAACACAGCAGCATTAAGCCGCTATTTTACGCTGGTATTCTGTGAGTGCGTGGTCCTACCCCGGTCGAGTCGACCCATTCGGGCTGCATCCATAATATACCTAGCTGCAGTATGGCTCTACCACGTATAAAAAAAATACGATAATTTAATATTTTAATTACTAAAGCTTCTTTTCATAATCCTATACATCAATAATCAATATTACAAAAACTTACTTGTATTGTTTCCATAAGTGATTGCACTTTATTCTCATCTAGTTCCGGTATGAAAGGCCTTATAATAACGGACATTGGCACATCATGAACTTCTTCTTTATAGGTACTGTGTATGCTAGTCATTTTTGCAGCTGGAACAAAATGTAATCAGAAATGAGAGATAGCGTAATCTGTGTGATTATTTTACTCTGTAAAACTAACCTTAAAATTAATGCACCTATGTCAAGGATCTCTTGTTAGAGAACAGTTTATTATTCTGAGCAGTGCTTTACGTAAACAAATAATATATACTTAACATGAGAAAAGCATTAGAATGAAAATTCAAAACAATCTTGCATATTAAAGTTATAACCTATTACTTGCTTAATTTTATAGGTAAATCTTATAATTTTTAAATAAAATTGAGTTTATGTCCCTTACCTAAATATAACATATTTAACATTTAAATAGGCAATGATCCTGTGTAGTGATTTGTAAGTAAATTGTGAATACGAATTACAAAACTCGGTGATCTAATATACCTACCTTATATACCTACTGTGATACTTAATAAAAAATACGCGATATTCTTTTATTTTTAGAATTACTTACAATGTTTTGCAGCAGTCACGAAGTTATTTAACAGAGTTGTGATGGATTTTAACATGTCTAAATAAGTAACGAGTCGGTCTACACTGCGCGATACGCACTCCACTGACTCAACCAATTTAGTTTCATTGCCGTTTCGTCATAGATTACTTATTCATTCACTATTGAAGGTCATTACAACACTGATAAAAACGTACACAAACATTTTTTATTCAATCAATGTGTTGTCAACATTAGGTAAGGTTTACCTATAGATTGGTTTGTAGTAAATAAATCCATGAAACTCTTCAACACAAGTGGTGAAATTAAAAATTTTGTAAAACCGACTTCAATATAAATAAAATGAAAACATCATCAATCTAGTCGTCGAAGTCAATTAAATACGCATTATTAAGGATTAAAGATAACTCAAAAACTACTGGTCAGGTCTTGATCAAATTTATATGGGACCACATGAGAAGCACCAGCTTTAAAATAAAAAAGAAATCAAAATCGGCAAACCTAGAAAAATGTTCTGAGGTAACTCACATAAAAACACATACAGTCGAATTGAGTACCTCCTCCTTTTTTTAAAGTCGGTTAAAAACTGTCTTAACCGCCAAGCAATGGCAGATTTTAGGAGTTGTGTATCGCCAGCAACGCAAAGTCAGGAATTTTCATTTCGAAGAAGCTTCATTTAGGGGCTTTTTAGGTGCTAATTAGGTGCCAAGTTTAAAAATTAGGTGCTCTAAAATTTTGACTGCAACGAACGATTGAAATTTGCGTTGCTGGCAAAACGTATCGCTAGCAACGCAATGACGTTATTAGATATATGATAAATATTAATAGCAAGGCTGACTGACAAGGCGCCCTGATAAAAATAAAGTTGTTATTCAGAAAATTATTCAGCAAAGCAAATGCAAAATCAGGTCTTCTGAAAATCAAAATAGAATCAAAATTTCATTTAGAAAAACGTTTTGTGTTTATGCCATCTAGCGTCTAGCACTTACCACCTTGAGAGTCCATCGATTTTGATTCGATAAAATGACTAGAAACGTTGTAGAACGTTGTTGCGCGGAGGAAAATACGCTTTACTTTCCGATACGCTTTGCCTGAGAAGGAAAATGGGAAGGAGTTATCCTCTCTCCCAGAGGAGCGACCGTTATGGGGCGGTTGGCGCTAGTGAGGCCTGATATGTAATCGTTCCCGTGCCGTTCTGCTGATATGCGGTGGAACAGATGGAACACTATAGGTTTTAGTGGGTGCGAGTCCGACATACCTAACCGTTCTTTGCCCTGCGAAACAGATATGTGTTGTCTTTCAAAACTCCGTATACAATCATAATTTATTACAAGCATGCGGCTCATCTGATAGTAAGTGTCGACCGCCGCCCGTGAACAACTGCAACACCAGGGAATTGCAGGTGCGTTGCCGGCCTTTAAAAAAATTTGTAGGGGTTGACAATCTTTTTACTTGTACATGGTACTCTTTTTACTGTGTGGGTTTTTTAAATCATGTTGTAGAAAAATACTCTAGTAAGTAACAAATATTAGCACTCATTGCGATCGCTCACAAACCTAAGTTGTAAACAAGTTTCTGGAAAACAATTGTTTAAAAAAACAATTCATTTGTCTTATATATGGCCGAAGGGACCTGCGAAGTACCATGTGCTCTTGTGATATAATGTTTATTTTTGCTTGAAACAGTTCGAACGCGTTCATGCATAAAAAAGTTCGCTAATAAATAGTATTTTATTCATCTGCCGCCGTACGGCGCCGGCACATCTGGCTATTGTTTTTTTCCTTTTGAAAACACTTTTTTTGCTATTCTCATTAATTAGACGTTTTCAGATCGACCTTACTTTTACTATATAACATTTCTAAATATCAATGAATCATAAAAATTATTTTTTCCAAATTAAGGTTCTTGATTGTTTGATATTTACAAACGTTATTATGAGATGAAAAATTAATTTAATAAAACCAAGGTTTTTCAGGGTGATTTAGCTGTATCTACTTATATAAATGTTTTTTTATAAAACACAATATAGTACAAAAGGTTTGTAATCTCTGCATAAAAAAGTCACTTAATTTCCATTTCAAGGAAATTACGTAGTAAGCCCACTACACTAAACTTAATCAGGTCTGAACAAGTAAAAAAGCATAAAAAAGAACATTATTTTTACACATGGCTGATGGCACAAGAGGCGTGTCATCAACTTCTATAGCGCTTGACACGACATACGTGTCACGAAATATTTGTTCGCCGCCACAGCTAAAAGTTGTCGAAAATTGGTGTCGCAACTCGCAACGAATCGGTTAAAAAACAAGAAACTCGGTCGTCGACGATTCGAGCCGCCCTACGCTGGATGCGGTAAAGTGGAAAGAGCATACACTGAGGTGTTCCAGCCCAGAGATGAGAACAGTATTCCATTTATTGGCTTTAATTTTGCATATTTTTTTGTTGTTTATATGCATGTTTGTAATTACAGAAGATGCTTTGATTATCTATGGATTGTCTATGGGTCTATACTTTCCTATTTTTTAAAGAATATTATTGGCTTTTAAAAATGACAAAAAAGATGATACTTACCGTAGGTACTTGTGCAGTTTATTTCTTTCGTTTAATTCGTTTTAAAACTGTAGTAGATTTAAAACCATGTTGGCGTTGGACAATATTTTTTTACGTAGAGTGGAAATTCTATGTACAACGTCTATGTGCTTATAAATAAGGGAAAAATAAAACCCACTAATGTAACTACACAAAAATGTATTTAAGTCAATCTGATGGTCGCAATAAAATTGAAATCGTCGTATACATGGTGTGCACGCCGCCGCTTTCGTTTCATTTCAATTTAATCGTGAATTTATGTATATATAATTTATTGAAACCTTGTTATAAATAAGTACTGGCGTGAAGTCTTTGTAAAATTTTAACGGCAGCGGTGCAATATCTGTAGCAATTTTAAAACATTTTCATTTTTTACTCGTATACTGTTTCAGATATTCGAATTAGAACACATCAACTTAACTCTATATAATTTTTCTCATTTTCAAACTATCACTAAGTGTATTCGTTTTCATTACATTTTTGTAATTCATTATCGTATATTCAATTTGCTCAAATCAACTGGAAGTATGAAAAATAATAAAACCATGATTTACATTAAAACTTATAGACTACATGAAAAAATAAAATTTCGTGCTACCAACATCATAGCACCAGATAAAAAATATAATATTTTGTTCTGCTATTCACAACACCCGATTTTACGCGGGAAACAAATACATGATTAGTATAGAGTGATAAAAATAGCTATTGTTAATAGGACTCCCACGTTTAAGACGAAAATACTTAGTGTGCGCCTAACACAACCGTCACTAATAAAATATTTAATTGCACACAAGTCGCCGGTGCGAGCAACGTTCTTTCCACTCCAGACCATCGATAGCGCTCTAAAATTGTCTATAACTAAAATATTAATTCCATTATAACCGCCTAACTCCGTCCTACTGCCTTCCAGGCACTGCAAACACTTTCTGTTACTATTTCAAAATATCATATAATTTTAAGAAATGCAGTCAACTATTGCCATTGACAAAATTAGGGATATAATTTTACATACGTGCAACCTAAAGAAGTTTTCTACCATATTGATATTCTCATACAAACATATCAATGGTTTTTAGTTCCGTACCCAATGGGTAACCAACGGGACCCTATTAATAAGCCTCCGCTGTATGTCCGTCTGTCTGTCAGCAGGCTGTATCACATGATCCGTAATAGTTACACAGTTGAAATTTTCAAAGAATGTGTATTTCTGTTGCCGCTATAACAACAAATAATAAAAATAAATTAAAAATTAAAGGGGGCTCCCCTACTATAAACGTGTTTACGACGGAACCCTTCACGCGCGAGTCCGACTCGCACTTGGTCGGTTATTGCTTTTAAAATCAACCTAAAGTTGATCTTTACACTCTGATAAATATATTGTAAATAATTTGTAACACTTCATTTGTGTACAATGAAAATTCTTTAAAATAAATTAGCGAGTACAATTTTTGAATACACTCCTTAAAATCAATAATGTGATTCGCGACAAATTAAGTTTGTAATGGATAAAGATAAGTAAGTTTTGATGAATAAAAAGATGAACCTAGAAAAGTATTTGAAGCAGCTAAAAAGCAATAAATCCCCAAAATTAATTAACTTTGTTATAAGCTACCTATGGTCTGCACTGGTTGAGTTGTTGCACGAAAGCACCCATAGATAGGGCACTATTCAGCAATATACCTGAATACTTAGTCATATTTTACTACATTATCTTACATTCTATCGTATATTTATATTTACCGTATAGTAAAAGTTAGTAAATATGTAGAAACAAGAGATCTTGATGCGTAACTAATACTGCCAAATGGTTAATCAAAATAATTTTTTTAAAAGATAATTCACTGTTCTTGTAATTATAATACATAAAGCTGCGCATACAAAAACAAAAAATCAACATATTAATATTTCCAATAAATTATATTATTTTTGTTATGATTAATATTTTAAATAAATAAGCAGTAACTGCATCACTACCAAGTTATTAATAAACAATTTCAAAATCGCTAATCGTATACGCAGCCTAAGAGTTGTCATGTTAAAATAATAAAATATATAAAAAATAATAATAAACGAATACTGCGCACCAGTCGGGAAGTTTGATAATACAAGAAAGGGCAAAGTTTAACGTTCGTCCAAAAATATTATAGCTAAAGGTGTCTAGATTAAAGTTCATAGTATACAATGTTCTATTCGCTAAGGCATCGCGGCGCCGCCTCCAGCCCCTCCGGCCGCCCTCCAGCTGATTAAATATCGTACGTTATATAAATGGCAAATCTGTGGAAGCTGCACGATTATGCTTGCACGCGTGCCCTGAAACAATAGATACACATCATTAGTTTTTCAAGTAGCTTTAGCTACCAATGTAAACAAGTGGTGTAAAATTAAAAATTTTGTACAACCGACTTCAATATAAATGAAATGAGAACATCATCAATGTAATTAAGGATAAATCAAAAATTACTGGTCAGATCTTGATCAAATTTATATGGGACCACATGAGAACCACCAGCTTTCAAATAAAAAAAGAATCATCAAAATAGGTTTACCTAGAAAAAAGGTCTGAGGTAACACACAAAAAAAAATACAGTCGGATAGAGAACCTCTTCCTTTTTTGAAGTCAGTTGAAAAACAATCGTGATGCTACTTTAATCGTTAGAAAACCTAAAAATTCAAACAATATGACGTAGTGTGCATATTTATGAATGATGGTGTTATTAGCTGCCTAACCATGTCAGTTGTCATTTTATGTTTGGTTTCATGTCTCAAAACATGCAAAAAACATTGTAATAGTTCTGTTATTTGTTACTAAATTAACAATACTTCGGCTTTTTATTTTATTTAGTAAAATAACAGTTCTTATATGTAGTAACTAATCTCTTACATTCACGTAAGGCCCAAAAAGTAACACTCAGTGTTTATGTCCAAACCTATAAAGAAATCATCTCATAAACGCCGTCTACAATAAGATGTATATTCGAGTTTTATGGATTTCGATACTCAATTTTCAATAATCCAATAGAATATTTATTGGATAAATCTAAAATACAAGACTTTACCATCGGATGAAGGTTTTGGTGACCCAGAATTCCAAGCAAACCCTCAGCTGCAACATCGTCTGAATGTGAAACCGTTATAGCGAATTTCACAACAAACATGATTAAGTTATTGGACCTCTAAAGGTTTATCACAATTTATTTTGTTTAAAAAATTAGGGTTCCACACAAAAAAAATTAAAACCCATGAAATACAATCGTAATAAATTCCTCGCGGGCGAAGTCGCGGGGGACAGCTAGTCTTTAATAATAAGAATACTTCAACATGATTGAAGTTTGAATTGATTTATTTCTTTGGAGATTATGGTCAATAATTTACTTTCATTCTTATGCTGAGGCTAAAATTATACTCATAATTTTCATGTACGTATTAGACTTGTCTATTACATTTTTCTAAGCTTTTTATTAGTTTATTTAATAAAGAAACAGACCTAACATGTTTAATAAATAATCGTACTGCTGAAAAATCTCACTTTAAAGTCTTTAATATAATCAATGTTTAGAATATAAGTACAAATTTTTTAAAAAAAAATTTCTCCCTAAAAATATAATTTAGTGCCAGAATATCTCTATTCTCTATACATAAAAATCAATTGCTGTAGATTAGTCTCGCAAAAACTCGTAAATGCCTGGACCGATTTTGATGAAATTTTTCGTGTGTGTTTGAGTGTGTCCCTGGATGATGTCAACGATTCACAATTCGATCCGGTAGGTGGCGCTGTTGTCGAGATCCAGAAATCACCCGCGCAAAGCCGGCGCGGATCGCTATTATTCCATAAATATAATACTTTCATAAAACTTATATTTTAAATATGATATCACCTAAACGTCTAATGTGAATTTTATCGAACACTAGCTGGTACCCGGCGCGCTGCTGCCGCAGAAGAAATGATTGTGGAAATATCGTTTTAATTTTGGAAGAGTTACATATGTTGTTTAATTAGGAATAATAATACATTCATTGAAATTGAATAATATATAACTTTCAAATAAATTTGTAGGTACGATACGCGCGCCACCTAATGTAAGTTAATTGTACTATGCCTATAACCTTCGCGGAAGTGCAAGCAATAAGTTGACAAAGTTTAAGCGCAATCTGATGAACGGTATGGCAGCGCATAAAATGCGAACAAACAAAAATTAATTTTTATATGTTAAGATGAGCCATGAAGGTTATAATAGTTACATTCTATTTCTTTGCATCTTAAATTAGCTAGAAAAAAAATTTGGTTAAGATTTTACAAAAAGTCTAATTTGAATGGGCCAGAACTATGTGAATAGATATTGTACATTTGGACATCATTTGAACTTATAATATAGCTTGAGCCTTATGGGGGTGTATATAATATCGTATTATATTTATTTTAATAGTTTGTATTGATCCATATTGATGTTTGTAAAATAACAATCCAAAATAACACAACTTAGACTTAACCAAAATAAATTTACAATAACTTACTTATTTAAAATAAATAACAAACTTAGGCCTATTGGAAAAGCCTAGATTTGTTGCAGAAACTGTTTTATGTTAGATTTTTTTTTAAACTTGCCTTTTAATAAAAAAACTCCTTTAAGTGTCAAATGAAGTGAATAATCAAGTTGATGTAGAATATTCCCCTAATAATTTCTAAAATGTTGAGTAGAGAGATCACAGTGTGTACACCGATGTTATGGTGGGCTCACCTCGCAGGGCCTAAGGCGATAGATCCTGGTGCATGGGGTCGTAGCCCATGGCGGCGTCGTAGCCGGGCTGCGGAGCGTCGTAGCCCGGCGCCGGCAGCGAGTAGCCCATGGAGTCCTGCGTGGGCGCCGGGGACATCATGGGGGTCGCTGTGCCTGACGCCGCCCCCATTGAGTATGGGGACGCACCCGCTGCTGTAAGAACGTATGTCTCAAGTCATTCATTCTGTAAGTTTTATTGATATAACTAGTGATTTGAACACGCCATCTTTACTGATTGATATGTATGTTATGGACAAAGCGATTAATAGGGCATATTCATAATGCCCGGACAATATAAAAAATGCCCAGTATGAGTAGACAATGTGATAAAAAAAATTGAAATAATTAAGTAGAACGAGCTTTATGAATAAAGTTCATTACATATTGGGCAGAGTAATAAAACAATAGGTTAGGTTAGGTCAGGTTTTTTTTGATGTTACATATTTATAATAGAGTTTTTTCATCAAAGGTATTTTTTATTTGTAACGCAAAGGAAGAAATATTCCTTAATATATAAATTGCTACTATTTGATACTGCAAATTGGTTTGTAGTTGTTATTGTTTCAAAATGTTAATTTCTGATTTGGTACATTATTACTTTATTGTCTTAAAAATGATTAAAATGGTCAGGTTAGTTTATATCAAATTAACAGTTACGTAGCAATATTCACTATGACCAGACAATATGATAAATAATGAAATTTAAATCAGTATTACTATTGATTTCACTTGTCATTATTCATATTGCCCGGGCATTATAAATAGTGCCCTGATTAATTCACTTGGTCCATAACATACATGTGATATCGATAATTTTATAATACAATATCAAGACAGCAAGGGGCCTTAGTAATATCGCGAGGGGAGATCACGTTGTTAAAACTGTCTTTACATGATACATTCTAATGGGAGTTATGTGTTGTAATATCAAGTTTGAATTTGAATTGAGTTTTAGTAGTAAAATAGGTGATTTAATTTCAAAGAATTTATTTTTGGCAATATTTTATAAAAGAGGTGTCAATTGAAAATGAATTATTGTTTACTGTAATATGAAGTGGGTCGGGCCGGAGGGGAGCTAGCATCGCGCCTGCACGCACCAATCCAAGGCAGGTCTGTGTGCGGAAATTAAAATATAGTACCCGGTTTATAACAACCCCAAGGTATCTATTAAATTTAAAAAAAAAGCTTTCTAGCCTTGTTTAACTAAGTAATAGTGAAATCTACAAGAATAACAATTATCTTATTTATTTACTCAAATATAATGGTGGTCTTACAATTATTAAATTGAGTTAACAACATTAATAAAACGAAACTCCCCCTTTTCTGTGTATTATTTAAGCTCATTAAAAATACTAAACCCAATAACCTATTTCACCGGGTATTTAGTAAGTACATTCCTAAGCTTCACAGATTTCTAAATACCACAATAAACTTAAAATTTACTGAAGAAAAAATTTTGTGTGAATTTGTATAATACTATACAATAAATAACAGTTTTTGCATTACATTACAGACTAACTTTACAGTTAAATTAAAGTTACAGATCAATAATTGATTAACGATTTGCAACAATTTTATATCAAAAATTAATTTTAAATATCAAAGATTATCTTTTAGATTTACATGAGCAAAACCCATTAACAAAGCAAGTAATATAAAGTAGCAGGTTTTCGCATTTCTCTTTCATGAAAATATTCAAAATCTATTGACCAAGGCGCAAAACTTATACAATTACCGGCTGCTTTCTTGGCCGCATAGAGATTAGCTTCCTCCTGAGCCTTGCCAATGTTCTTCTTGTAACGAATTCTCTTATTTCCAAACCAATTGGATACCTGCAAACAATATAATTGAAGAAATGTTTTAGTCAAACAGTCAGCTTTGCATATTATATAGCTTTGCTTATCATATTATATAGATATTACAGAAAATTATTTAATATGTAATAAGCAATTATTTTAAGACAGTGTACCGTTGACAAAGCATTACATTTAGGTGGTACTCTTCAACATCAATTAGTCTTGCATTGAATTACATATTAGCATAGTTACGCATACAGCATCTGTAACCTTCTATGTTTGATGTTGGTTGCAGACATCCGTGGGCTGCAGTAGATTTTTTTTATAGGATAAGGGTGGCAAGCGAGCACACCGTCCACCTGATGGTAAGTGGTTGCTGTGGCCCATAGACTTCTACATCTACATCTATCCTCGTTTGCGAATCAAAATGCAGTGGAATGCCTTTTTCTAGTAATAAGGGTCTCGGTTCTCTAAACTCACCAAACAAAACACTGCAGCATTAAGCTGCTATTTTACGCTGGTATTCTGTGAGAGCGTTATCCTTCCCGGTCGAGCCGTGACAACTAAGATGGAGTTCTCTACACACACCGTACGAAACACAGCAGCATTAAGCTGCTATTTTACGCTGGTATTCTGTGAGATTGACCATCAGGTGGACTATAAGCTTGTTACTTCAGTTTTCTAAAAAAGGGGTATTCCTTACAGGAGAGGATAATCTTCCGTCTTAATTAAAAGCTGAATGTGTTTGCTCAAACAGCTGAAAATAAATGTCTTCACTTTTCATCTGGTAGACCAATTTGTCAGCATACTGAAATTTTCCAGTGGCCTTTTTTCTTTTTTGAGATGTGAAAAGATGAAAATAGTAATAACTTCATGTGTGAGTTAAATATATAATCACCTGTGAGACAGTGATGCCACACTTGCGTGCAAGCTCCTCCTTGGCCTCTTCGCTGGGGTACGGATTGGAGAGGTGTGAGTAGAAATACTCATTGAGTATCTCAGACGCCTGTTTGCTGAAATTACGCCGCTTGCGACGCGCATCCAGAAAACTAAATAACAATTATTTTACTTAAATTAATATAAAAGTGGAGCACAATGCAACATTGCATAATAATATTATTTCTTCTTTTTTAAAAAAAATTGTGATCAGAAATGTTGAAACTAGTTACTTATGTAGCTAAAACTTTTCAGGCATTGTATATTATAAAAAAAAAAATTAAGTTTTCGATTAAAGTAAATATGCGAAATGGTTTATTCTTTTATAGATGATTTAAACAAAATATTATACAATCCATGAAATTTTTACGTGGTAGAGCCATGCTGCAGCTATATTGATAGTACAGTTGTAGCACGAATGGGTCGGCTCGAAGGACCATGCTCTCACAGAATACCAGCGTAAAATAGCAGCTTAATGCTGCTGTGTTTCGTATGGTAAGTGTAGAGAACCGGAGACCCTTTTTACTGGAAAAGAGGCATTCCATCTTAGTCCTCACGGCTGACAACGCATCTGCATTTAAATTCGCAAAAGAAGATAGATGTAGATGTCTATGGGCCACAGTAACCACTTACTATCAGGTGGACTGTGTGCTCGTTTGTCACCCTTATTCTATATAAAAAAAAAATATTACGACTGTCATGTTTAATTAGTGTATCCTCTGTTAATCTGAAAAAAAAAATTGTTTATGTTATACTAACTTTAAACAAAAACATTTTCTTGTGGATCGTAGACTTAAAATTTAAGCATAGCTTAGTGACTAAGGCCCATATTAATAAACGTTACTCAGCTCAAGTACTCGCACTTGAGTACAATCTTGAGGTTATGATCTTATTAATAAACATATCTCAAGATGCGGTTTAGGTTTAAGATATCAGCTGAGTGCCACACTGATTAATAAACGAAACTCGACTCTCAAGTGTGTATACTTGAGTGCAAGTCACAGAACACTATTCCTAAGTACAGCGTTTTGAGATACTGTTTTTATGTGTTTATTAATTAGCAACGATCTTGAGATGCTGATTTCGTAATGAGGGCGTATCAAATGATTACGCACTTGAGTTCTTCGTTGAGTAACGTTTATTAATACGGGCCTAAGTCATTATACATGCAAAACATGTAATACATGCTTTTAATAACACTTCAATTACAAGAAGACACAACAATCAATTAGAAAATACAGACATACTTGCCTTTGGAGAATTAATATGTAAAGCATGACATTTAAAAGCATAGGTCAAATTTTGTAGATTGTGGTACCCCAGATAAGGAAGTTCTTCCTTTATTTGGGATAGTAGGGAAAACAATTTTTTTTAAATAATAGCAATGCTATTCACATTACTAATATTCCTTTTAACCACTCCTGGTAAGCTTGAAATGCTTGTGTTAGGAGTGGTTTACGACAGTAGTGGAATGGCGGATTCGAACAGATGACTAATGGTAGCTACAGATGTAACAATGTACATGCGCAAGTTTAGGCACATGTATATGTGTTGGAAAATCATTATGTATGTAGCTACTATGAAATATGCTCCAGAGGGAATCAAATGTAACATGCGCCGAAATAAAAAACTTTATAAGTTTTTAAAACTTACTTTCCTTACCAACTCCTTACAAAATAATGTGGACATACTGGGAACTAGATGGAGTGACGACCTGGTAAGACATGCAAGAAGTTGATGGATGCAGGTTGTTCAGGACCGTGCTTTGTGGCACTTGCGGAAGGCATATGTTCAGCAGTGGATTTGTGAAGGGCTGTAATGATGATGATGATGATGATGGTAACTGGTAACATGTACTATTGAAATATCCTTTACTTTATGACACCTTTAGCAGGATAAAGAGAAAAGTGGTATTCTCACCGTGAGCGCAAGATCATTACGGCTTCACAAGTGGACTGCTTGAGTTGCATCTGGATGGAACTGAACTTCTTGTGGATAATCTGCACCATACGCTCGATCTCCTGTTGTCGAAAGAACAGTTTTTTTAAATAATACATGGTAGAGCCAGAACTGCAGTTATATTATAGTTGTAGCATGAATGGGTCAGCTTGACAGGAGGACCACGCTCGCACAGAATACCAGCGTAAAATAGCAGTCTGCTGTGTTTCATAATATGGTGAGTATAGAGAACCGGAGACCCTTTTTACTGGATATGAAGCATTCCATCTTAGTCCTCAGGGGTCATAACTCATCAGCATTTTGATTCTTAATCGAGGATAGATGTAGATGTCTATGGGCCACAGCATCCACTTACCATCAGGTGGGCTATGTGCTCGCTTGTCACCTCTGTATTTTTTTTTTATAAAATATGAAAGTTGTGTGGTAGTGGCGTAAAAGGTGCCTATGGGAAATGATAGAAAAATGTATAGCCAATAGAAGGTGGTATAGCCGTTTAGTTTCCACTAGACGTAAAATACCTAGGCCAGCCAAAGGGACCAGTGTCTAACATACGAGATGTCTGATATTCTAATCATCTATATATTATGATGATCACTATAGATAACATATATCTTAGACAAACAAATGTTGGTGGTTTTGTGAATGTTTTTATGATCCAGCTAGGACTAAGATGGTTATTGAAAGGGATCATAATGAAAAATATCGATGAGTATGCATGAATTTGAGAGATCGCAAGAATTGAGTGTCCCTAATAAATAAAACTTCTCACAAATCTTAGCTTGAGTCATTTCAACTTCTAAGTCTTTAGAAAAAAGACTAGTTTAGAAATCTTTTTTTTTTTGGACTAATCTTATACATACTAAGAACTACTTAGTTGTGAAAGTCTAGAGGCTTTTAGTTTTAATTTTGAGACTCAGCTCTATTTCTGTCCTTTCTCAGAATGCAGTTCTCACTCAATACTCGCTGAGATGCCCATGCCTTAGCAGTCTATAATAATCTACGACTCGACGTAAGCACCACCAGATGGAGAGGATTTGCCGTTACTGTCTCATATCAAGTGTTTGGGTGATCTAAATATCAGTTGCCTTGACTTGTGATCTGCCCCTATTACTAATATCAACCTAAAATAATTTTAGTTATCTCTTACAATATCTGGATTATATCGGATAATGCTTTCTTTAAAACCACCAATTGGCCAAATGTATTAGTGAATATAAAATTAATGGTGTTAAAACATGGAGGGTAAAGGCAAATTTTTTAAGTTATTAAAGATGGCTCATTCTTGAAATGGCCTTTATTCAACAGTGGGTTAAAAACGCGAAGAAAGAATAAACGTGAACGTACCTTGGGCGTGATGGGCCTTGTGCGACTCTGCTCCCTCAACAGGTTCATGACGTGGGTCGTGAACTCGTTGCACGCGTTCTCGTACTTGTCCAGCTCCTGGTGGTATATCTGGCGGATCTGGGCGAGCTTCGCACGATAGTCCGAGTGCTCGATCGCGTTATCTGCTTGAGCCACAGTGCCTTAAGTTGCAGCAAACGGGGGGACAGAAATAGTTACATGCAACCACCATCCCAATACTATATGTTAGGTAGCCGATTGCAGGGTAGTATCATGGACATGTTAGGAGGTGATAACTTAGGCTTTTGTACTTGATATTCAAAACCTACATACATTGTAACTTTGTATTATAAATAAATGTGCTTGAAAATATGAAACCAACATTTGTTATTATTATTTTTTATTATTAACTATTGTTTGTGACTTTTGCAGATTATAAGATTAAAAGTCAACAAAGCTAATAATATTACAAATATATAATATTACAAGTTCTTTGTTAATAGCCTTCAGTTTAGTCTTGTAGGCAAGATATTATGATAGCACTAATTTAAAGGAAGAAGTTCAAGATTATATTTTTATTTTGAGGAATTTATTTTGGGTAATAGGCTATCCTAGTTAGCTAAAGAAAATTGTATTATCAGTAGAAAGTGTTTTTAACAATAAATGTATTTTGACAACATAATAAATATTAATTAATTATTAAAAAGCGTCCTGTAGATTTAATGTCAATAAATATGAAATGTATACAAAAAACCACTCTAACCATGCCCATGATCACTATTTATTCCCCGGTTTTAGTTACAAACTATACTATTCCAAAAATTATGTTAATTAATACCAGCTTACATTATACCACTGCAAATGGCTACATAATACATTAAATCTATTTGTACATACTGAACTTATTCTAATAAACATTAGTCTCAACTCATAAATAACATATTATACTAATTTTTATATTTTATTATTAATTAATTTATAACACATATAATATACTTATTAAATTATATTATACTTAAGTTTCAATAATATCCACTCACCAGTTTCTATGCATGCGCTAATAGAATTAAATAAAAAACATGCTCATGTTTACAGATAATTAAATCAACAACATATAAATTTAAAATTAATTAAAAGTTAATGAAAATAAACAAAAAAATACTTTGATCTGCAGATATTTCAGACATTTGAGTTGTTAGACAAGACAACATTATTGTAATTTAAACTTGATATTATATATTAATGGTTGAGGTTATGAACTACAATTTTTGCCACTCAATTACAGTTTCAAACTATTCTTAGCACAAATTTTACAGCTCAGAACAGTTAACAACAAAATTACAACAGTAAAACTGGTAAAATGTTAATATAGCATTGCTATTAGTTCTTTAGAAATATATTTATATCAGCAATAACATTTGAAAAATATTTAGGAAAATCTGATTCCAAACAACCTAAAAAAACCTTTTTATTGACAAATCTAGACGCATTGCAATCCATATTTAATTTTTGTAAAATAAGTAGTTTAAGGCTTGTTGCTCAACTGGGACAACATATGACATGACAGTTTAAGCAACCTTAATACATTTGTGTTTTAAAGGTTATATAAAAAACTTTTACTTTACTTTAATAGTGACAGAAGTGTGGCAAAGTTATATCATTCTTTTAAAGCAATATACCCTTCTAAAACAGAAAAGTGATTAAAATAGAAAAATTCTCACCAAATATTTTTATAATAGTGATTAACCACTCTCTTAACATCACTCTTCAATTATGGTTAAATAAAATTTTTCATATTGTTTTCTTTTCATATACACAAACCATTTAATTGCATGCAGTTTAATGCCATTCACCAACTATCAAACTTCAACAGGATACAGAACAAATTACCCCATTCTCCAGCAGCGGCTGATGCTGATGCAGCAGCTCCGGCACCACCACCTTTCTCAGGGCCAGCAACACCCTCAGCAATAAGCATGTTGTCCAGACGCATGAGCTGAGGATCTGGTGGTTCCTCCTCTTGCGTGTTGCGAAGTGAAAGCACTAAACACAAAAATAATTAAAATAAAAAAATATTTATACATTATGTAGTAGTTGGCGTATCATCAACTGCCTCAAAAAATCCAATGCTGAACATGTGCCTCTCCCACAGGTACAAGATTATTGCTATAATCATTATGTTTAGTAGGATTAGTGACCTTTGACACTATTAGCTATTGCTATTATATATAATACTTTACCAATCCACTATCTCCCTTCTGTTGGAGAATATAATTTTTTTTTATAGGTTAAGGGTGACAAACTAGCACACAGCCCACCTGATGGTAAGTGGTTTTTGTAGCCTACAGACATCTACATCTATCCTCGATTACGAATTAAAATGTAGACGCGTTGTCACCCGTGAGGACTAAGATGGAATGCCTCGTTTCCAGTAAAATGGGTCTCCGGTTCTCTACACTCACCATACGAAACACAGCAGCGTTAAGCTGCTATTTTACGCTGGTATTCTGGGAGAGTGTGGTCCTTCCCCGGTCGAGCCGACCCATTCGTGCTACAACTATACTACTAATATAGATGCAGCATGACTCTACCACGTAAATCTTGTTCACATAAATCGTAAATCTTGGTAAAACTTTAAAATTGCTTGGAAGGATGGGGAAGGGAGAGTGGGGGGTGGTGTCCCCTACACGCTGACGTCACTCCCATGAACATGTAATACACCGTTCTTGAGAAATATTAAAATCCCATAGACCTTACCTCAAAATGGTAACATTTATCTCTCTCTGGCAAGAGGAGGAGGGGGAGGGGCGAGCTGGGGTGTCCCCTAAAACAACTGTAAGGATTTCTGGGTGGTCATGTATATATGAGCGGAAAAAAAAATTAGCACGAAGGCTGTGGGCAAGAGCTGCAGTGTGCTTCACTCCCACAACAACCTTACCTAACTCAACTAAAAGGATTTCTGGGTGCTCAAGTGTTTCTGGGCAGTAAAAAAAATAACCACTAAGGCTATGGCAGGAGCAAAGCGCAGCTTCTAATCTAACTCAACTGAAAGGATTTCCGGGTGATCATGTATTTCTGGGCAGTAAAAAACTAACCACAAAGGCGGTGACCACAACTCAAGAACCGTGTTGAAATGAAAACACATAGCATATTTAAATGATAAAGCAGTTTTTTAACAATCTCAAGAAATTTGGAAGTTTTAATATTGAGATTTTAATATTTTCAGTATGAGGCACATTATCTACAAGAATGGATTATTATGGATAAACTAAAAGAGATTGAAATAGCAAAATGAACTTGGTTAAGTATCTAATTAAAAGATATAAACTAATACAATTACAAAAATTACATATGATCTAGGAACTTAATAATTTACCTACTGAATTAAGACTATAGATTCTAAAATAAAGAATAGAGACCATGAATATTCCTTCATGAATATGTAGATAATGTATGTGTTACAAGCAAGGACTCTGATTCTTTATTAAAACTTACATTTTAATAAAGAATTACTTTGATTTAATAAACACGAAATTTTTAATTTATACAGAAAAATAATAATAAAATCCTTAGATTAAAATGTTACATTGTTACAAATACACATTAATGAACAAATCTAAGGATTTTATTATTATTTTTCTCGTCGCAGGGCAAAACAGGTATCGAGTTTTATGGAACTAAATTTATATAAACGTAAACAATAAACTATTTTAAATGCTCGGAAAAAATTACCTGTTTTTTCTTTTATTTCACATAGCACAGAAAACAAAGCTGGCTTCATTCTATGGCAGTTCAGTGTATGCTTTCTTGCTTGCGCTTCGTCGAGACTCTGGTCTGTTATATTCATAATTTGCTGTAAAATTTCTCCAATGTCTTGTTTACGAGCCTCACCCTCTCCTGATGCTGGGGCGCTTTCACCAGCCAAGCCATATCCTTGGGGTCCCATCAATCCGCCGCTGTGCGCCATCATCCTATTTGGATCGTCCATTTCTCTTCTTTTAACACATAAATACACTAAAATCTTACACTAAATACGTATACAGTTTTGTACAACAGTTTAACAAGGATGAAATATTAAATAATTAAAAACACTATATTAAAACTTTTCAGTATGAAATTTAGAGCTTCTTACAAAATTCTCCAGCTAGCTATAAAATGGCCGACTTCTTTGTGCTGTCAAATTTGAGATATATTTGAAAAGAAAACAAATAATTAAAACTATTCCTATCACGCTTCATCTCACGAAATTATAAGCAGTGATTTAATGTGCGAAAGAGATATGTAATGTAATGTTACAATTCTAAACAAAATTTTGTCTATTAAATGAATCCGAATCCAATCCATAGACAAATAAATATGATCCATTCAAAGGCGCGTATCCACCAAAATTGTTGGCAACTTTTATGTTTCCAACTGTTTTCAACTCGACAAAAGTCACCAACTTTTCTTTCCGATGTTTCCACACCGAATTGAAACAAGTGGCCAATAATTTGAGAAATATTTCAGTTGACAACTAGCTGTCTCCACCAAAATTTTGTTGGCAATAATATGTCTTCAAGCGACGATATTATACAGGCAGCAGCAGTATTTATAATTTTTATTAAACAAAGTATTATGTACATTAGTAACTAGGTTTAAACTCGCAAGTTTGCTATGATAGAATGATTTTTCTATTCTTGTACTATTATTTGTTCTGTCATAACAGCGAGTATTCGCGGCATCTCTATTCATATCATGTATCATATATTATACACAATTTATAAACATGATAAGCGCAGTTGGTATCAAACAATAAGGCCAATTTCCTAATTTTAATCTGTACACGTCACTGGGTACTTCATTTTTCGGTAGTCGGTTAAAAATAAATAATATATTTTTGTATAGTTACTTACACGTGTTTCATTTATTCCCTTTTACACATAACCTGGGTTAACACACCTACGGAACTGAGACGTGGTCCTTCACTGCTGGCCGGATGAGGAAGCTCAAGGTCGCTCAGCGAGCTATGGAGAGGGCTATGCTCGAGTCTCACTGCGTGATAAACTTAGAAATGAGGATATCCGCAGTAGAACCAGAGTGACCGACATAGCCCAACGGATTAGTAAGCTGAAGTGGCAATGGGCCGGCCATATAGCTCGAAGAACCGACAACCGATGGGGAAAAAGGTTCTTGAGTGGCGGCCTCGTACCGGCGGACGAAGTGTAGGGCGTCCCCACTAGATGGAGTGACGACCTGTAAGACATGCAGGAAGTCGATGGATGCAGGTGGCTCAGGACCGTGTTTTGTGGCATTCCTTGGGGAGGACTATGTTCAGCAGTGGACTTGTGAAGGGCTGTAATGATGATGATGATGACTTACACGTGTTTCATTTATTCCCTTTTACACACATAACCTGGGTTCATTTCTGTAGTTCAAAAAAGAAGCCGTTAGTACGCAAACCACCTCGGAGTATAAGAAGCCGCAGCTCCAGATTTATTTTCATCTTTAACTTTTTTCTTCTCCCTGAAAAACTGTCTCGTCAATTTTTTTATTTTCCATTGAATTTCTAGTTCGTTTAACCCCATAGCGTCACTTATATTTTTCCATGCATCCATTTTTTATATTTTTATCTTTATAATTTTCATAAAACACACCCCATAATATATTTTGTGAACGATATAAATTAATATAACGATATAAGAAAGTCCGTTGATACCTTCGAGCATAGTAGTACATATATTGTACATAATGCTCGGGCCACACTAACGAGAAATGCAGTTAATTATCGCATTGATGGACGTTGAATGTAGGTGTGGCCAGGACTTACGCGTTAATTTGACAACGGCATTAACAATGCCGTCTGCCGTTTGGCGATAATTAACGCACGAAATAACGCGTTGAAGCGGCCACTCTACGTTTGTCTCATTGTGCACGGTGAGCGCAACGGGGTCGCACGTATGGCTATGATGTAGTGGAATAATGAAAAAGTTATTACGCTTCTTGAGATTCTGCAAACAGAGCCGTGTTTGTGGGATCCGCGACTCAAAAGTTTTAAGAATCGTACATCGCAAAATTATGCTTGCAATTATTACCTTTTAAAACAACTATCTAAGAAATTAAAAAGAAGAAGGAAAGCCTAATGGGTTATTATAGAAATAATAAGAATTTATACTCATCAAATATAGAGTATTAGCGTCAACGTCCATCTTGCTTGAATTCAAGGTACATTAATTAACGCCAGCTTAAACGCCGTTCAATGGCATTGAAATTGAAATGACGTTGACCGTTCAAGTGTAGCCACTCACTTTATCACGTTAAAATTAAAGCAATAATTGTTGCGTTTATGGGAATTGACGTTTCCCGTTACTGTAGCCCCAGCATATGTCGTCAATCATTCATTTTCTTCGTTTTACTTTTCACATATCAAACCATAGACTTAGAATCTACTGGCGTATAGACGGACATAATGTGCAAGGGAGAAGAAAATTCCTTATGGCAAAAATGCAAGATGGAAAAGGATACCAAATCTCATTACTCTGTAACCGATTTTGAATGACAGGTCGGCACGCAAGAAATAAGCTCCTTGATATTTTGTAATTTTTTAGATTATAATAGTGTTAATGTTTATAATTCGTAGTTTTCCAAAATGGTTACATGATCCGTGAGTGACTGTGGTGTCAATAATAGAAATAATCTTGATCGTTGCACATTTCACAGGTAAATTTGCAAGACTTACCTGTGAAATGTGCAACCGAATGAATTATGACGCGGCTATTTTTGGTTAAAATTTATGTTATATACTGTTTAAAATATATAATATTTTCAATTATTTTATTAATTTTGATAATTTGCAAAGAAAAAAGTCACGTTGTTGATAATTTGTATGATTTTGCTGAATTCATTTTTAAACAAAATATTTTACATGTACGCTAGGTATTGACTCAAATATATCAAAATTAATGTCTATATTTATCTTGAATGTTTATAATGAATCGATAGACTTGCCCACACAACAAGGAGAGGAACGAAAATAAATACTCAATTTGCGTTCTAAAAATGAAATTTTATTTTGCCGTCTGTCAAACAGATGGACACAATAAAAAAAATGGATAGGGTTAATTGGGCGGGTTGGTTGGAATCCAAAGAAGAACTCTACAATTTGCAGCTAATATTTTCTTGAGATATATAAAAGAAAAAACAGAATAAAAACAATTTTATTAAAAGGAGCCATTCCTATATTATTTGTACCAGTAAGTATAATATTGTTACAGTTATACATCAAAATTTTAACTTCAAATACTTTAGGTAAAAATTGAGATAGATTTATATATGTACATTACAAAACTGCAGTATATTAAAAATAAAAAATGTTGAGATTATCCTATTTAAGCAATTATGAACCCAACTGAGTATCTACTTATCAACAAAAAAATGTATAACCTTACTTAACCATCAGCACTTCACAGTCACACTAGTATAATATTTATAGCATCACGCTATTTTCCCCAAGAGTTGAGCGGAGCTTTGGATTATATTCCCAAGTAACAATGATAAAACTTTTAGTGTAGTTAGGTATAGATATTTAGTAATACTCCTGAAGCGCTTGATGCCCAACGACAGTGTGCTGAGGGCTTGATTGCGTGGCTCATCGCCTACAGCGTTAGGCGTAGAGAAGAGGAACTCTTGGTTAATTAACAGCTGCGTGGATCAATAGTTCTCCGAGATTAAGTTGCACTTGTCAGTCCATGGATGGGTGACAGTCTTCTTAACATACCGAGAGAATAGACAGTGAATCGGTATCCTCAGACACCTGGTACACTTTCATATCTCCAGCGTATTTGGCTAGCCTGTGTAAGATTAGCTTTTTCAGCTAAAATGATAATAACTTTATTATTTTTCAGGGACAGATGAAAGAAAGAGAGAGTAGCCTTATAAACATGTTGGCCTTTAAACAGAGCAATCTTATTTAACTGATTCCTGCAAGTTTCCTTACTTAAATTATTAAGTTTAAATTCATATTTAAGTCAAATAATTTCTTTAATGTATTTAATTATTAATTATTAAATGTTTTTAATTATTAAAGTAATAATTATATAAAAATTAAGCAGTCATTATATACTCCGTTTCCCCGTTTTTTCATTTCAACAGCAAAACATTTTATTAAATCTATAAAGTATAAATAGAAATATACTTAATTAAGTATCTACCAATTTATAGTTGATTAAAGTTATGTTGAAAAAGAAATTCCGGGGAAGAAATTTCTCCAAAGATCATAGCTCGAAAATACAACTTTCCGATCTGATTCTTGGGAAAAATTGTTTAAGTTTATCGGTAGGCTCACCTCTTCGGAGATTATTGGGACTTTGTACATTTTATATTAAAATCCAACAAAAGGCAGGTAGGTGCAGCTTATTCCCGGGAATAACTGAAAAAAAATCAAAAATTTGCTGAATTTTTAACTTGATAGTTCTACAATAATTATAAAATATTCAAAAAACATGTTCTCGGAAATAAACTAAACCTACCTGCCTTTTTTGGGATTTTAATTTAAAATGTACAAAGTCCCAATAATCTCAGTCCATCCTAAAAAGGATTCCAAGACCAAAGTTACTAACTATCGGCCGATTTCTAAGTTATGCATAAAGTTTTGAAGAAATTATACATAATCAGTTATACGCGACTCTAAATTAGACGCTCTACTGTTTCAAACCTTGTGCTTTTTAATGCATTCTTGACTAAAGCAATGGACAATCGCCACCAGGTAGATGTTGTTTATACCGATTATAGTAAAGCGTTTGACAGAATACAACATAACTTGTTATTACTAAAACTCTCCAAGATCGGTATAAGCGGCCATATGATCTGCTTAGGTGGTTCACGTCTTATATAAATAATCGGTCTCAAGTTGTTCTCGTCAGCAACTATATCAGGATGGGTAACAGTTCCAAGCGGGGTACCACAGGGCTTACTGCTAGGCCCGTTATTATTTGTTATTTTTATCAATGACATTAACCGCTATCTAAAGAAAGCTCACTTATCATGTTTTGCCGATGGTATGAGGCTTTTTTTGAAAATAACATCAATTGATGATGCTGAGGCTTTACAAGAATATCTATTAAACCTAGAGCATTACTGTGACCTAAACTTCTTAGATTTGAACCCTTCTAAATGTAGCTGTATATCCTATGGTCGCAAACATGAACCGGTAGTCTTTAACTAGATACTAAATAATGTATAAATATATTAAACTTTATGCATTCTACTAAACAACTACTTGACGCACAGAATTACTAACTAAAACTTCACACTCACAGTTTTAAAACTGTATTATCCAGTAATGTGCAAAGAAAAAATAATTAGTATTTAAAGAATTTGATAATCATTAAATTATTTAATTTGGCTTCCCTTTAGGTTCTTCCAGCCACATATCTAATAAATCTTGAATTGAAGAGGACTAAAACAGGTTGATGTCAGTGATACGTCCAGCTTACCTTTATGTGTAAACGCCATAACTGAGCTTCGCTACCAAAGAGACTACCAGTATCCTGCTTTAGCCCTCTTCAACTTAACCTCTTCCAGTGAACTAAAGGAGTTATGTATAGATTAACTATATTTATTTAACATAAAAACACACTATAACACAACATTTACAATATTATATTTATTTCACATAAAAACTCGCTACAAAACAACATTTACTACATGTGTACATATTAAAAGTACTAAATAACGTATATTTATAAAAAAAATAAAAAGGTAAACATATTTAAAAAAAATAACTCAGTTTAGTCACAAGATATTTTTATCAATGCATAAGTACAATATCTCAATAACTTTTATTTTGTTGTATTTAGCTCCCAGCTCCCAGATTAATAAATATGTACCAAGGTTAGCTCTCTCAGACTGTGTTTTAATTTGGTTTTAGTCGAAAGTGCACATTCCAGTTATTGTACTACGTTATTAGTGTATATGTTACAGTCAAAACTCATAACCGGTCAAAACCACTTTAGACTAAAAATCAGGCAAAAGTAGTCAAAACTGTTTTTGACTAAGGGTATCAAAACCATTTTTGCAGTAGTAACATATATGTTCCTTGGTGTGTATGTAAAGTACGTACCCCGTAACTATCGCATTATATTTCTCATCAAACGTAGTGATTATTTGTCTCTATCTATCTATCTATGCTAAGTACCTATATTCTAAGCACAAGCACGCGTGAGTGTTTCTAGTTAGTTTGTGATTATACAAAGTTACTTTGTGGTTTGTGAGCACAAACCGTAGATAGAAGGAGTTTGGCAGAACTTGATCGGCGGCGGTTTGCTGCTCCTATATTATTGTTTGAATAATGGTTTGAAGTGGATTTTGATATGTAAAAGTGGTGCAATTTTGTGTATTAAGTGTCTGCGCATGAACTATTAGTGGAAACGGTGAAACAAGTGCTCTGATGGTGATGTGATTCTCAAGATAAGGTGTCTATCTGCTTAGGCGCGAGATACCATCGCCAACTGTCAGCTGTCTGCTGACTCAAGTTGCCATCAAAATCTCCCAAGGGCTGCACAATGTGACGCATCAACATATTGTGAAGCAGTGTACTATGAAGGATAAATAAACATTTGTGGAAATTATAATAAACCGAATAAAATACCTAAGACTTGGCCTAAAGGTCTAGATACCAGGCAATAAACTTCAAAAAATTCTAAGTCTATGGTGCTAGCCACGTCAATTTTGACATTTTTCACCACAGAACAGAATACTTCACACGCGACGAGAAATTCCGTCACCGATTACCAGATGTTATAATCAATAAACCTTTATTTCCTAACATAATAAATGATAAACATTGTAACCTTACTTCTTAAGTGTAGTGTATTTAGTAAACGTCTGTGTTTGCCAGCTGTTCACACTCAGTTGAAACTTGCGTATAGTCAGTGGGGAAGTAATAAACCTCACCGAAAAATAAGAATAGCAAATCCACTACGAGAAATAATTATGGCTGATCCAAAAATCGAAGAGGTACTGGCCCCTTTACGGGCTAGCGTTAAAAGTCAAGGTGATTTAGTTAGAAAATTAAAAGAAGAGAAAGCGCCAGAAATAGACATTAAAAAAGCTGTTGCTGAATTAAAGACAAGAAAAAAAATCTTAGAAGAAAAAGAGTTAAGCCTTGCGCCTGCTGAAGAATTATTTGACCGGGCCAAAATGGAAGATCTCATTAAAAGGAGGTTCTTTTATGATCAATCTTTTGCTATTTATGGTGGCATAACTGGTCAGTTTGATTTTGGTCCAATGGGTTGTGCACTTAAAAGTAACATGATTCAACTATGGAGAAAATATTTCATCCTTCAGGAGCAAATGCTAGAGGTTGATTGTTCCATTCTTACTCCTGAGCCTGTATTGAAAGCTTCTGGACATGTGGAAAGGTTTGCCGATCTTATGACAAAGGATGTCAAATCTGGAGAGTGTTTCCGTTTAGATCATTTAATAAAAGCTCATCTAGAAAAAATAAAGAGTGAAAAAAATACAAAGGCAGAACTTAAATCTGAAATTGAGGATATCTTAGTCAAGTTGGATGGTATGAATGCTGAAGAGATGTCGGCTCTTATGAAAAGATTTGATATGAAGTCGCCTATTAGTGGAAATGAGCTTACTCCACCTATAGAATTTAATCTCATGTTCAACACACAAATTGGCCCTTCCGGCTTGGTAAAGGGGTTCTTGAGACCAGAAACGGCACAAGGCATATTTGTCAATTTCAAACGCCTACTAGAATTCAATCAAGGTCGCTTACCATTTGCTGCTGCCCAGATTGGTAATTCCTTTAGGAATGAGATCTCACCTCGCTCTGGTCTTCTTAGAGTAAGAGAATTTACAATGTGTGAGATTGAACACTTCTGTGATTCTAAAGACCATCCAAAATTTGAATCAGTAAAAGATAATAAAATGTTATTTTATTCTGCTGATAGTCAGGAACAAGGTAAACCTGCAGAGATTATGACAATAGGTGAAGCTGTGGCAAAGAAAATTGTCAACAATGAGACTTTAGGCTATTTTATGGCGAGAATCCATTTGTACATGCTGGCAGTAGGAATTGATTCTAAAAAGTTGAGGTTTAGGCAACACATGGGCAATGAGATGGCTCACTATGCATGTGATTGTTGGGATGCTGAGTGCCTTACTAGTTATGGATGGGTGGAATGTGTAGGCTGTGCTGATAGATCTGCATATGATCTTACCCAACATACTAAAGCTACTGGTATAAGACTGGCAGCTGAGAAGAAACTACCAGCTCCAAAACAGATTGAAATTGTGGAAGCTGTGCCAAACAAAGCAGCAATTGGGAAAGAATTTAAGAAGGACGCTAAAGTTATCAATGATGCTTTGGCAGCCTTAGAACCCTCAGCTTTAGAAGAATTACAAAATAAACTTGAAACTGATGGAGAGTATAATCTTATTACTTCAAACGGTAACTTTAAACTTACTCCTAATCTTGTAAGTGTCAAGAAAAGCCAAAAAACTGTTCATGTAGAAGAAATAATACCAAGTGTAATTGAACCTTCATTCGGTATTGGCAGGATTCTATATGCCATCTTAGAACATAACTTTAGGATGAGGGAAGGTGATGAACAAAGAACCTACTTCTCACTACCCCCTGCAGTAGCACCAATGAAGTGTGCTGTTTTACCACTAAGTGGCAATTCAGAATTTCATCCATTTGTAAAAGAATTGTCGAACGAATTGACATCTGTTGATGTATCACATAAAGTAGATGATTCTTCTGGATCTATAGGACGTCGGTATGCTAGGACAGATGAGTTGGGAGTTCCATATGCTATTACTGTGGACTTTGATACTATGAAGGAGCCACATACGGTCACATTGAGGGAAAGAGATAGCATGAGACAAGTACGACTTCCTCTTACTGATGTACCATTAGTTGTAAGAGATCTTGCAAATGCTAAAATATCATGGGCTGATGTCGAAGGAAAATATCCCAAGTTTGAACAGCAGGAGAATGTTAAAGGTGCGACATGAAAAATAACATTGTTTAATCAGCTGCTTTATTGATCTTGAATTATTTATTCTGTTTTATTGTTAGCTTGAAGCTTCTATACACAATAAATTGAAATAATATATACCTTTTTGTGCAACTTTTATTTTCTCAAACTCATGAAAACTTTTCAACATTTTATTGCCACAATCACTTCAGTTTTGTAATACAGTTTTAGTTATAAGGAGTAAAGTAATAAATAATTATAATATTATGTAACTAGCACTGTGAAGTGGTAGCATAATAATATTCATTACTACCCTATAATATTATCCCATGGATGTCATAAGAGTCCATTATCATCATGATAACTTAACAATTTCACTGTCCGATTTTCAGACACAATAGTGAGACAATAGCAATGAACTATATGTAGTATACGGGACAGCAAATGTGTTAAAAAAATAAAATAAAACTGTAAGCTAACCAGCTTACCAAGCGTGACAACTATAGCAAATATCCTGCCTATGACGTAATTTATGGGGAGGGAGACCTTTGTTCAGCAGTGGACTTAAATAGGCTGCAACAATGAAAGACTCACTAGTGCTGTCATCCGCATAGCAATGAATGTTACCGGTTTGCAACATATCATTGATATGCAGAAGAAACAGCGTTGGTGATAGCACGCAGCCTTGTGGAACACCAGCCTTAATAGGCTTGTAGTCGGAGCATGCACCGTCTACAACGACCTTGATGATCCGATCTGCAAGAAAGCTGGTGATTCAATTGCACAATTTCTCGGGAAGCCCATAGGAAGGGAGCTTCGAAAGAAGCGCTTTGTGCCAAACCCGATCGAAGGCCTTCGCAATGTCCAAACTAACGGCCAATGCCTCCCCCTTGGACTCTACTGGAGGCAGTAGAGTAGCCCATCTATGAGTCAGGTAGACCTGAAGATCACCAGCTGATCGACCCCGACGAAAAAATGTGTAATGAATGTAATATAACAATATGAAAATAAAATTATCATAAAATTGACTGCCACATTGGTCTAGTGGTCTAAAACGCAGTTACTGATCATGTGGTACTGATTACATAGTAACTATTAGTTAATCTGTGGTCCCGGGTAGTGCCGAAATCAGTTATTGGGTTTGCTGTCAACAAATTCTCAGTAGCAGCCGGAAATCAGGTAGTTGGCGGTGTTGCACCCTCGTGCCTCAGAAAGCACGTAAAGCCGTTGGTCCTACGCCTGATCTAGAGGCGTAGCGTAGACTAATATAAGTGGGCAAAGTTGCATCAGAGAGGCCCCTTTTCTTTCGTTCCCAAGATCTACCCAATAGTTCTATCCTATCAAACATGCATTGACACGACATACCTACTCATAGCTATTAATTCCTGACAAGTCTCGTATTCCGTCAATCTAACGGTCGCGGTTTTTGAAGATAGTTACAACGGCCTCGCAGACGCACTTAAGAGGGGCTTCTTCCAAACAAACACGCTTTTAAATTTGTATAAATCGTAAAAGTGATCAAATTAATTAGTCATTTGTGGTTAAGGCTGGGGGCATCGCATTTAAAGGCCCTCGCTAGGCCCCTTTAAGTGCGAGGCCATGGGCCCACTTCGCCCACGCCTAGCTACGCCACTGGCCGCATCTCTCTCCGGTCGTGTCGGATAACCGACCCATCAGACTATGAGAGTGAGGGAATAGAGTGCATCTACGTTTGCGCATACACTTGGGCACTATAATCCTGTCCTGCGAAGATCGGCCGCCGTGACTAAAATTCGGTCGGGGGGACTTTATTATAAAATAATTATATACTACATAACATCTTGTGTTACTTCAATTAAATACAAAATAAAGTTAAATGATGAGTTTTTAATAGAATTTCATGGTCTGAGGATTTGCCCACTTAGCAGACAGTTAAGCGTTCACCAAAAAAGTACTCATGACGTTACAGTACCAGACCTCACCCATCTTTGACGCTGCTTCTTGTCGTTAGTCTGGGCGTCTGGCGTTAAAGGGATATTAATACCTGCCATTTATAGGAAGCCATGAGATCTTTTTGGCATTTTCTATAATCGTCTCTTACGACACCTATGGGACGAAATGAGGGCATGGATTTGCTTACGCCGGTACCACTCTGCAAAAAGATTTTTATTTAATTTTTCCATTTGCCGTCTAAGATAAAATAAATTAATTTAGTTTTACCCTTCAATATACCGTGTAATGGCGGTGTAAAGAATGTCCACTACCCCATATCGTTCCGTGGGTGTCGTAAGAGGCGACAGAGGGAAACAAATCAGGAGATGAGCGGCAGCGTCTTCCTAATAACGACTAAAAATGAAAAACTGCGGTGGTAACTGCAGTTTTTCATTTTTACCCGCACCCGCTTGCCAAGCGTGCCGACTATAGCAAATATCCCCCCTATGAGGCAATCTATGGGGGAGGTCTATAGAATAGAATAGAATAATTTTTATTCAATATAGATTATTACATAATACTTATTGAAAGTCATTTCTTTATTTACCACTGGTTCGGAAAATACCTCTGTCCTGGGAAGAACCAGCAAGAAACCCAGCGGGATTTTTTTAAACATATTTCACTTTACAATAATTTTTTTTTGTTTGTACAAACTTTAAATGAGTTTCAATAGAACCAGCATGGTGGCGATCACCTCATTCCCAAGGGTTTTTTTCACTTTGTATTCTTTGATATTATAATAACCCTTTTTGTAAAAAAAATCTTTAATAAAACATTTAAACCTATGTATTTATTGACAAATTTTGTATATTTTCTGGGATTTGGTAGTAAAAGCGTAGATATACATTGCCCCATAAATGAATTACTAGTTCTGTGAAGTCTAGTAACTGGTATTACAAGCTTATGTTTGTTCCTAGTGTTTATAGTATGAACATCTTTATCCTTATTAAAGCTATTTATGTTTTTATGTACATACATTACATTTTCATAAATATATTGCGATGCCAAAGTTAATGTTTATTTCTTTAAATTTTTCTCTGAGGGACTCTTTACAATTTAGGTTATAAATCGCTCGTACGGCTCTCTTTTGCAAAATAAATATGGCTTCAATATCAGTCGCATTGCCCCATAGCAAAATTCCATAAGACATCACGCTATGAAAGTAACTAAAATAAACTAATCTAGCTGTCTCAACATCGCTGAGACTTCTAATCTTTCTTACAGCATATGCTGCAGAACTAAGTCTGCTTGCTAATTTAGATATACGCGGGCCCCATTGAAGCTTCGCGTCAATAGTAATACCAAGAAAAACAGTGGTATCCACAAGACTCAACTCCTCCCCATTTAAGAGCACAAGATGTTCTTACACTATGTTCAGCAGTGGACTTAATAGGCTGTAACGGTAACGGTAACGGTTACCCTTCAATATTATTTTAATTTCTATATTATGTATATTATAGCTATAAAATATTTGCTATATAGGTATTATAGGTACATAATAGTTACCTACATGATTTTTCCTTTTATACAAGGGCGGGTCAAATAGTTCGCGGAATGGAGGGGTTAGAGAAGGGTTTTAATAAACTGTCACTACTTGGTGACTTAATACAACTATTAATACAAAGTTTCAGCCAGATCGGTTCATCAACCTTTGCGATATCACAGAATAAACAAGTCAATTCGTGCAGTGATTAAGTTCCTCACTTAGCGAGGAAAAACGCCACATATCATTATGGAAAAGATGTCATCTGTTTACAGGGACTCTTGCCCTGAAAAAACGATTATTTATAAGCGGCAGAGACTCAATTGAAGACGATCGGCGCTCAGGCCGATCTATATAGGCAACTTCCTCAGACATTGTCGAAAATGTTTAAAAAACTTGTTCTTGAAGATGCTTGTCTGAAGAAAAAAATGACCATCTTGACATGTCTAAGGTCAGTGCAAGATGCGCGCCCAGAATGCTCACACCGCTTCAAAATCAGCAGCGGTTCGGGTTTGTTCGATTTTTTGGACCAGTGTAGTGAGAACAGGGACGAAATTATGAACCAAATTGTGACTGGGGATGAAACTTGGGTTCATCACTATGAACCTGAGTCAAAGCAGGAGTCCATGCAGTGGCACAAAAAGGCGCAGCACCGCCTACGAAGTTCACAATTACAATAAGGTGTCACAATCGTTTGGATAGACTATGGCTTCAGTTTTTTGGGATTCAGTACATGAACAGAACTATTAAAAAAGTATTTGATTGGAAACATTGGTATTTTAATTTAAGCGTAAATAAATAAAAAGTATGCCACCTCCAAAATAATTTATATAAACTATTATTTATTCATAAATTCAATTAAGTTAATTTGAAAGGATAGATAAAACGCTTGCGCGTTAGGCCCGTTCATCAATTTTTTTGCGTTCGTTTTTAGCAAAAATCTTTGTGAATTCATGCCACAAATATTCTAGTGCGTGCACAGTAGCTAGCATTACTGTGTATACCTTTCTCACTTTCTGTGAAACAACCCACAATTTAGGTCACGCCCAGCGACTAGTTCGAGCCTAAACGGAGTAATTCTTGTTTCGCATCGCCGACTAGCGCATGTTTTTTCCTTTCGTCGTGCCGTTATATAATATATCCTATCTGGTCAAAAAATTAAGTTATTCGACACTTTAAATAAAATAAATGAATTGTCTGCTGCTAGATTTTAGCCTTCTTGTCAACTATTATACCACTACTCAACTAAATAACAGAACCTACTCAGTCTGAATTTTGCTGCTATTTCGACTCCCTCCTATTTCCATTAGTATTGGTACTTGGGCACAGAAATCCGTACATAATATTTTCTCCAAATGACGGACAGAGTTCTGGCGACCAACTGGTGTATTTTTGAAGAGACCATGGTTTTTTATTGATTATCGATTACAAGTAAAGTCATAAAGTATTTTTTTTTACTTTTACCACCAGTTCGAAAAAAAACCTCTGTCCTGGGAAGAACCAGCAACAAACCCAGCGAACATTTTTTAAAGAAAAAATATGAAGAAAGCTTGGAAGTGATTTCAGTCCATTTCAATATGCCTCCTCATTGCTACCTCACATTTCATCAAGTCAAGGTTAAAATAAAGGAAGTAAAAATATTATTACTAAATGTATTCACCAATTACATACTGTAAAACAATTTTAAAGAAGTTATTAGGTAGCGTGGCATTATCTGTAGCGACGTTCTCTGGACCGCGACCGTTGATGGTGGCGATCTCGAGAGCGATCACGGTATCGATCGCGCCGGTCTCGATCTCGGTCGCGGTCTCTGTCTCTGTCCCTTCTGTCCTTTTCACGCTCTCGGTCCCTGTCTCTGTCTCGATCGCGCTCTCTGTCTCTGTCATCCCGCTTTGCTGGTCGGTCTTTTGAGTATCTGGAAAAACAATGGTTTTTATCACATAATTAAACAGAATGAACAAAATTTCTTCTGAGCAATAAGGTAAAAGTTTGGATATACATACAGTAAGTAAAATTAAACGCGATAAAGTCCGTAAAAATAGTTTTATTCAATATACATACAATTTTTTTTATCAAATAATCGGAATTTTTTATTTGTATTATTTTATAAAATATTATGATAAAATCTATTGAGATAGCGGGCCTGTAAAGTATGTTTTTAGGAATGCCTGTGGTTTTTTTTTACACTACTACTATATTAGCAGCTCTAACAACATAATATGGATTCTCTGCAAAGTGAACATGACAGTACAGGATATTTAACAAAAATCTAATACGAACATATTGGCAGTAGATGACGCCTTGCAGAAGAATATTAAATCTTATAAATATAACAACATCCCTTCCTTTATGTTTCATATTTAAAAAAGTTATAAAATAGATAAGTTAAATTTTGAAAAGTTTATCTTTGTAACAATTATCTTAAAAATGTTTGAAAGTTCCAAAATAAAGTCTTACCTATCCATATCGCCGTAGTCCCGTCGATCTCTGTCGTCGTGCTCACGTCGGTCAGACTCCATCCGACCCGAGCTGTAGCCCGTGCTGCTCCCACCTCTGTAGTTAGCTGCAGGCTTTGTAGCTTGCACATGTCTGCTGTGCTCTGCCAACCTAGGTCGAATCGTGTATTCTTAGTTTTTATGATTTGTTTAGAAGCTTATAGTAAATGACTTGCACTGATCCACAAGAACTCACTATAACTTTAAGTATAATTTAAGTTTGTTTCATGAAAGAAGTTCAATGAAATATATGTGAATTGGGTGGTTGTCACTATAACTAATATATGTATATATTATGAATTATTTATTACAACTTCTACATAAGATATGTTTTTACAAAAACTACAATACAGTATTAAATTATAAAGTAGGGTAGGCAGGACTTAAATATTGCGAATAAGCTATTGTAGCACTGCTGCTATAACACTTCGTTCCTGATACAGACTAAAGTAACAGTTACATTATTAAGGCTAATTTATCTTTGAAAAAGTAAAGCTATACCTACTTCTGCTCAATTTGCTTCTGTATTGGTACGGGAATTCTCGGAAAGAGGGTGCTGAACCAATCCAATTTTATCAGCATCTGCCGCACCAGCGCCCCGATGGTGGTGGAACCACCGCCGCCTGCACGTGGGTCTATTTCTTCCTCATCGTCCAAATAATCCACATACCAGTCAAACAGGTCCGCTGGAGGCTGAGTGTAACGGATGTACATAAAACCTGTGTTAAATCATAAAGCGATCATTTATTTTATTAATATACATAGAAATATAATTGAAGTGTCTGTCTGTAATATTAAAATAACTGGCTTCTATGAACCTCTGGGAGTTATTTGCATGTTATTAAGGCATAAACAACCATTTTTTTATTTTGTCTGTATGTCCGGGCTAATCTTCGGAATGGTTGAGCCAATTGTGATGAAACTTTACAAACAGATAGAGAGAGTAATACCTGGAGTAATCTAAGCTATATTTTATCTGAAATACTTCAAGCTTTTTTTTGGAGAAAACGAAAAATTGATGAAAGGTCTTTGATTATATTAAATCTAAATAACGCCTCATTAATAGATCCTATCTAGGCCAAACCGGAGCGGTAGTATTATAAACGTAAAAATTTGTATCAACAGTTTAAAAGACATCAGACTTAAGGCATATAGCTGTAATTTGGCAGACGGGTAGATTATGTCGGCGATCTGGAAAGAACAGTCTGTGATTATAATATCCTTGTTAGCTCCACCATTACATCAGACTTGATTGGACACAAATCCTCGCGAAAGAACATCGACTCTTACTACTCCTATTAAGTTTTATTCAACTAGTACAAATTACAGAATAGTAGTAAATGTAGTATTTTATGACAGATGCAGCATAAAAACGCTAAAAATATCTCATGACATTTAATTCATGGTAGTACATATATCCCGTTCACCAGATATAAAATGCTAGACCGTCGCCAAGGTATATCGTCAAAGGCACATGACATCAACCTTCGAAGGACAAAAAATCTTTCCTACTTAGTAGAGACGCTAGCAGTGGATTGTTTACCTCCTCATGATGTTGAAGTCACAGACGTGTATCTCTCGTATGACAAACAAAATTGTAGGACCGAGGATGCTTCATACATTTTCATTGAAGTTTACAATGTTTATTTATAAATAAGTTTTTAAAACCATACCTACCGAGAGCTCTGATGTATGGGGAGTCAGTGTGCTGCAGTAGACCATTGACTTGCTTACGCGTCAAGCGTAGTGTGTACAACTTATAGAGCAGACAGAATGCCGTAGACACAATTCCACCAGCCCCGACACCTCTGACCTATAACCAGAAATTAGTGTTTCTGGTAATTTATATTTGAATCTTAGGTATTATTATTATGGGGTATCTATATAGTTTTCTCATCTGGTAGGTCTGTATAAATATATAATTGTAAATGAAAGATTAGTTATTATAGTTCATGGACTTGGAAAAGGCTTATGATAGAGTGGACAGGAATGTGTTATGGCAAACACTTAACTCATTTGGTTTGAGTGCTGGTTTGATACAGGCATTAAGGTCTCTTTATAGGGACTCTAGAGCTTGTATCAGGATCAATGGGGTCTACTCGGACTGGTTTGGCATTCAAAAAGGTGTAAGACAGGGCTGTGTAGCTTCCCCGTGGCTGTTTAACCTATTTATGGACAGTTGTTTGCAAACTTTGAAAGTTGAAGAATGTGGGTTGAGAATGGGTGAGTTAACCGTCAAATGCCTTTTGTACGCCGATGATCAAGTCATATTTGCATCGTCGGAGGCCGAGGGCCGAGTTGCAAATGATGGTTACTTTAATGAACTGGTCATTAAAAGAAAGGGCTATGAAAGTGAACGCAAGTAAGACGAAAGTGATGGTTTTTGAAAGAGAAGTAAGTAAAATGTTATGTGAAATAAGAATAGAAGGGGAGATGATTCAGCAAGTGGATCATGAGCAGTCGCCTCAGATGACCTGAGAGGCTGACCGGGATTAGCCCGTTCGCAGAAACGACCAAAGGAATAATTTCGGTCGGCATACCACGTCGTTATTATTATCATTATTAGGCAACTTACTACAATACTGAAATTAAAACTTTAGCCCTTCACCTAAACATCGAATATTCATTTTTTTTTATAGAATAAGGTTAAAAACGAGCACACAATTAACCTGATGGTAAGTGGATGCTGTGGCTCATAAACATCTACATTTATCCTCGATTAAGAATTAAAACGCAGATGCGTTGTCAGCCCTGAGGACTAAGATGGAATGCCTCATTTACAGTAGAAAGGGTCTCCAGTTCTCTACACTCACCATACGAAACACAGCAGTCTTAAGCTGCTGTTAGTACGCATTAGATATTAATGAATGACAATCAGTTAAAATAATGTTGTAATATATAATATATACGTAAACCACGCTATATCCAAGCATTACCAATAAATTTCACAGTATGCGAAAACCCGGGCTTAATACCCACCGAAACCAATAAAATTTTTCATTGCAATTTTAAGTGCTATTTTACCACATGCTCGGTGGTAAAGAAAAACATTGTGAGGAAATCAGGATGTCTGAAAAATTAAAAAAAATTATTTCAATACAAGTCAACCCACCAACACGCATTGGGGTAGTATGGCGGTCATAACATTTCCCTAAATTTTTTTTTGCAGATACATATTTTGAAATCAACAAAATGTTTAGGTTTAACTAACTTTTTTTTCGAATTTACGTACGACAAGTTACGGTATTTTCGTTTTTTTCTTTCTTCCCTTGAATGTCCACCATAACGTCTTTTCTTCCTTTTTTTGGTTTACCTGTTTCTTTTTCGCTATTTTCAGCCATAGCATTAGTCTCTATATCTGTGTCTGTTTCGGATCCTGTTGCTACTATGTTTTCATCAACAACTGAATTAGCATTGACAGATCTATGGGAAATTCTATTGCTATTTGTGTCAGTATTAGAGCTATCAGAAAACGTTTCTCAATCTACATGTTTCGCCTTATTATTATTTTCTTTGGGTTTTTGGTTCATTTCAGCATGTGTAATCCCAGTGATTAAAGATACTGAACCATTCGAGAAATTGTCATGTGAACTAGATAGGTCATCATCAGCACAATAATCACGATCCTTCACGGAATCGTCGCTATATAATGAAGAAATATTCTCATTAGATACCATAGTTTTATCGACGCTGTCTATTGCCATGGACTCTTTTAAAAAGCCATACATTTTTGCTATCTCTGGTGACATAGGAGGGATCGGCGAAACCGATGTTTTGGTGAAATTATCATGAAGCAAGTTTTCCTGACCAAGCAATAATTGAGGAGTTAATTTAGCAGAATTTGTTGCATTATTTAGAAACGTTTCGTTCAGTATGATATTCCTTATACTAATAGTAACAAGCGGGCGTGGTGTTAGTGGAGAATATGGCGAAGGTTCGATACTCTTTTCTGCCTCAGTCTCAGTAAGTAAATCATTATATATAAGGGTTGATGATGCAGGTAGTACGTATTCTTTTGGATTGGTTTTGAAAAGCCTTCACCTTGAATTATTACACACACCTTCATTGATATTGTTAGTGACAAGTGGGCGTGGAGTAAGTGGGGAATATGGAGGGGGTATTATACATTTTATTCGGCCGCTTTCTCAGTAAGTATATCATGATTTATTATCATTGATGTCACAGCTAATATGGATTCTATTAGAATAGTTTTAATAGCACCTTCACCTTTTAAGTTATCAGGCATAGTGACAATAGCTCTATTATTAATAGATGAATTTGAGGCAGGTGTATAAGAAAAACATACAATAACATTTGAAAAATATTTATATCTGGTTTTTTGTTTTAATTTAGTGGAAAGAGCAACCAAACGCTGGCTAGGTTGACAAAAGAAGGAAAAAGTTGCCAGAGTAAATCAATACAAAAAGTTACACTTTAATGTTGCCATACAAAATATTAATTTAGTAATAAATTATTAGATTATTTTATATGTTTAGTTTGTACTGAACAGCAGGTAAGTTTAAAAAATTAAATCATTTCAAATACAGTAAAAATTCTGTAATATTTTTTTATAAGTCTCACATAATCAAACATTTTTAAATTCAATTTCTTGATATTTCTATTTTAACAAAAAGAACCATGTTACATTAGTTTCTACCTAGTTGCAGACGCAATTAATTAAAACAGAGCCATGTGCCATGGTTCTGCAAAAAACGTTTAGTTTTTGCAAACTAAAACCATGCAACATAATTCCTTTAAATAATCAAAGCTTATTTTGTTAACCAGAACCATGCGACTTGGTCCCTTTAAAAGACTGTAAGTTTATTTTGCATACTAGAACCATGCCACGTGGATCTTTTAACAAAAACAAAGAATTGTGAATTCGAATTTTTACTACACTCAGCGGCACGGAATCTTGTCCAAGCGGTTATCTCGCGATAGCAAAAGCTTTAAGTGTTTCTGATGAATGTTTGTTATGCAAGTATGTCAAAAATGTTTACCTCAAGTTCAAGAGGTAATTCAATATGTTTAAGTGCACCATGACGAATTCTTTAATTTTAGTTGAATCGGTCATTTGAGCGACTAAGTTCACATTTTAAATTTGTGTGTTGTGAAAGTTTACTGTAAGGTTATTCAATTATTGTGATCTTGTGTCTTAATTCAATAACTAAAGGTGCTTTAAAGCCAATAAAAATGCCATTAACACCAGCACAAGTTGCACAAGCAGTAGCATTAATTGACCAAGGGCTGACACAGCGTGAAGTTGCTATTGTGCTTAACGCACCACGGTCCTCAATGCAGTATTCACTGAAACGATACCAGGAGACAGGCCGCTACACCCGCAGGCCAGGCAGTGGGCGGCGGTGCACATCGGCCCGGGACGATCGTTTTATTGTTATGATTTTGAGAAACCGCTACCTGACCGCTGTTGAGATACGCCAGCGCTCCAAATCGCAAGAGGCGTTAATGTTAGTGGCGTCGGTGAGAAGACGAATGGAGGAAGTGAATTTAAAAGCTTGTAGACCAGCACGAGGTTCAGAACTTCAGACAGCACCGAGTAGCCCGACTTCAGTTCGCAAGAGAACATGTCAATTGGACCCACGAGCAATGGGCTAGAGTGTTGTTCACAGATGAGTGTCGAATAGCTTTACGTGCTCCAGACGGTCGAGAACGAGTGTGGAGAAAAAGAGGAGAGAGGTTTCTACCCATTACCACCACCCAAACTGTGAGTTTCCATGGAGGCTCAATAATGGTATGGGGAGGTGTAAGTTCCGACACTGCGTACAGAGTTGGTCATCGTCGATAATCGGCTTACAGCTACTCGATACATCGAGGAAGTTCTTCAGGAGCACGTAATGCCTTATTCGGATTCATTGACACGATCAATTCCTCCTCATGCACGATAATGCACGCCCGCACGCCGCACATTGTGTAGAGGAATATCTGGAAGAGGTTGAATACAAAATTACAGTGGCCAGCTCGTAGCCGGACTTAAATCCAATTGAGCATGTATGGGGTATGCTCAAAAGAAAGATAAAGTCCAGCTCAAACCGCCACAAACTTAAATGAGTCGGAATGGTGCTGGCGCTTGGGACAGCATAAGTAAGTTGATGTCAGAAACATCATTCAAAGCATGCCAGATCAAATGCAAGCGGTTATCAGGGCTAGAAGAGGAAACACCCGATATTAAAACTGATAGACAATAAAGAAACAGACTTAATTTTTAACTTTGTAGTGTTTTTAAAGTGACAATGGAAAGATGTTAATTTTAGTGAAAACATGTTATCTTGAAAAGAAAAATTTCGGTGAAGTAAACATTAAATTTCTATGTTCTAAAACCATTAGAGACACTTATTGAATGCATCTACCCTTAATTTACTGTTAAAAAAAGTTTCAGTGCAAATAATCAGCAAATTCACGAGTGGCTAAGTTTCCGTGCCAGTGAGTGTACGTAACCATGGAACATGGATCGCTTTAGTTTAATAAGTAACTGTAGTTTTTAGAGTTGGTTCCTTGAGTAGGTAGTGATAACTCGAGAAATAATTGTCATATCACTTTGATCTTTACAGACATGATAGAAGGTGCATTTTTGAAGCATCCTACATACTTAGTTCAAATTTGGTAGGTTTGTGGGTTGGTTCCTTATTGCATAAATAGGTCCAAATTATATTAACACAACAAAACTGGATTTAGATTCTTTCAAAAAATTTATGTTAGGTAGACCAAAAACTTTGCTATTAAACATTTAAGTAAATAACATTTTATAATGATTACACTAATATACTTAATATTTAGTATTTAATGACATACTCACGCCGCCACACATGCCCGTCTGGCCTGCAGTCTTGCGGCTACCACGCTCCCAAGGCTCTAGATGTTTTACTTGATAGTAGATCTCATCTACTACCTCATGATATGTCTTCAACTTGAATAGGTGCACTGGGGACAATTTTAGAAATTAATAAATGTCAACAAAGTAATTTCTCTAAAAGAGTATTAACGAGAGTAAAGTAAAATAATACGTATAATGTGGATCCAAACTCCTGTATGTTGTTATGTTTGCTTACCTACCTTTGAAGTAGCTAGAACCTTGAATGTTTGCTAATATTAAAGGATTCAGATTCATTGTCTGCTCATTACCCCATATTGGTAATATGTTATGCTGTTTGCTTGTTTTCACGGGTTTTTGTTGATTACACTCTGGAAAGCAAAAGGTTTCAGTAAAAATGGAACACCATCCAAGAAGGAAAACTTGAAATAAAACATACCTTCAGATTCAGCCATAGTAATATCAATTAATAATACTTAACAGATTGGGAAACAAGGTGCCATAAGCACCGTTAGAATATTTTGCCTCCAAGCAAAACAACGCCTGTAATTATAGTTTATTGCATGCACAAAATACATCAATTTGACATATGACATACAAAAAAAAATAACCAACTTCTTAGTAAGATTTTTGGCTTGGATGCTTGGTCTTTAAACCATGTCTTCATTTCATTCGGTATCACGAGATAATAATCCTTTGTTGCACACTGATTCACAACATACACTTAGAATATACTGGCGTATAGACCAACATAGTGTGCAAGGGAGAAGAAAATTCCTTATGGCATGAGTGGTTGTGGTGTTAATAATAGAAATAATCCTGATAATTGCACATTTCACAGGTAAATTCTCAAGACGTCGTCAATGTTATGAAGCGTTTATTTTTCGTTAAAATTTATGTTATACAGATCGTTTTCAATTATTTTGTTAATTTTGATATTTTGCAAAGAAAAAAGTCACGTTGTTGATAATTTGCATGAATTTGGTAAATACATTTTTACTCAACTATGTCAAAATTAATGTTAATATTTATCTTGAATGCTTCTAACGAATCGATAGACTTGCCCACACAACATGAAAATAAATCCTCGATTTGCGTTCTAAAATGTAATTTTATTTTGCCGTTTGTCAAACAGATTCCCTACGGATTCTATAATTTAAAAAAATGGTTAAGGTTAATTGGACGGGTTGGTTGGAATGCAAAGAAGAACTCAACAATTTGCAGCAAACATTTTCTTGAGAAGTATAAAAGAAAAAGTAGAAAGAATTGAGTCATCTAGTTTCAAAACACCCTAAAACGATTTTATCCTAAAATCAACCTTATATTATTATATGAAAGCGTTTCATTAGTACTTCAAGTTTGGCCATTCAGTTAGTGTCAAATCCATCTAAAACACTAACAAAAATTGTTATAAAGTCAACGATTGGGATCAAAAGTCACTAAAACCTTGCATGGCTTTTTCAAGCCTCTATAAACTGACTGACCAATAGTAGCGTCATTTTGACACGTGACTCTACCTTAACTATGCAAACAAGATGGCGATTTTTGTTGTGTGGTGTAGATCTGTGTTTGGTAATTTAAAGATTTTATGCGTAAAAAAAAGAAAGACTTAATGAAATTTGTGTAGAAATGTGATCCAAAAAAGACAAGGAAACGCTCTGTGAATAAAGCAACCTGGAAACGTGAGATCCTACGCGAAAAACGGTACGTGATTTATCCTTTGAAATCAGCATCGACATTAGCAAGAATGGTACTATGCAGTAGGTACCTATGTAATATAAAACTGCAGTATGTTCTCTTTTAATATTGTTTTGTTATTCATGTAAATACGAACGTTTACCATCATATATCTTTTGTAGGTATTTTTATTTGTTATGCATTATTTGGAGTGTAGTAATTTTAATTATTTTTGATAAATTTAGAAAAGATACGTGTAGTTGGATATGTGGTAACACAAAAGTCATAAACAAAAAAATATTTGACGTATTGTTAAATACCTACATAAGCTTTTGTTAATGTTGATTATTTTAGTTCAAAATCGCAATTTTTAAGCCTGAGATTGTCTGAAAGAAGTAGCTCTTAGTATTAATTTTAATTCTTTGAATTTCATCCTACTATCATATTTTATTAGCATTATTTATTTGAAATTTTATTTAAATGTTATTTTGGCTTTAGAAAACCTCAAGCTTGCGCAGTTTCCGCAGTGTGGACACAAGCAAAGGCGTTTCGATGTAGTGAATTATCATGTCAAGATTTTTTTTTTTTATAGGATAGGGTGACAAACGAGCACACAGTCCACCTGATGGTAAGTGGTTGCTGTGACCCATAGACATCTACATCTGTCTTCAATAAAGAATCAAAATGCAGATGCGTTGTCACCCGAGGACTAAGATGGAATACCTCTTTTCCAGTAAAAGGGTCTCCGGTTCTCTACACTCACCATACGAAACACAGCAGTGTTAAGCTGCTATTTACGCTGGTATTCTGTGAGGCGTGGTCCTTCCTCGGTCGAGCTGACCCATTCGTACTACAACTATACTACTAATATAGCTGCAGCATGGCTCTACCACTCTGTCAAGATATAGGAAATTCCACAAGAATTTCTATAAGGTGTGCTACGAAAGTGAAGCAGGACTGTTTTATACTGAAATATTGTAATATATCAGAAGCTAAGTCATTAAAACCAAACAGTAAAAGAAAAGTTGCAATTACATACTATACTTAGTAAAAATACGACCAAACTACCGGTATGTCAAAAACTTTCATGAGAGCACTAATAATAAAGAAAGATCGAATACAGGGCGTAATGAATAGATTTTTATGTAGTGGAGGTGAAATGCCAGAAGAGAAACGTGGAGTGACAGGAAGAGAGAAAAATACGAAGCAAAAAGATTATCCGTCGAATTGTTCATCGAATCATTTCAGGACAAGAGAGTCACTATTGTCGTTCGAAAGGTATCAATAGAATATATCTTCCTTCAGGTTTGACAATACGTAAAATGTGGCGTATGTATAACGCTGCCCGTGACGAGGATTTGAGAGTTAAACAAAGTTTTTCAGACATATTTTAATTTAAGTATAATATAGGCTTTGAATCCTAGGACAGACGTGTGTTCAACGCATTGAACTGTTAGAACGCATAAAACGGAGAATGATGCTTTCAAGAAAAACATACTTATGGTCGAAAAAACAATTCATCGCCTTAAATACAAAGCCTTCTATGCAATATTGCAAGAACAAAATGAAATTATTCAAACCATAACTTACGATTGCCAAAAAAACCAGGCTATGCCTAAAGTTCCGGATCAATCTGCCTACTACAGTCGTCAAATCAACTTTTACCACTTCGCCATTGTTGTAGGAAATTCCAAGGCTAAACTGGACAAAAATAACATTCATTCCTACTATTGGGATGAAACTACACACTGCAAAGGTAGTAATGAAATAATTAGCGCAGTTTACGATTTCTTAAAAAACTTTGAATTCGGAGATAAAATATATATTCTACGAATAGTGTCCGATGGTTGCGCCGGACAAAACAAAAATACAGGCATGATAGCTATGCTTGTTAAATGGCTGTACACAGAAGCCCCAATAAATATTAGGAAAATAGAGCTGATATTCCCCGTTGTAGGTCACTCCTTTATACCTCCAGACAGGTTGTTTGCCAAAATTGAGAAAATATTGAAAACTAAAGAAGTGATAACCTCTCCATCCGAATATGCAGCTGTCTTAGAACAAAATGGTATGTGCAAAGATCTAGCATCAATTCCTGTATTTGATTGGAAAAAAAGTTACGAGTCCATCATTAATCTCCTCAAGTAATCCAGCCAATTCGTGTTTACATAAAAAAAGCAAAACTTCAAGACGTCGATAGACTTCTTAAAAAACATTATGGAGAAGAGTGGAGAAATTTGGAAGAATTGATTTTTTTTAAAACTGTAATGGAGAGAACCGCGGAAACGGAAGACTTTCTGAGATTGTCAGAAGAGACTGATTTATGTGAAGCAGGATTTACGGATAATATTTGTCATGTTTAAATTCTTTCATTTTTATTATATTTTAATGGGTATGTAAATTTAATTATAAAAACACAATAAAATCTTTTATTTCATGCTCGTAACAGATTTATCACTATTTTTTATATTATCTATCAAAAGAAATTACATTATTCTGGATTTTTATGAGATTTAATGAAAGTTATATTCACCTACTTTCTTAGTTTGGTTAATCTTGGTGGTTGTCGATATCTTGTATAACACCATCGTTTGTTAAGATATTGTCAGTTGCAAAACCCACTAAAAAGTGACATGTTACTATCAAATTCCTCTTATTTCAGGAGGGAGTTTCATAAGCCGCTAAAATAAAATAAAAAACCTCCATATTTTTGAATATTTAACTGATTTGTTGCTGAAAAGGGATTTTAAAGTGTTGGCATATTCTGTGGGTTCATATAATACAAAACAGTTTATTGTCTATATCATTTATCGATGGCGAGAAGTTTTTACTAGTTTGAGGAAAATAAGCAAAACTTATTTTAGTGGCTTTTGAAACTAGACGACTCAATTTTATTAAAAGGAGTCATTTCTACATTATTTGTACCAGTAAGTAAAATATTGTTATAATAAAATAAGACTTCAAAAATTTAACTTTCAAAACTTTAGGTAAATATAGAGACAAATTTTCATACATTATAAAACTGTAGTACATTAAAGACAAAAAAAAATGTTGAGATTATCCTTTTTAAGCCATTATGAACCCAACTAAGTATCTATTTATCAACCAAAATAAATGTGTAACCTTACTTAATCAACCGCACAGCCTCACGGTCACACTAGTACAATATTTATAGCATCACGCTATTTTCCCCAAGGGGTTGAGCGGATCTTCGGAACTTCGGATATTCTCAAGTCACAATGATAAAACTTTTAGCGTAGATAGGTATAGATATTTAGTAATGCTCCTGAAGCGCTACTAAATGACCGCGCATGAGATGTGATAGTATAAATTCCATAGTATTTGATACTCACAACGGTCGATGCGCGATTCATGCTTGATGGCCGACGACATTGTGCGGAGGGCTTAAATAGCGTGGTTCATCCCCTACAGCGTTAGTCGTAGAGAAGAGGAACTCGTGGTTAAGTAATAGCTGCGCAGATTAATAGATCTGCGAGATTTAGGTGCACTTGCCGCGGGCAGTCCATGAATGAGTGACCATTTTCTTAACATACCGAGATTGAGATAATAGAGAGTGCATCTGTATCCTCAGACACTTGGTGCACTTTACTCTGTTAAGATCATTATGTTTTTTAAAAATCATGCAGCAAAAATAATAATAAGTTTATTATTACTTTATACTTTTCAGGGATAGATGAAAGAATATGAACATGATGAAGCCTCGTAAACATATTGGCCTTTAAACAGAGCAATCTTATTTAACTGATTCCTACAAGTTTCCTTACTTAAATTATTAAGTTTACATTCATATTTAAGTCGAATGTTAAAATAAACTTTTATAATGTATTTAATTATTAACTATTAAGTGTTAATACTTATATGAAAAATAAAGCAGCCATTATGTACTCCGTGTCCCCGTTTTTTAATTCCTCATGAAAACATTTTATAAAATATAAATAGGTATATACTTAGTTAAGTATCTACCTATTTATATTAACAATATGTTAAAAAAGAAATTTCGGGGAAACTGTCCATGGCAGTAAATTCAGCATGATGTCAGGTTGGAAACCTAACGCTGATTTTCTATTGGCCCCCTGAATTGCATTCGTCTTCACCTCTGAAACCAGTTACCGTGTACTTCCGCAAGAACAATCAGTATACGTGAACCTTATGAAAAACCATATATAAGTGTTGAATTAAACTACTTTTACGGATTATATCGCGTTTAATTAACTTATTTTATTAATTCCCGACGTTTCGGGTGCTTTACAGCACCCATGGTCACGGGGGACCGTATGCTGTATGTGACATGGGTGCTGTAAAGCACCCGAAACGTCGGGAATTAATAAAATAAGTTAATTAAACGCGATATAATCCGTAAAAGTAGTTTAATTCAATGTGTAGTGTTCGCGTAAATATAAGAAATCATCATATATAAGTGCTTATATAATAAATGATTATTAAAATAGGTATATAATATATAACAAGATACAGATTAAATACTTAATTATTAATAGGACGCAGCGCATGAAACTGTACCAACATAATAACATCAACAATGAGGAAAAAAAAAACAGAAACAGAAAATGTACCTCTCAAATAACCATCAAATATAGGACATGTTAGTGTTAGTGTTAACCATGCCTAGGTCTTTTTGTGCATCTAATAAGTATTGTTTTAGGTGACTTTTAAAGCTAGTAATAGAGCTTAGCTGCCTAAGAGGTGGTGGTATGCTATTCCATATTTTCGAGGCTGCATAGCGAAATGCTCTCTTGAAGGATGCCGACTTAATATGCTTTTGTACAGAAAATTGCTTTGAACACTGTCGTCTATCGCATTGCCTCCTTGTAGCAACCCAGCCGAGTTTATTGTACAAGTAAGATGGTTCTTGATGTTTTATGACGCCAAAAAGCAAGTACGCTAGATGCAATTTCTGTCTCGACTTCATTTTAAGTATGGAGTGATAATTGAAAAATGGAGTGACATGCCCTTGAAAGGGAATTAAGAAACAAAAACGGGCGCAAGCATTTTGAACGCGCTGAACAAGCCGCTCCATTCTGGCTAGTAATCTTGGACCGTATACAGCACCAGCATAATAAGACTACCGATCCGACCAGTGTAATTCCTCCGACAAATATGGCCTAATTTTATATAATACTTTAAGCCGGTAGAAGCAATTTTTGAAAGCTTCGGCAACATGTTCCTCAAACCTTAAGCCCTCATCAATCTTTATACCTAAGTTCCGTGCTATGTTTACCCTTTTTACTTTTTTTCCCTTCAGTATAATGCTTAAATCTTCCGGCAATATCTTTAATTGATTTTTTGTCCCAAATAGCATATAATTAGTTTTGTCAGGGTTCAGTAGCAGACAGTTATGCTCAGACCACACAGCGACACGTTCTAGATCGTCATTTAGATCCTTAACAGCTGTTTCCCATTGAGTGGGTTTTAACGAGATGTAAAGTTGTGTGTCGTCTGTATACATATGATACTGACATTTTTCTATATTTTTTGGTAAATTAAAATATAAGTTAAAAAGAATAGGGCCTAGAATAGAGCCCTGTGGTACTCCTCTGTTCACGAGTACTGGGTAGTTTTGTATTTACATAGTTTATTATATTGTTTCATTTGTATTTACCTAGTTTTATTTTCAATATAATAAAATTAATTTTGCAAGTGGCTATTATTTGGGACGTCCTTTGCCTGGTATAGCTGCTCAAATTAAAAAAATAGTTTATTCGTGAGATGTCCGTCTGATTCGGGTAGAATCTACTAGTTAGTCTGTGGTCTTATCAATCAATCTACGATCTACGCTACGTTGCTCTGAGTTGTTATAATTTGCCCATTAAAGTAGCAAAGATCGTAGACCATATAGCCTAGCCTAATATTTATTTTATTCACAAAACTCTTCATAATATGCTGGTGCTTCACATTACGTAGTTTTTCTTGACTGCAGCTTAATCCAGCGGACTATTGAAATCGACTACTTTTACTTATCTGAAGAATGCTCGTTGACACTATGTATTTATTTCCTAGCAACACGGTCCGGCGGTGGCCTGTGTTCAACCTGTGATGCTCTACTGTATAATTTATTTCGCTTCGTCGCACACCAAGGTCGCACAAATATGTAGCTCTCAGCCCTCCATCCACGCACTCAGCACATACAGTACTTGCTATTAATATTATAAATGTGAAAGTTTGTTAAATGTTTGTGTGTTTATGAGTCATGCAAAACTATCGTATTTTACTAATATTACAAGCGTGAAAGTTTGTTTGGATTTTTAAGGCTCAATCACGCAAAAACGACTGAATGGATTTTGATGAAACTTGTCAATAACATAGATTACGTACCAGAATAATTATAAGCCATACTTACTTTTTGTAAAAAAAAGGTATAAGTCTATCCCAAATTACAGTTGTTTTAAGGTATAGTGCTCTTAGTGTAATTACATACACATAATGTGTAATAGTGCTTAAAGACCTAGAACAACACGAGCCACCCTGGCGGACCGGAAAGGAGTAGCCATAGCGTTCTTTCCCGATACGGAATCACATGAGTAAAGTAACCCACAGAACTCATTTTTGCGGATGGAAATCTGCCACAAAAACAATCGCCTGTCACTACGAAACTCACACATAATTGTAATTTTTAAGTTTAAAAAGAAGTAAATAGCAATAATGTGATTAAAAATTACTTAGGTATACATATATTAAAGGTAATTATAATTAATAAATTCTTTTTGTAAATTTGACGTGGACGATCTCTTTTTGCAGCAAAACAATCCGGCATTTTCGTAGGATGTCGAATCAGTCGCGCAACTAGATTTGGTCTAGTGAGTAGTGCGGCTGCAACCATGTATACATAAATATGGGCTGCAACTAGTTTCATTGTACGCATAGGACCGCGTCAGACCGCGTTCCTGTGTAGGACAGTTACTATTGGTTACTCTGGTACTGGTATACTCTTTGGACCACGTGGACTTATATTTTGACAGAGGGGAACGCCTGGAGCCGCTTCCAGTTTGTATCCAGTTTCAATATTTTTAACTGCAAAATTAAACTCAAAATCATGCAACTCGCCGAATTTGCTTCTTAGTAAGAACCGAGTTCGTACTCTCTAAACAGTACTATGTTTGTATTTATTTCCAGTAGCGTAGCTACCCAGGGGCTAGGCGGGGCAGTGCCCCGGGGCCCCCAAGCTAAAGGGGCCCCTTGGCCTCCACGAACGACGTTCGAAAAATCATGCACTATCCTTTTTCATTATCATTTTAAAGAATTTTCGAGTTTTAACTTTTTGGCCCTTGACCGCGAACGGCTCGAAATGAAATCACAAAACTTACTCCCACTTCCAGAACATAAATATAAAATCGTTAAAGATAATTGTCTACTTCATTTAATTGTCTTTTTTATATAGAAGAGGGGGACAAACGAGCATGCGGCTCACCTGATGGCAAGTGTCGACCACCGCCTATTAACAAATACAACACCAGGGGAATAGCAGCCGCGTTGCCGGCTTTTTAAAAAGGAGTAAGCTCGTTTCTTGAAGGTCCCTAAGTCGTATCGGTCGGACAGTAGTAGACCGCCAAACATCCCGATGATGTGGATTTGTGAAATGCGTTGATGAAATTTTGTGGCTGTTTTTAATCCGAACAATTCCTCTGAACACTCCCCGTGGTAAATGCGATAGAGAATGCAAAGGGATGCAACATCTCTTCGTCTCGTCTTTCGTCTTCGTCGGTCGTCGACGATTCGAGCCACTCTGCGCTGGATGCAGTTAAGTGGAAGGAGCTGGTACTAGGGAGCCCCGGCCCAGGGATGACAACAGTATTCCATGTTATGCCGAACCTGCCCCTTGTAAAGTTGCAAGCAGTGTGCCGGCATAAAATACTGTCCCGCTCTACTGACCACGCCAAGCTTTTTAAAGGCCAATTCAGCCTTCCCTTCCAAGTGACCACGAAATTGCACGTTATTCGATATGTCAACGCCGAAGTTTCCTATACTGGCTGAAGTAACAAGGGGAGTGCCCCGAAATTGAGGAGTGACGACAAAGGGGTTCTTTATAATGGTAAACGCCCAAACTTGTGTCTTCTGGGCATTGAACTTAATTATATTTAGTCGCCCCAATCCAAGACCTTATCCGGCAAAGACTAGACTTCAGATACAAGTTTGTTCCGGTACTCGGCGACGTTTTCCCGAGAAATATAGGCACAGCCGGTGTATAAAGCATCACCAGTGCACGTTACTGGTTTGCAACATATTATTGATAAGCAGAAGAAACAGCGTAGGTGATAGCACGTAGCCTTGTGGAACACCATCATAAATAGGCTTGTATATGGAGCATGCACATACTACAACATACTACGACTTTGTTGCTCCAATCTGCAAGAAAACTGCTGATCCATTTGCACAAATTCTCTGGAAGCCCATAGAAAGGGATCCATAGATTGGATAGGTCTGAGCGGTCGATTTTCGGTTATTTTTTAGAGATCTGGTGCACTAAGGCTGTCTTTGTCTTTGTTTTTTTCTTTGAGTTCGGGACTACGCCTAGGGAGAAAGAGTTTTAGAAAAGGCACGTTACGACCGGTGCCAACTAGGGAGCACACGTCTTCAGCACAATGGGAGGAACTCCATGAGGCCCACTCGACTTGACGTCTAGGGAGAGTAGTGCTATGCGCATTGAGCGCTGTGTAAACCGTATCGTACCGACCTGAAGGCGAAATTATACTTCTTACTAACAGCGCTGGTGAAGCACTGCTATTATAGCGCAATGCAATTTTACAGGAGCGACCAAACCAGGCACCACAGGTGATAGAATAAAGAGTTCCATTCCCTGAAGTACCACATCAGCGACAGAATCACGTTGGGATCATCCGGCGAGAAGCATACCCACCCCTGTGCTCAAGGGAAAGATGCAAAAAAAGACCGCTTCCTGTACCAATCGGCCGACCTATAGTGCCAAACACGGCGGCGATCTGCAGAACGCAACCGCGATGGGAGTGTAAGGCATAGTCCGAATCAGACAATGGTTCAATGAGCCAAGAGGGTCGTCAACGGAGATCTGATACCGTCCGGATGACAGGTCAGCAGAAAGTCCAACAGGGAAGGTGCAAGACCCTCCACATCTAGAATCCGCGTAGGCGAAGTAACCATTTGTGTCGGACCATATGCCAAGGCAAAGTCATAAACAGATCTTCCTGCATGATCGGTTAAACGAGGACCAAGCCATTCAGCGTGGTGGCCGTTAAAATCACTAAGGATCACGATCTCTGCAGATGGGACCTGTTGTAGCACGGAGTCTGCAACGATTTGGACGAGGTCGATGAGTTGATCTGTGTCGGCATTACCTATAGAGGCACCCGTAGACGCGAGGATGGTCGTCGCTGACCTTTAAGACTGCCGAGGCGTCGAGAACAGATGTCTTCTCTGACGTATACGCAAACTCCAGCCCGATGCACAAAGGTGTTCTAATTTGTACCCCGGATAGGAGAGAAGTATCGACCGGTGAGGACACCTGCGCCTCGGTTAGAAAGAGCATTTTTATTTTCTATTGATTAACCAGAATTCTGAATTAGGTATTTATCGAATTGTAATCACTGGTGTAACTGGTCTACGGGTAATTAAAATGACCCGCGGACCCGTTAATGGGTCGATCCATTGGAACCACGGGTAAACAACGCTTTTGATGGTGTCAAATAATAAAAAAATATCCTTTATAACAATTTATATAGGTAAGTAAAAACTTCTTCACAATATGTTGATGCGTCATACTGATAAATTTTTGCGAGACTTAGGCTGAGATCTATAGACCGTACTTTGACTTTGCTCAGACTTTACTTACGAAAAACTTAGCTGAGGATATGCTTAGCATAATCTTTGATTCTGAATTTATAGTTGTATCGGGCTAAGATTAAGCTAAGCTTATGCTAAGGCCCAGACAGCCAAAGAGTTAATGGATGCTTCATTCCACGAATTATGTTCTTGATTTTACTGTAAAAATTAAAAAAATATATATTACCCTTTACACTCGGGCTGATACGAGCGTGAGTTTAAATTCAAAAAAATACTGGCACCAAACGGTTTACTTTTTCCGAACGCAACCGGCGTCGATCGTTCGCGAGGTGTATTTTACGCGCGGAAAATAGACACGGGTGGGATGGGAGCAGTCAGTCACCTGTGAGCTGAGATGAAAGATGGCTGCGTTTTTCGATCCTCGCCGCGCCGCGGGTAAGTAATTATTTTAATAGTAATTTGAAAGTATTTGATTGTGGTTTATAATTATTTTAAAGTTAAAAGATATCTCAATACCTAGATTATTTTGATTTTGTGCTGACCTTTACGGTTTCGTTAGAATTACGTTATAAAGTTCGACCGCTACGATCGTGCGGCTCCGGTTACTACCGAAATATTATTCGGGAGTGGGTACTGTACTGGATGATTGTTTTACATAGATTTTGTAATTAATAGTTACTTTTTCTAACGTTTTAGGCAGAAGTTTGAACGAAGATCAAGTTATACAATTGCTGGGCGATGGAAACTTCTCCGACATCGAAGATTTTGAGGACGACGACGACGAAATCCAACCCAGCACTTTCGAAAATCTTAAGTTGGATGATCCAGAGCCTGAACCACAGCCGTCTGTAGCACTGGAGCCGGAACCGATGCAAGATACTCCTGGACCATCACAACTAACTCCGCGCCCTCGATCTTTACGGCCACCTCCTCGAAAGAGAGTTTGGAAGCAGGTACCTTTCGACGATTGTAGTCATGACTATGCTTCCTTGCCCGTTACTCCTGTCAGGACTCCAATGGAGTATTTCTCCGACTATTTCAACAGAGAGTTTTTTGATGAAATTGCCAGATGCACAAACATGTACCATCTCAGAAAAACGGGCCTGGAACTTAAACTTACAACAGTTGAAGTAGCCAGAGTTTTTCAATACACATCATCATTGGATGTATTCCCTACCCCGTGTCCCGATGTATTGGAGGGTGGAATAAAACTGGATATAATAACTCAACAAATGACTCGTGACAGGTTCTTGACTGTCCGCAATGCATTGCACGTCGTAGATGCTGATGAAGCGCCGCCGAGTAATAGTAACAATCCACTTTGGGAAGTACAGCCGATGATTGACCGGTTAAAATTAGCCTGTAACAAACTTGAAAGAGTTCCTTGCTTACTCCATTGACGAGCAAATGGTAGCATTTACTGGCAGATGTGCACTTCGCCAGGTAGTCCGAAATAAGCCGCGCCCGGTGGGTTTGAAGAACTTTGTGCTGACCACAAGTGAAGGCTTGATGCTAGACTTCGACATATATCGAGGAGCTAAAACCATGTTTGCAGATACATCTCTTGGACTTGGAGCTTCTGTGGTTCTGCATCTGGTGAAAAGTGTACCGCCTGGAAGCTGTGTCTACCACGACAGATATTTTACCACTGTTCCGCTAATTGAAGAGATGACAAAGAGGAATCTTCACAGCACGGGAACAATCATGTTTAACAGGATCCCTGACCGTACTGCGATTAAATTTAAACCAGATGCTAGAATGGCTCGCGGAGAATCGCAGCAGTACGTTTGCGAACCGACTGTCGTCGTCAAATGGAAAGACAATAAGTCCGTTTTAATGGCGTCAAACTGCACCGGCTCGTCCTCATCTTCAATCGTCAAGAGATGGGAAAAACACTTGAAGATGTACGTAGACGTACCTGTCCCAAAAGTAGTCGAGCATTACAACCAACACATGGGGGGTGTTGACGTTCTGGACCAGCAGATGGAGTATTATCGGACATTCATCAAAACAAAGAAATGGACATTGAAAGTACTGATACACTTTCTTGACTTGGCAATTGTCAATTCTTGGCGACTGTATCGTAATGATTGTCTGGCAAATAAATTAAGCAGGAGGGAAATTTTACCATTGTTAGACTTCCGCATGAACATTGCTGATGGATTGTCAAGCTTGGCGGCAAGAAACCGGCCATCGACGAGCAATATTGAAAATGAACCGCCGCTGGATGAAAATGAATCTCCTCTTCCGAAAAGACAGTACAGACCAGCAAACAAGCCATCTGAATCAAAGCGGTATGATGGATACGAACATTTTCCAGTGTTCGACGAAATAAAAACACCTAGAATGTGCAGGTACGAAAATTGTACCAGTCGCACAAAGGTACGCTGCACAAAATGCGACACGTATTTGTGTATCGCACGTGGCAAAGACTGTTTCAAGTCTTACCATACCAGAGGATGATCTGATAGTTCCTGATTTGCTTGAGAAGCATTAATTAAAATTATTTTTTATTGTAGCGTACAACTTTAGAAGTTTGTTTTGTTTTGTATATATTTTAAAGAAAATTTTGTATCATGTTGCCAAAGGCACGAATTAATGTTTAGTTCTAAAAAAAATTATATGAGACTGAATGATTAAAATAACTAAATAATTAATAAAGAGGCTGATTAAGTATAAACTTTTTAATTATTATTTAAAGTACCAAAACATAGGGCTAGTTTAATTACCCTCACGATCGTGACTATGTCGTGTACGACCTGCGACTCACGATCGTGCGGGTGGATTTGTGGGTAAGCTATGAACTCGAGATTTTTAATTGATTTTTTGAGCTCTATACAGGGTATTTTTGAAACGCTCCCGAAAACGAAGACAGACGACAGTACTAACTATATCTTAGATGATGGGTGAAATATAAAATCGATCCTGATGAAAAAAAAATCATCTTTTCACAACGTTTTATTAGCTTCATTCACGCTCCATCGTGTTGATATAGTTAAATAAAACATTAATTTCATTAAAAAGAATCATGAAAATACTTAAATATTAAACCAGCAGTGGAATTTAAAATAAATAAATCATAAAATCAGCTGACTAGGGTCAATATCCGCGTCGAAGCCAAACTCTTTTATCTAGCTCCGTACAGGTCCGTCACGACGCTGAGCGACAGTGGAGGGGTGTGTCTGCATGGGTACAGTCGCGTTCTAAAGTACTACATGGTACTAGGCTGTTGTTTTATAATATTATAATAGTAATTAATGGTTTTATTGTAGAATCATAATAGTTACTTTACTAGCTTCTTAGAACTTTGGAAGAGGTTGAAATTAAAAATGGATAATGTATGCTTGAGCATTATTTTTATTTCAATCGTAAAATAAAGTAGTTTGTAACAAGAAAACTTAAGTTAAGGGTGACACGCCGTCCATTATACCGTTAGAACATGGAACATGGAAGCCGGATGTCGATGTTGTGTTGGTGTTACTGGATGCTACTTCATCAGAATCATCATCATCAATGCGAATGATAAATGTTTCCGTCATCAGGTTGACCACATGGTAATTTTTTCGGTATTCTTCCTCAATACATTTAACTTTACTGCACAATTTTCCCCATTCACCTTCTATTTATCTTTTCGTTCACTAGTTCAGTCATAAAACAATAGATATAAATAATTTTTCCTTCCTTTTAAAAACATCGTCGCGCGTCGTGCATAGAAAGCTGTGTGTGCGACTGTATATTAGGAAACATCGCTTTTCAAAGCGCGGCAAGAATGAGGAACCAATAGCGTGCGCGCACAACAATACTGGCGAGCATTCCCCGTCGCGCCCCTTTGTACCACGCGCTGCCGCCACCCGGCCGACTGTGTCACCTCGCGTCAGCGCCAACATATGGGAATTCCCAAATTTACCTACTAAGATTTGTTTGCAAGCGACATAAGAATTAGAGCCGGCAATTACAATAAAACTTGCAAGTAATTTGTAATAGTTTTGACGTACCTGTTTTCAAATCAAAGTATTGGAAGGATTAAAAACGGAAAGTCAATAAAAGTAAAGTAAAATAATTATTTTTTAGATTAATTAACTGTCGATCATAATTGCAATTGATTTTAACTATTAAATTATTCAATACCATTTTATTTCTATTTTCTTGTACAAAATCAAAGATAACCAAACCCAAGTAAGTACGTTTATTAATTTCAATATCATTTTGTAGTAACGAACTGCTTGTTTCGTCAGGGTACAATTGATTGTCTAATTGTATTAAAAAATTACAACTATAACTTCTAAATTCCATATGAAAGACTAGTCGTAGGGATCATATGGAAACTAAACTTATAAAATAAAAGTTGGCAATGTCATAACATTTGACGGTCTGTGGGAATGTTCAAAGTGTTTACCGCAAGGACGTTAGTTAGGACGGTAGGCTTCAGTTTGGCGGGATTCACTATTAATTTTAGTTTTGAGACAGTTCCGCGCTGACTTTGGACACGCATGCGCGAGCGACAGTTCATTGGTTTTGTTTATTAAATTCTTATTGTTATTACTTGGTATTACGTACTTGTTATTACGTGTTATTCTTGTTGTTACGTTTTGTGTTTCTTTTTGTTTTAATAATGCCTAACGCGTACGTTTATAGTGCTCGTGAATACGGCAACATATTAATGTGCCTTGGAGAATCTCATAAGGCCACGGAGGATCGGTAAGCCGTTTCATACCTAATTTTTTAAATTACTTAGTACTGAACTGATCTGAAAATGTACATAACTGAATACATCAGAATAATAAACATACCTACATAATGGATAAAAAGCATGACTCTAACCTTTTAACATTTTATTTAAGTATTTTTTTTTCATTAGGGAATCGAACCAGTTATTTGGTTTATTTAACCTATTTTTTTAAATAACTTAGTACTGAACTGATCTGAATAGGTACATAACTGAATACATCAGAATAAAAATATACCTACACAATGGATAAAAAGCATGACTCTAACCTTGTTAACATTTTATTTAAGTATTTTTTTTTCATTAGCGGGGAATCGAACCAGTTATTTGGTTTATTTAACCTGTGAATTGAATTAAAGTGGCTACGTGGAGACAAGCACAGTGGCAAATTAGTAGGTTAAGTAGATAAGTTAGGTATTTAGACAAGTGTTGTAAATTATTAGGTATTGTGGTACCATCGCTAGTTACGGGCCGCGCGAATTCGGCGTTCGCGCGTACATTGACCCTAGTCAGCTGATTGTAATTCAGTAATTCCACTGCTGCTTTTATGTTTAAGTATTTTCATGTTTTATTTTAATGAAATTAACGTTTTATTTAACACGATGATTTATACTAACACGATGGAGCGTGAATAAAGCTAATAAAACGTTGTGAAAAGATGATTTTTTTCATCAGGATCGATTTTATATTTCACCCATCATCTAAGATATAGTTAGTACTGTCGTCTGTCTTCGTTTTCGGGAGCGTTTTTAAAATACCCTGTATACCTAGTAGGAAACCAACATAAAAGTTTTATGGTTAGAATCTGAAAAAAATCTCCGGTTGTAAAGGATTACATGGAATAGAAAACGGGCGTATGAGAACGGGAAAGGATGAGAAGAGCGCAAAATCAGAAAAAAAAGAAAAGAAAAAAAGATTTTAAGAAATTCGAAATAAGTTTGAAATTACGTTAATACAAAATGGATAAATGCTATTTAAAACTAAGAAACGGCCTAAAACTATCTATTTATTGTTATAAATAATTAGAGTATCATAAAAACAACAATTTAAAATTAATACGGTTTTACGTAAGACGTCGATTTCGTTGACTTAGGCTTTGCTAAGCTCGCACTCAGCACGACTTCGAAGTTAGCTCTATAAATACTGACATTGTCTTAGCTCGAAAGTAAAGTCTGAGCAAAGTCAAAGTACGGTCTATAGATCTCGGCCTTAGACGGCAGCTTGAGCTACGTAGCAGACAATCGATGACGATAGTAGGTATCTCAAAGCGCCTAAGCAGACACAATATGACGTTCACATCACCTTTGGAACTCTTGTTTCCACGTTTCCACTAATAGTTCACATATGCAGACATTTATTACACAAAATCACATTACTCTTTCGTATCTAAATCCACTTCAAAATATTATTTAAACAATATTAAAGGAGCAACAATTCGCCGGCGATCAAATTCCCGCCAAAACTCCTTTTCGTTGCCTATATAAAATAAAGATGTCAAAAATTAATTAACTAAGATCCGCGCAATGAAATAAAATTACTGTCTTACATTGTTTGAAAAGCAGCTCCCCCCCCCCCCCGCCCCCTCTATTGAGTGCACTATCCCCGTCACCACTAATCCCAAAACCATTACACTAGGAAAGTTACACCACCGTCGAGAATACGACACGGGTTTCGTCTCTAATCGAGGCATCATCAGGTGAAATAGACTCAGCAAGCTTACTCTTGAATCCAATAACAATTTCAATCCAATTTCAATTTCAATCCAATGTAATTACAATCTTGACAAATTACCATACTCTCGAAAACAATTTTGTTAACATTGGATTGAAATCGGAATTGCGCTTGTATTGGCCAAAAATTTTGTTGTAACACATGAAGTTAGCTGCGTTACTCTTAGCAAAAGGCATGTTTTATTTATCGTTAAACCGGTGAAACCATAATAAACCCTTTGTAACTTTCATAAATGAGCATTTAAGTAGTAAAAACATTTAAGAAATGGTATAATTCGTCAAATATAACATCTTTTCACACATTTCTTATAAAAAAACGCTATATTTGCGAACTTTAAAAATTATATGGCTGTATAGAGCGTGCCTTTGCCTCGTTCCTTTTGTTATGTCAGAAAAAAATTGTTATCACGAAACAAAGTAAACAAAGATCAACTTTCGATTTTGTTTAAAGCTTAAAGGTGAAGTGCTTTTAAGTATGTGAATTACTAAAAGACCTTTCAATTTTGGTATAAGCAGTTTGAAACTTTGAAATAGTTAATTGCCGCAATAACACGGCTTGCCGCACCCAAGCATTCATGCCGCATCCAACTTTTCAAGCACAGTTAAGAATCTTATGAAACAGAGGAAGTGAGCATCCAATTCTAAGCTCATTAAGAGGAACAAAATAAATAATAATGGTCAAGGTTGGGTTAAAGTAAGTATAATAATGTTTTTTTAAGAATAGTATGAGTAAGTAATGTTTTGTTTTAAATTGGGCGCAGAAAAAAATGTGCCTTAAATAAATTATGTGTTTAGAGCATAGCAATTTACAGCAGCATAGGCCTTTGACAACCCACCCATTTTGTCAAAATTCGACAAGGGATTGATAGCAGGCACAGGTGGTCAAGTGTTACTTTTAGAGACTCAACTTACAATTGACCTTTCTCACCACTCAGTTATAACAAATAACAATGTTATAATTAATTAACTTCTCTCATAATAACTGTATTTTTCCTCAGCTTTATAGATAATTTTAATATTGTTTTATTTGTTTTGGGAACATCAAATGTAAAGGACACTCCTAAGGAACTTGCAATATGTATGCCTTGCACTCAAGTGGTACAAAAAGGTAACCCACCGTTTTTTAATTGCAATAATTTACATAAATTAACGTCATATATGTCATTTCTTAGTGTAGAGAATATAGATGTTTCAATAAATCTTAAACATCCTTTTAAGTGGCTTGTGATGGTTTAAAACTTCCAATTCAAATATTCCATCTTAATTTTTTTTTTTTTTAATATGATAGGGTGACAAACGAGCACACAGTCCACCTGATGGTAAGTGGTTGCTGTGACCCATAGACATCTACATCTATCTTCAATAAAGAATCAAAATGCAGATGCGTTGTCACCCGTGAGGACTAAGATGGAATGCCTCTTTTCCAGTAAAAAGGGTCTCCGGTTCTCTACACTCACCATACGAAACACAGCAGTGTTAAGCTGCTATTTTACGCTGGTATTCTGTGAGAGCGTGGTCCTTCTCGGGTCGAGCCGACCATTCGTGCTACAACTATACTACTAATATAGCTGCAGCATGGCTCTACCACGTATATTAAGTTATAATATATTTTGTCATTAAGTTATAATATATTATTTCAGTTTTAAAATATTTGTTATTCTAATTTCAGAGTCACAACTTAATTCCACATTACATTTCCCAAGCAACAACACTGTACCAACAAGAAATGATCAAGATATGGAACATCTGAAAAGAAAGTAAGAAGCAAATGCAATTTACCAAATAGCCAGGACAATTGAGAGTTATCAGCAGTTATTAATAGTTCTGTTTTAATTTTTAAAACAGAATACAACAACAATAGCATTACTGTAATTTGAAATAAAAAAAAGACTCATTAAATTTTATCATTTTTTCATGTTATTTTAAATTAATTTGTTTTCTTTAATATCTATTGTAAAAGAACTTGATTTTTGTTCATTTTAAATATAGTTTTATAACTGTTATTCAAATATTAATTATATTTTATTAATTTATAGATAGGGTAAGGATAGGTATGTTGGTGATAAAAATGAAACATACGCATTATATAATTCTTCAAAACAATGCAACAAATCACTTTTCTTTATTAATTTACTTATTATTTGAAGTAACTACCTAGATCACTTATCTGAACCAAACTCTAATAAGTTTTATAATAAATGACAAAGAAACATACAAGGTTATCTAAGGTAAGTTGGCGATATAGTCCGGTAAATTGGTGATAGTAGATAGGAAATATGGTGATATTTTGGAATCTGTAAATATAGTCAAATATCTAAAAATATTATTCAATACAACGATCACATCTATAATATAGTTGTTCCTCAAGGTCAGTATCTTCTATAGATGCGCATACCTGTGGTATGGCGTCAAACAATATGAGCATTGGATCCATTTGGCTCCATTCTTTTTTAACATCTGTTGAGTATAAGACTTCACATAAGCCACACTCCCAATCATCTTCTTCTTTACTTTTTAGAAGTTTTAGATGCAGATTTACCCAAGTGGAAGGCTGAGACTGAAGATCTTCTTGCATAGCATTTTCATTAGTCAGTGTTAAGCATTTCGCACTAGAATCTCTTTTCTTGACCTCTCTGTACGTCCTAAAGCTTTGGGTGTTTTAAAATGTCGTCTACTGTGAGTTCAAGTTTTAAAGTACAACTTTCAAATGCTGAGTTTGTTGAAGTTGTAGGTAAGAAGCAGGAGCAGTGTCAGTTAAAGATGAAGGTCGTAATGCTTCTTTGGAACTACATTGTCGTTTAAAGGGCATATGCCTGTTTTTTAAAAGCATTCTCGATGTTTTTTTAGTAAAGGCGCTTATAAATGCTGGATTCATTATGGAATGGAAGTTGCTACGATTTGGAGCATCTCTAGGTTATCGTTCATGTACCGATTCATGCTGTCGCGCCAGTAACTCTTAAGTGGCTTAAATATTCCTACATCAAGTGGCTGCAATAGATGCGTGCAATGAGCTGGGAAAGTAAATAAATAAACTTGATTATCTTTCGCAACTTTAAGAACTTCTGCTCCAATATGTGCAGAATGTGAGTCCATAAGTAAGACCACAGGACGTTCAGGCGGAATGGCAGTTATAAAAAATTAAACCATTCGTAAAATAATTCAGAATTGATCCATCCCAGAGATAGTTTAATTAATGCGTTGGGGAGTGCATCATTTTTGAGTGTATCATTCCACCTAACACCTTTAAAATTATCATAGGAGGAATCCATGTTCGTCCGCACAAATGCAAGCTAACATTGTTTGAGTTTGACCTCGTTCAGCGTGGATCTTTTATAAACATACTTTTACCAATACCGGTAACAACTTTAGATGGTTTCACTACATATGATAATCCAGTCTCATCACAATTCCAAATTAAATTCGGTTTGTTTTTATATTCAGTTTAGTGAGAAGATCATCTAGTTTCGAAAAGAAATCTTTAATCATAACTTCATTAGCCATAGAAGCTCTATAAGCGAAAGATTCTCTGGCACACGAAGGCACAAATTGTACCTACTCTTGAAGCTATTCCACCACCATTTGCTTGCTACGCGATTATCTGATGGTAAGAAGTTCTCCCGACCAGCCAATTCAGCAATATCATAAGCATATTTTCTTATCTGGTAAACAGTTAGCCCAAATCCCAATTCTTGCATTTCTATAATATAATTATAAAGTTTTAACTCTAAGTCAGAAGACAGTGCATAAGGTCGCCCCATTTTTCTTACAGAATCCTCTCATTTTCCAGATAACGCTTCAAAGTGCTCCATGGAACATCTGCTTCTTTAGCAGCTTTGTATATAGTCTTACCTTCATCTTTTACTAATCTGACAGCTTTTTGAAGTTGCTGCTGATTATATTTTCTGTATTTACTTCCTTTTTCCATTGCCAACCTGCCAACCAAATGTTTCGTACAGGTAAATTGGTGATAAAAAAAAAAAAATTAATTCCAAAATAACATACACTTACGGATGTCTCAAAACAATATCTTTCGAATGATATATTAAACTTTGATGGTTTATTTTAAGTAAAAGAGCAAATTACGTTTAAAAATAGCATTGTAAAATGGTAACGATTTTTTTTGCTAAAACACTAAGAAACAACGGTCGCAAATTAAGGAATAAAAACTTACCTTGACTGAATCACGACTTTACTTTAACTTTAGCTTGATGATTATAAGTTTATTTGATGGTTTTATATAGTTTTATTACTAAATCTGCAATTATTATAACTAAATTCTATCCAAATATGTAAAGCAACCCGAATCCACTAAACAACGGCGCCACAGCTGCGCTGTCAAAAAGTTTACTCACCTGACGCTGCGACGACTTAGTGGAGCGCGTGCAATATATCTATACACCTCACACTTGTAACAACTCGATAGCGCTGTCTCACGAACTTGCTAGCATAGGGAATTCCGTGGCATTCCGTTTAAAAAATATCACCAAATTACTTATATCACCAATATACCTTTCCTTACCCTACTAATGATGGTAGGTTGTTAAAATATTTTTGTATTAAATAAATGGTTAAACTTTGTATCATAATTTTATTTATAAATCCTTATTAAAATTACTTTACCTATATAATTTTAGTTTCAATTCTTATAAAATCATACATTTAAAGTAACTTAACATTATATTCATATTTCCTGCTACATGTGAAATACGCCAATTAACCTTTTAGAAATGAGAATAGAGCTCTGCCCAACAGTGGGACATATAAAGGGATATATAAAGGATGTAAATGAACTTTATTTAGACTAACATTGATTAACAGTACTTCATTCGTAATATGTCTTCTCTTCGGAGATTGCATATTTAGGTTTTTACTTTTTATTCATGCACTATTTTCTCAGTAAAGTTCTTAATAATAAAATAATTAGCCCTCAACTCATCATGACTCATAGAAAAAACTAAGTCCATAAAACGCATTATTCGAAGCTCATTTCGACTTTATTTTAATTGTAATGCACGATTACGGCGTAGAATATTAAACGCAAGAGCTAAACGTGCAATTATATTATCGCAAAGAATAAGATGATTGCAGAAAACAATCGATTAATATGAACACAATTCCTAAAACGTTACTGTTTTGTTATTGCTAAATTCCAATCCCAACGCAATACAAACACAATACGTAGCTGTCAACTAACTGTCAAAACTGCGTCAAGAGTGCCGATTTTGCTTACAATCGGATTGGACCATAGAGATATAAATATACCTATGGAGGCGGCATATTCTACTATAGAAATAATAGTTATACAAATATCTATAATATCGACACACTTGTCAAAACAGTTCTGTCTCTTTTAACAAAGCAGTAGCTGCAATAGAAAAGAGAGACAACTACACTTTGGCAAGTGCTTATTTCCGTAACACTTTCGTGTGACGTCATTAGCTCATACATGCGTGACTGCGTCGCCATGCTAAGCGCCGAGTTTTGTGGTAGATCTGCTGTCAAAAAGCAGTGACAAAGTGTTGTACTACAAATTATTTTAATAGATTAATTTTATTCTGAAATGAATAAATAATATTAATAGTTTATAAATCTCGGATATCATGTTTCATGATCAGGCCAGATTTTCAATTTCAAATAAACAAAATTAATGTACCTACCTGCGAAAATAATATTTTTCATTTAAAATCTAAAAATAAAATATTATATCCAACAGGACCGTACATGCTTGTGTAACTTACCATTTGTTATTAATTATGTGCAGAACGTTCCTATATACCAATTAATAATAAATAAGTATTGATTTTAAAACACTTGATTTAATTTATACTCAACTAATCATTATTATCTTATATTAAAAATACTGTTATATGGGATTGTAATATGGGATCAGGATCTCCATCCCAGTAATATTGTACAGTAAATAAATTTGGTATACAAGCAAAAATCTTCTCAAAAATCTTCCCACTACTCTGTCAATATTCATTTTATTGTGTGCGTTATAACTTTTTAACTTTGTTCACAATTATATAAATGATGTAAAAACTTGAGTAAGTACTTAGCACACTCCAAACATTGTTTAAAAAAGTTGCAAGTTAGCTGCCTGCATACTTAACTTTTTGTTTGACTGTATAATACAAGAAATCTGTAGCAGAGTATGCACTGCGTAAGTGTACATACGCGGTGAAGCCTGGTGAAGCAGCTCAAGCGAAACTTAAAGGATAGCAAACCAAATCTAATTTGACAACCAACAATATCCATTGCTTCATGTGATTGAAAAATTCGTTTGCTCGACAACAAAAACAACGCAATGGATATTGTTAAACTGTGAAATTGGTATGGTTTGTCATTTTAGTGTGTTACACAATTAGGCTACTGATTTAATTTCTATCTACACAAAAGCTATAAAACTGCCAGACATTATTTATTCCTCAGATAAGTTATTTGAAGATTGAAAATATAGCCATGTACCTATATAAATACCTACGGAATAAAATAAATAAAGCAACAAATTCATATAAGTAAAAATATCGATATCAGCTGCCCATATTGCTGAGTTACAACCTATAAAAGGCGGCCATTTTATGCGCCAGTGTATTGTAGGTAGTCACGCTAATTCTGTAGGTATGCCCAGTCCATATACTTCTAAGTCAGTGGATTGGACAATTTCAATTCCAATCTCAATTAGTTCACAAAATCACCACACAATATTAAACTAATTTAGCGCTGGAGTCGCTTTCAAGAGTACGAAACGTTATAATTTCAATCCCGATCGATCGGAATTGTTTTCAAGAGTAAGCTTGCAGGTTAGTACCGCCGTTGAGATTGATGACGTGGATAGTGCACGCGATTATTTTTTTGCACGTATCTTAATTAGTTTATGACATCATATAATGGATTTTCGCAAGGTAACTGATTCTATTAATTATGTGATAAGTACAACAAATAACATTAACAGTTTTTCTTTCTTCGGTAATAGACTCATAGGACTGTACTGTTGTGCTTTTGCCAGTGTCAAGTACTTACTAGGTAATTATCCTATAGAATAATTTGTTTAAAAACTTCTCTTCACAGTATTGTTGATGCGTCACATTGCAAAGTTTTTGGGAGATTTCGACGGCAGCTTGAGCCAGCAGACAGCATTGAGTTCTATGTACTGCGTACTAGAGAAGCTATTCCAAACAAAAAATGTGCACTACTCTGTTTTCGCACATGCGCGGGAGATAGTAGATTTTAGTCTATGATTGTAGATAGCGTGGCATATTTAAATGAAGAAATTTATTTTTTCTATTGTAATATTATTACTATTTATTCATTTGAACAACAAATAATTTTACTTATTTGACTACTGAATTATTAATTACGTTCAGGTTTAAACTTTAATTTGAAATCTCGTATTATTAGCGCAGCTCCACACTATGAATATTGAAGCCACTCTAAATGACACTAAAGGTGTACGGATTGCAGTACAGTTCATTTGAACATAGTGAATGTTCGGAATGCCAAATCTAGTACGTAGTACATATATATCGATGGCAGACAGTCGGTGACGATGACAGCCTGAGACCTTTGGGGTGATAGGGATATAGAAAGGGAGCGCAGGGTGTTGGCGGTGAGAGCTCATATGCTCGCTCGTAACCTACAAGGGGTACAAAATACAGTTAAATTAACGCTTTTCAAAGCATTCTGTCAATCATTTTACTCAAGCGTGACATATACACATCGAGTTTACGACGACCTGCGCATTCAGTAAACCAGCGCTTTCTGGACGACGTTACGGCTGCCCTGGCGCTGCAGCGCGTCTGATAAGTTTTCAACACTATCCATGCAATTATTCGCAAGAAAACAGCCTTACTATTCCAGCGTCTACGAAGAAGCAGCAACAGTATACTGAGAACGATATTTGTAAGATTCTCTCTTCATAGTTTAGGAAATGATAGGAGGTGACTATCAATACAATAGTTTTAAGCTAATATTATTACTAATTACATTACTCTAACAATATATGGAATCATGGTCTAAACTGAAAATAATAATAATAATTGTTTTAAAGTTAAGTTATGATCGGTGTTTAAATTTAAAATTTAAAATACATTTTTCAACTCTTTGCTGTATGAACACACTGGCCGAGGAGAAACTGCACGCTAAAAAAATTATGTAAAAAAGAAAAATGGAACTAAGGACGCCAGCGGTTGTGTACATACCTACTTAGTATTCGTTTTTAAAAACAAACTCAACACTAAACCTAAAATATTATAAAATACACTGTTATCGGATATTAATTACCATTCCATCGGGTTAGAAGTTTTGTTGAAGTCCTAACTTTGTAGTTTTCGACGGCTCCGTGGCGCAGTGGCTTAGCATTGAGTTGTGGTGCCGAGGACCGCGGGTTCGAATCCTGGACGGGTCAAGAAGCATTTGTATTTTCCAAACAAACACTTCTTGTTCCGTATCTGGATCTTTTGTCTTTGTGTAATTTATGCATTATGTAACCAGCTGGCGAACTTGTTGCAAGTTTTTGTTTCGTTTGAGGATATTATTCAGTATTGATGGACAAAGTGCTGCTATTTCCATCTATGCTTTATAAAAATATAACACAAAGACCTGACTATACTGGGAGTTACAAAACTACCCGTAAAGCCGAAAGGAGGTTAAATGGGGCCTTATAACGAGTCCATTCACAATATTTAAGAACCGTAGTAACGCTGTATAACATACCCCAAAAAAATAAAAAAATATTATTATTTTCACTGACGTGTAAACCCTATTTCAGTAAATTTAAAGAGTAAACTACGCAGAATGTACCTACATTTCTACTTAAAATTTTAAAAGACCTAACCTAACGAAACAACCTAAACGAACACTTACTTTTTCATAATAAACGTCAAATGTACAGGCTCAAAGTGTGCTCCGCATTGCTCAATACACAACCTCGCTCGTCGGGATATGGCTTGTGTGGCATTTCGCACCATCGTCGGTGTTATTGATGCGAAAACCGATCTAACACGCTGTTCCATCTCGGCAACCGTTGGGCAATCGGAGAAATACACTCTGTCCACATAACCCCACAAAAAGAAGTCCAAGGGTGTGAGGTCCGGCGAAAGAGCAGGCCATAGCACCGGTCCCCCGCGGCCGATCCAGCGCATTCCTCGCGGAAAGCGAACGTTAAGATGTTCTCGTACGTTGCGAGCAGAATGTGCCGGAGCTCCATCATGCTGAAACACCATGTTTCTTTGGTTCTCAAAGTAAGCCACAGGAAAGTCGTCAATCGCCTCTTCGAATTCCGTTTGTAAAAACGTTAGATAGTTGCTACCGTTCAGACGTGATGGCATAATGACGGGACCGATGACATGCCCGTCATAAAAGCCAGCCCACACATTCAGCCGCCACTGGTGTTGGAATCTGCCCTGCCGTGAAGCATGTGGATTCACGCGAGCCCAAACGTGATCGTTATGCATATTTGAAAGTCCTGACCTCGAGAATGTTGCCTAGTCCATCCAAGGAACATAGTTTACGTAATTAGGGTTTTCCTCTAACTGCCTGAGGTACCACTCGCAGAAATTCCTCCTGGGTGCAAAATCGGAGGGTATCAGCTCCTGTGTACGGCGATAGTGATAAGGGTGACGATTGTCGTCACGAAGAATTCGCCAAACTGCAACATGGTTTATACCGAATCTTGTTCCGGCTCGCCTCGTACTTGTGGGCGGCTCTTCTTCAAAATGCTCTAACACTAATTCAGCCTGCCTGGCGTCGACTGTGCTTGGATGTCCACTTCCAGTAGACCGATGAAAAGAGCCGGTGGAATGTAGTCGTCTTGACATGTTCAGAAAACACTGGTACGAAGGCAGCTGTCGCTGTTCAGTGGGGGGTCTACCATCGATAAATCGTTGCCGATACAGTTCGCGAGCACGATTTAAATTGCTATCTTCATGGCCTACGCATAACATCATATCGTAATATTCCGAATTAGAAAGCATCGTTATTTTGCAATAAATATTGGAAAAAAAAAACCGAAACAGTTGTAGGATATCGATTAGAAGATTTTAAATTGACAACATATTTTTTTTCCAACTTGACATTTTTTGAAGCCAGTACTTGAGTATAATGACATTCTTGTGTTGAGGTAGCAAACATTTATGAATGAAAAATAGAAAAACTATTAAAGTAGATAATTATTAGGTAAAATAGGTACGTAGGCCTTTCTGTTAAATAATCTGGTTCCCTGACATGACAGCTTACTAGGGTTGTCAAAATTTTTGGCTTTGATAATTAATTATATTTTTTACGGGGTATTTTGTAACACGTTGTATAATGGGGAAGAAAGATACTCAGTGGCAGCCTCATAATAGTAACACTACTGTGGAATAGCCCCTAGATGGAGTGACAAACTTGTAAGACACTTGGAAAGTCGATGGATGCAAGTGGCCCTGGGCCATGTTTTGTCTGTCATTAGGTAAGGCGTATATTCAGCAGAAGATAAATAATGGCATGTAATAATGATGATAATAGTTGATAGTTCATCATTCATCATCAATACATACCTTCACAAGTCCACTGCTGAACATAGGCCTCCCCAATGAATGCCACAAAGCACGGTCCTGAGCCACCTGCATCCATCGACTTCCTGCATGTCTTACCAGGTCGTCACTCCATCTAGTGCGGGGTCGCTCTACACTTCGCCTACCGGTATAAGGCTACCGAGAACCTTTTTCCCTATCGGTTGTCGGTTCTTCGAGCTATATGGCAAGCCCATTGCCACTTCAGCTGCCACTACACTGACACGGCTGACACAGTTGATAGTTATATTTCTAATTAAATATATTTTTATTCATCTAAAATCAGCTTTTCACATTGCATGAGACCTCTCAAATGAATCTAGCACCACCACTTGTTTGAACAACTGACAACGGCTGAGGATGTAAGGTTTATGTTGAAAATTTATGAATTTGAGGGAATAATAAAAAATAATTTGAAATAAAAGCAAGTGTTTATTAGACTTTATAAAACTTAAAACTAAATTGCTGCTAAGCCCCTTATTGATAATATAGCTCCAAGTTCATTCCATCATGGATTTCATCTGTTATAGCTATAAGGAAATGAATTTCATACAAGAACTAATGGTAAAAAAATAAGAATTGCTTAGTGGAATTTTTATATAAAAGTTATTTCTTTACTTTTTTATAATAAAATGATTTAATATCATAATATAATGGTGGTGATACATGAATTAGTAGGTATTTTACTATAGGTTGGGAAACAGAAAGCCCATGTATGAAGCCCATTATTTAAGAAAAGGCTGCGAAACTTTATAGCAGACAGTGTACTATAATACAAATGAATTTATATTTATTGTATTTATTTTTATATTTATAAAGTAATTAATTTCACAAAGTTTTATTATAATCAAATAATACTTATAATAATGTACCTATTGACGTATTAGACTTGCATGTAATTTGATAAAAATGTATAATAAATATATGAAAATATAATTATATTTTTTGGATGCCTTCTGGAAAAATATGGCACAATCACTAACACAAATATAGGTAAACATTCTGTATTACCCATATTTGCAAAATAAATAAATTCCAATTCACTGCACATCTAATAATTAAAGGGCTATTAATAAATATGAAATCTATATTATATAATAAAATTTTAAAAAATTAAATGTTTTTTCGGTATTCTGCTACTTTCATAAAATTGTAATAGTGTAGTTGAACAATACTGCTGTTATCGAGTTATATCAAGATTGATGCGAGGGTGCCTATAACAGTAAAATTGATATACCTTAGAAAAAATTCAGAATCAAAATATACTGTACTGTAATGTTAATAAAATCCTTGTTGTGTAAACCCCAAACCAATGAAAGTGTTAAATATGGCTCTCTATAGAAATGTCATGATATGTGTATTTGAACTAAACATATTATTATATGTAAAGTTAAATAAAAGCTTGTAAAACATAATCAACAATCTATGACAGAATTCGACTAAAAGTATATTCATTTCAAAGTCATAATATGAGCGATTTAATATCTCTTGCCTGTCTCGGACGATGTTAAGATTTGTGAGCTATGAGTGGCTTAACAATTTCACTGTCCGATTTTCAGACACAATAGTAAGACAATAGCAATGAACTATATGTAGTACGGGACAGCAAATGGGTTAACTTATCATTAAGCTCAGTGGCTGAAGTGAATTTTGAATAAGTTTCGTGCTGAATTACACATTTCTAATCATCAGTGACTAATATGGGTTGGGTTTGAAAGTAAATCGTCTGAATTTGAGGATTCTGTCACTGTGGGGGGTCAAGGGGGTTTATCTGAAGCAGCCCCATGCGATTATTGCTGCCGGAGCAGCGTCGAAGTATTTTTAATTATTAGGTCCTTACATATGAAATTGGCATTTTGTACGGGAGGAATATAAAGTCAATTTGTTTTTTGTAAGATATATTTAATTAAACAAAGTATGCACCATTGTTATGTATGCACTTTTGCCATCTCATAGGTAGTTCATTGATCCCTTTACTAAAAACATGGGGCGAGAATCAATAAACTCTTTGAAGGCGGTTTGGACTGCCGCATCGGAGTTGAATTTTTTCCTTGTAAGAAGTTGTCCATATTCCGGAAAAATGGTAATCTGTTGAGCACGGTCTGGGGAGTACAGTGGATGTCGAGATATTCCAATTGTAGCTCACCTAACTTAGTGGTTGTTTGTTGTGCAGTGAGTAGTCTTGCATTGTCGTGAAGCAGCAGTGGCCTAGAGCGATTGACCCATCTTGGTTGTTTAGCAGCTAGTTCTTCCTTCATGGTTTGCAGTTGCTGACAATAGATATCTGCCGTGTCGTTTGGCCAGATTTTAAAGCTGTAGTGAATGAGACCGCTAGTCCACCAAACACTCACAAGTAACTTTTTCTGAGTCAATTTTCATTTAGGGCAGGATTTGGCTGGGTCTCCAGTGTTCAGCCATTGCGACAAGCGCTTTAGATTATCGTACAGTATCCACTTTTCATCACAAGTAATGATTGATTTAAAATCTCTTCATTATTGTGTCGGTTGAGCAAAGTAACACAGCAGTTGACACGTGTTTGCATGTTCGATTCACTCAATTTATGAGCTACCCATCGTTCAAGTTTATTTACTTTCCGATTTGCTTCAAATGGATTAATACAGTTTTATCACTTACCCGAAGCCTGCAGCTATCTCTGAAGTGCTTTGTGATGGATCCGCTTCCACAATAGCCTTTAATTCTTCATTTTCTACTTTGGTCTCCGGCCGTCCACGGGTTGGTTCTGAAGGTCGAAATTTCCAGAACGAAAACGTTGAAACCAAAATGTACCGTGCTTTCTTTTGCAACACCAGCACTGTACACATCATTAATCCTTCGAGCTGTTTCTGCAGCACTGGTGCCACGGTAGAACTCATACTGTAAATATACCGATATTTCATGTTTTCCATTGCGGTAAGCGGCGCCAAAGAAAAAATTAATGAGGAAAAACAAATGAATGACTGTTTTCAAAACTCAAATGTACCAGCTAAATGAATTTATAAATTTGAATTTGGAATTCTTAACCAAAGAGGAGATATTTCAGATCAAAGTGGTCAGTACGACAAAACTCTAATTTCATATGTAAGGACCTAATATTTTTTTTAAATATTGGTAAATCACTACCTAACCGTAAAATGGAACGTACATTTAACTAAATTCTAACATTTTTGACGTTGAATCTGTCAAAGTCATCTCAAAATGCGTAAAATTATTCGCTAGGCCGGCCATTTTCTTGACAGTGACAGATATACTTTACGTCATTCCGTTGCTTCCGAGTTTAAGTGAATGTGCTCCCTAATGTTTTTATCTGCCTCCTCCTGTTTTTCAACGACTTCGCTAATTTCGCAAAGATCCTTTTTTATAAATGGTGGCAGCTACAAATTATGTTTATAAATTAAAGTAATTATAAAAGTTAATATTTTGGTGTTTTATTGAGTGCAAGAGCAAGCAAAGCAGAGCGAGTTCGGGACTTGGGGCACCCCGACTTGGACAGGTTAGCTTAGAAGGGGATGGCGGGATCGAGTGAGCGAGCAAATAGACCCCGCCATCCCCTTCGTGGTTATTTTTTTATAAACCACTCAGAAGTAGAAGCCCGGAAGCGGGGCTCTGTCGACCGAGCTTCCCTCTACTGCGCCACGTTGAGTGGCGTGGGGCTTCCCTCCCCCAACTCTCTCCCCCCATAAATCAGGTTTATATTGTCAAAAACATTACGAAAACATAACCACAAAATGAGATTTTTAAAAATTTTAAAAAAAACTAAGCACGTCCGGCAGGGGGAGGAAGTGGGGGCGACTCTAAAATTCCCCCTGCTTCCTCCCCACCACCCCCGATTCAGGCGACTTACTTTCAAACCTTACACAATTGACATTGTATGAAACTATTTTTTTTTTGTAAGGCTTTAAATCGAGAAAGTGACAATCAATAATAATAAGGCTTGAAAAAGTAAACTTGTGTCATTGCACAACTTTGAACAGCATGAAACACATAAAACTGACAGTACCTTAATTCAATATATTATTCAAGATTAGGATGTAGTGCACTGAAACCGCGACGGATAATTTAAATAGAATTATTCATTTCACAAAGATTCGTCTTTCATTATTTAAAATATAAAAGCAAAAAGGATACAATCTGATAACTTGATGTGATCCTTGAACACAGTGTACCATTTCTTTAATACAATTTTATCATGCCTTGTTCCAGTTTGTGCCGCTATCAATTTCTTCAAATCACCAACAGTATCGTCTGGATTACACTTCACTCTCACTTTCTTACCCAAACGATCATTACATGTAACTTCTAGCATTTTCTGAAACAATTAAGTACTTTGCAATTAGGTTATTTTGTTCATAATGAATTTTAATAATACACAAACATACTTAGCTGTTTTTATATTTGCTATTACATATAAAACAATTGTTTAAATTACTATTTTACTAATTCATAAAGGCAGTTTACCAGGTGTTTACAATAGCTTCCTACATATCTATTTATCTATGGTTTACCAGTGACAGGTAAGGCTGGCTTTCCACTATGGGATATAAATTATATTATATCCCGAAATATAAATTATATCCCGCGATTGGCTTTCACGCTGTCAGATATATCTTTTAACCAGTGAGTCTTCGTCATTGGATTACCCCGTGTACCCCACACACACTTCTGCAGCTGTGCGGAACGGTGTGCGGGGTACAGGGGGCGAAATATAATATGAAAATATCGCTCGGTCGATCGAAAAAATATTTATAGTTTGAGATGTAATATATATTATAGCTCAGTGTAAACGGTTCCATTTAAAAGTATGGTGAACGATATTAATTTATATCTCGAGATGAAAAATATATTATATTATATCCCATAGTGAAAAGCGGGCTTAACAGTGATGTGTACCATAGATGTTTACTTTTTACAGCATTCAATTTTTTTTATAACTGGCTTTACGGCTCTGGGTTCTACCCCTTCTGAGCCTGAAGTTACAATGTATAATTATCCTTCATAGTACACTGCTTCACAATATGTTGATGCGTCACATTGTGAGCCCTTGGGAGATTTTGACGGCAACTTGAGCCAGCAGACAGCTGACAGTTGGCGATGGTATCTCAAGGCGCCTAAGCAGACAGAAACCTTATCTTGAGAATCACATCACCATCGGAACACTTGTTTCACGGTTTTCACTAATAGTTCACATGCGCAGACACTTAATACACAAAATCGCACTACTTTTACATATCGAAATCCACTTCAAACCATTATTTGAAGAATAACACAGGAGAAGCAAACAGCCGCCGGTCAAGTTCCCGCCAAAACTTTTACAGAGTTCAAATGATCACAGGCTACTAAGAGGATAAATTCTATTTCTACCCAAAGACATTTAAGTAGTAGTAATAGACCGGACATCAGCAACAAAATGGTCACCTCTTACTTATGTCCTACACCTATAGCCTATAGGATATATTTCGGATTTGTGTCATTTATCATTTAGTCTTAGTGACATCCACAGACTAACTAGTAGGTTCTACCCTAATGGTGTCATCGTCAAAAGCTAAAATATAAAAAGATAAAATATGCCCGATTGTGTATTAAGGTATTGTAAGTCCCGATATGTAGCAAAAACTGAATTAAATTTCGGTTTATTATCGCAAGTGTAATGTATATTTACCCCATAATTTTTAAATTTTACTATTTCTGGTAGATTGTTCTAGAACATTTATTACATTGTAATAAGCGCCATCTGTTATCTAGTAACGTCACCAAATGAGTTAGTGATTGACAACGTTTATCCATTGGTGCTATCGATGAAAAATACTATACAGGCTGCAGATTTAATCATCTACAATTTCAAGGAGGTGAAATAGTAAACGATACTGTATCTATACCAATAAAGAAATTGGGTGGGTCTGTGTCGGGACACACGGCCGTTGGTTTTAACGTGAAACGTCTATGTCAGCCAGTACAACCAGTACAACCAGTCAACAAGATAGCCTACTTTATAAAATTTGAAAATGCGTTGCCAGCCGTTTAAAAATGAGTAAGCTCGTTTCTTGAAGGTCCCTAAGTCGTATCGGTCCATAAAAATCGCCGATAGTAAACGATTCCTACGAAAACTCCTAATAAATCGCACGGTAGTGGACTGCCAAGCATCCAAATGATGTGGGTGGTAACGTAAGTTTGTGAAATTTGATGGCTGGAATTAATCCGAACTATTCCTCAGAGCCAGTGGCGTAGCGTGCCTTAGACGAGCCCTGTATCAAAAGTTGTTGGGGTGCCCAAATGAAGGGTAAAGATTGTTCACTGAATTAAATTAATTATATATTGATTATAAGTTATTACTTACAATTAATGCTCCTGGGAACAAAGCTAGCCAAACAATTGAAATCAAATATACACTTTTCTTGCCTCTTGTTCGACGAACTTATTTTTTAAATCATTCACAGCTGAAGACGATTTCAGTTTTTCCAAAAAATTTTTTGCTTCTATAGACAATAGTTGTTCGCGACGGTGAAAAGTGTTTGGAAACAAAGTGATTGAAAAATAATATTAAACGTATTTGTTACAAACCTGAGTGAAAAGGGCAATAATATAATTTTACAACATGTATTATAGTATAGAGCATCGTTTGGTAATAGCTAAGAAAATAACTTATTTGTACAAACAAAAAGTCGACCAATCAGAGCGCGACACGTATAGAAAATACTTAGTCCCGAAAATGATGGAAATAATTTTTATGCTCTAGAAGAATTGTAAACATGGTATTGAATTAGATTAAGGTTTATAGATTAAGAAGATAAAAGAATATTTGGCGTGAAGAAACTTATTTCCTATTTATAGTAAAATTAAAGAATTAATGTACCCAAATATTGTGAAAATTTGGGATATTTTGGTTAATAACTTTTTACATTGTTAATATACTAAGAAATCTTTATGGTGTGCTAATAGACAACTGAATTACCGATTTAACAATGTATAGTACATTAGTGTAGGAAGTAATCGTGTATAGAATAAATTGTAATTTTTAGACAATTGTATAGAGAAAATGTTATGCAATAAAGAGGCAAAACTGACAATGGCAAGCGGCTCACTTACAAGTGACGCTCGAGTCTACCTTATGGCTTCGGGGCCCAGTAACATTGTAGTAGCTGAAGTGACTAATGGCAGAACCAAGGAGTAGCTGAATATATTAGGTCCTTACATATGAAATTGGCGTTTTGTCCGGGAGGAATATAAAGTCAATTTGTTTTTTGTAAAATATATTTAATTAATCAAAGTATGCACCGTTGTTATCTATGCACTTTTGCCATCTCATAGGTAGTTCATTGATCCCTACTAAAAAACATCGAGAATCAATAAACTCTTTGAAGGCGGTTTGACTGCCGCATCGGAGTTGAATTTTTTTCTTGTAAGAGTTGTCCATATTCCGGAAAAATGGTAATCTGTTGGAGCACGGTCTGGGAGTACAGTGGATGTCGCAGATATTCCAATTGTAGCTCACCTAACTTAGTGGTTGTTTGTTGTGCAGTGAGTAGTCTTGCGTTGTCGTGAAGCAGCAGTGGCCTAGAGCGATTGACCCATCTTGGTTGTTTAGCAGCTAGTTCTTCCTTCATGGTTTGCAGTTGCTGACAATAGATATCTGCCGTAATCGTTTGGCCAGATTTTAGAAAGCTGTAGTGAACGACACCGGCGCTAGTCCACCAAATACCACAAGTAACTTTTTCTGAGACAATTTTCGTTTAGAGCAGGTTTTGGCTGGGTCTCCAGGGTTCAGCCATTGCGACGAGCGCTTCCGATTATCGTACAGCATCCACTTTTCATCACAAGTAATGATTCGATTTAAAATCTCTTCATTATTGTGTCGGTTGAGCAACGTAACACAGCAGTCGACACGTGTTTGCAAGTTCGATTCACTCAATTCATGAGCTACCCATCGTTCAAGTTTATTTACTTTCCTGATTTGCTTCAAATGGATTAATACAGTTTTATCACTTACCCCGAAGCCTGCAGCTATCTCTGAAGTGCTTTGTGTTGGATCCGCTTCCACAATAGCCTTTAATTCTTCATTTTCTACTTTGGTCTCCGGCCGTCCACGGGGTTGGTTCTGAAGGTCAAAATTCCAGAACGAAAACGTTGAAACCAAAAACGTACTGTGCTTTTGCGACACCAGCGCCGTACACATCATTAATCCTTCGAGCTGTTTCTGCAGCACTGGTGCCACGGTAGAACTCGTACTCGTAAATATACCGATATTTCATGTTTTCCATTGTGCGGTAATAAGCGACGCCAAAGAAAAAAATAATGAGGAAAAAACAAACGAATGACTGTTTTCAAAACTCAAATGTACCAGCTAAATGAATTTATAAATTTGAATTTGGAATTCTTAACCAAAGAGGAGATATTTCAGATCAAAGTGGTCAGTACGACAAAACGCTAATTTCATATGTAATGACCTAATAGAATATAGTGTATAGTAGCTAACAACATAGAAGCTGATAATAGCAGCTACACAAGTGATAGTAATAGCTAGTTGTACAACATAGTAGCTGATAATAGAAGCTAGTAAACAGTAATAATAAAAGCAGATAGCACTAGTAAGTTACTACCGAACAATTTAAAGAAATAGTCAACTGAAGAAATCGTCTGAAAAATATAGTGACCAACCGATAGTGAACAACCGATATAGAACAACCGTAGTTGACCAACCGTATTCAACAACCGTGGTCAATAACCAATAGTCAGAAGATTTCCGCCGAATAGTTGAGCAGTCGAACCGCTTGCCATTTGTATTCTATTTCATGCATTTTGGTATAACCTCAGTCCACAGTACCCCAGTTGCACCCACAAAGACGGCAGTAGAAGTATCCTTCGGAACATATAGGTGTAGGACGTGAGCGACTCGCGGAGTACTTTCGATAACATTTACTCCCGAGTTTCACCCGTCCGGCACAATAGTGATAGCCTTTCCTGTGTCTAGTGGCGAATGGTCACAAGGGGCGCGCAGTTAATTCCACAGTATGCTCGTACGAGGCAAAATATTCAGCGTAATCGCACAGTAGTAGATCGCCAGCGATCTACTAATGTGAGGATGGAATTTCGAGTTCTGTTGCAGTGTAAGATTGTGATTATTCCGACCAATTCCTCTGAACACTCCCGTGGTATATAGTAGAATATGAGAGAGATGCAACGTCTTTGCGAGGCCAATGGGTCAAGCCAATCAGAAAGAACTTGGACGTCCACGATTCGGGCCACCTCCGTTGAATACGGTCAAGTAGAAGGAGCCGTGCCCGCCCAGAGATGAGAACAGTATTTCATATGAGGCCGTACCTACGCTTTGTAAAGCTAATTTTGATCCAGTTTAGCCTGCCCTTACAAGTAACTGCGGAACTGTAGGTCTCTCATGTCGACGCCAAAGATTCCTATGTTGCCGAAGCAACGAGGGAGTGCCCTGAAATTGAGGAGATAAGACAAAGGGATATAAAAATATTCTTTTGGCGGTAAACGCGAAGCTTTGTCTTTGGGGTTAAACTGTACAAGATTTAGTCGTCAATAATCTGAGACTTCAGATACAAGTTTGTTACGGCACTCGACGACGTGTTCTCGAGAAATATTAATCCGGCTGGTGTAAAGCATCGCCAGTTCTGGCGTCTACATAACAATGAATGTTACTAGTATGCAACATCATTGATATGCAGAAGGAACTAGGTAGCTGTTCAATATCAATGATATGTTGCATTGCGATAGCACACAGCCTTGTGGAACACCAGCATTCACAGGCTTGGAATCGCATGCACCGTCGACTTACTCTGATCTGTAATAAAACTGGTGACCTAATTTTATAATTTCGGGAAGCTTTGAAAGAAGCGCTTTGTTAAATCCAATCGAAGGCCTTCGCTATGTCCAAATTAACCGCTAAGACCTTCCACTTGGTCTCGACTTCCTCCGCCCATCAGTGATTCAGGTAGACAAGAAGATCACCACCTGAACGACCTCGGCGGTACCTCATGATCTGACAGTTTATAATGAATTTCATTATTTTATAGAACAAGGAGTTAAAGGCGATAGGCCTGTCGTTAGACGGATCCGAGTTCATCGTTTTAGGGTCGGGTGCACTAAGGCTGTCTTTGTCTTAACTCTGGAGCACACGTCTTCAGTACATTGGGGCATTCCATCAGCCCCCACCACTTTACTGCAGCATTGCGCATTGTGTGAACTGAACACCCTGCTCTGGTATAGTCAGCGGTAGATTCTTCTGTCGTCGAGTTGAACGCAAAAGATAACTTAAAGATCGGCCTTCCTTTGTGGCGTGGGTCAGCGAGTCATCCTCCTTGCAGAAATGGTATTAATGGCTTACAGAAATTACTTTGGGCAGCCTTGGCGAGAGAACAGAAGCTTCTGAAAGAATACGAACTAATTTCTCGCCAATTCTGTCAATGTGCTCCGACTTTGCCCTAGTGATAACTCTTTGAAGGACCTCGAGGCAGACTTGTACTTCTTGTAACACTCCTGCTTTTGCTGCGACGCAATTTTGCAGGAGCGATCAAACTAAGTCTGGGATCTGTTGCCGATATATTACAGATGACATAACCTGAAGGTTATGTCATCTGTAGTGCAACATTATCGATACTTTGACGTCGAAACAGTAACATTCCTAAAACGGGTTTATACCTTACATTTATTAGCGTATTCTACTGGGAATAGCTGAAATGTTTTCCTAATAAATATTCAGCGTAGTTTTGCTATGTTTAGCTAGAGGCGTCACACACGCCGAGCTCAAGATTTTGTATGCAAATGTTCCCTATGTACGCTTTATAGTATACCTATATATTTAAATCTCTTTGTTTCTACCAGATCAGCAAGTCATGGACAAAGAGAAGGGATAATCGGGATAGATGTGAAAAATTATGAACTGAATCAAATACTAAACTGAACTGTGAAAAAGCATAGCTCATATTATTATTATTGATCAATTTACAATAAAGTGCTAGCTTTTAATGGTTATTGTTCTATTGTAAACAATTAATAAAATTTTGATTTTCTATACCTAATCTTAAGAGGTCAGAGAACCTATACCACAAAATAGTGACTTTTTATAAAAGTGCTAAACCTATACTCTTAAAAGTCTGAGATTCTGACAGATATTAAAATTAAATACTCATTGGATCTATAGGATCCTTCTAAATATTACCATACTCTTTGGAGGGTTCTCTAAAGTGACATTTGTCTATCTCATTTATAAGTTTGGGGCGTAGAGTCTACGGTTTGGGGAAAGGCCATAGACTTAGAATATACTAGCGTAGTATATCCTAAGTCTATGATAAGGCGCATAACCATAGACTTAGTACCTTACGCATAACGGATTAAAAAACTGACATTTGTTATAAGATATTCCAATTAAGGCAGGCAAAGGTTTTAGACCATAAAAGCTAATCTGATTTGTATTTTGTTCACAAAACTCTTCACAATATGCTGATGCGTCACATTGTAAAGTTTGACTAAGCAGATTAAAATGCCTGAGATTTATGTTACATTGTTTGTATCCGCAGATATTTAACACAAAAATAACACCACTTTTACGTATCAAACTGTTTTTCAAATTATTATTAAATTGATAAACAAAAGCAGTCAACGTCAAGTTCCTATCATGACTCCCTGAAAAATTGATATTTGATATACAAAATTTTGAAATAAAAAAAGAATAATAAACAATATTAAATGGGAATACTTTTATTATAATTGCGTTTTTAGATAGAAATAAATTAGATATAGGTACCAAAAATGGAACTTTCAAGGTAAGGAGTTTATTAATAAAGAATGAAGAATCATAAAGATGACTAGCTAGAAAAATAAATTCCATAAAATAAAAAATAAAAAATCAAATAAAGACCAGAATCCTCTATCTGCAGTCTATAGTCTGTGATTTGTAAGGATCGCAGACATAATAACTTAAATTAATCAGAAGTACTAGCGCATGATATAATAACGATATAATGTAATATATCTGTTCAAGCCCAGAAGTAATAGTGTTCTGTGATCTAAACTCTAAACGCTGCCCAGATAAATACCTCAAGTTTTTGTGTTTGTGTCCACTGTAGCAACTTGTTATCATCGATTGTTTGCTTTGTCAACATTTTGTGAAGAATTTTCTGAACAAATACGTGAAACTAGACTGTATGGGCATAAATCTCTTTGCCTATAAACATTTAAAAGAAATAACATAACCAAAACATCCGGGTTTTTATTAATTATGAATAAATGTGATGTTATTTTAATAATAAAATTGCAATGGATTTTACAGACTAAAACTTAACTTTGGTTTTTTAAAGTATTATTTTAAATTATTGTCGTATATATACCGATATTTATTTTTATAAGCATTTTTTTGAACAGGAAGTATATCCAACTATCCACACGTCACTCGAGATCTGACTACGAGTTCAACGACAGTGAAATATCGGTTTTTAGTGATAGTGCTAGTGAGTTTGTATTGAAAATGCAAATTCCTAATGAATATGTGTCTACTGCTGAAGATATTGCAGATCAGGTAAATATTTATTATCTTATTAATTAATAAACTATGCAAATATGTACACAGAAATTTAAATTTGAAAATATACTTCGTCTTAGATTTGTCACGTCACCCAACTTACATATTAATTGGCACTACGTACATTTATATTCTTTATAAAATATACTATTAAAATAATGCGTATAAAATTATCTCCTCAGCCGATGCTATGACTTCCTTTAGAATATATTTTTCTTTTTATTTGTTACATACAGTATGTAATTTTATGTTTATTCTTATTTGTTTTTTTTTATGATTCTAGTTACTAGAAGCACACAGTTTTCTGTTCTTCACTTTTTTATCAGTAAATTATAACAGACTCATTTTACTTCATGATTAAATTTGTTGAATAAGTAGCATGCTGAAACTGTTAAAAGTTTGTTTAAGCAATATATGTTTAATAAATCTGGTAAAGTAAAAGTTCAGTAATTTTTATTTAGTTTGTGTTTATTTGGATATCTAAAGGAAAAGGTGGATATTTAGTACAGATACCTAGATAGATTAAATTTTTGTTTATAAGTATTTGTTCTTATTCTGTACTTTATTATTGGTATGTAATACAATCTTATTGTTGCTTACAACAGTGAAACATAATCACAATCTTAGTAATTTCATTTCCTGCCTTTCACTTTCGGCACTTTCCCAATCATAAATTCAATTATTTTTTATTACTATATGTAAATGTATAATATTATTAAAAATATAAAAATATTATTATCTGGTCTACCAAAAGAATTGTTATTGTATTTAATGGATATTATAAATCTTTATTTTTTCAAGATTTTTAATGTTGTTTAAGAAATATCAGTTTTATAATTATTTGAGTGACTGTTTCACTTATTTTTACATCATTAATTTATTTAGCTTGTGTTATTTTCAATACAGATTTTTATAATACAGATGGTTTGATTAGTAACAAAAAGCTGTATTCTTTAATTGCTTTAGAGTGATGATTTGTCAGAATGATGTAGTTCATTAAGAATAATAATATGAAATTAATGCTTTTTATATTTAATAAGCCGGACATGGATACATATGAATTACAATGCTTATACTAAGTTAGTTACAGTCTTTGAACATACTGACATTCACATTGTGTCTATATAAATAAAATGATATAGGTTTGCAATTGTACGCGTATCACGGAAAAACTACCAAATAGATTTCAATTAGGTTTTCTGTTTTATTTCTTAGACACTTGGCCCTTATCTAAAAATTATTGCAATATCTTCATTTAATATAAAGTTATTAAAGTTTTAAGAAACAACAATTTTTATAAGCACTATGTGTTCAGTGATGTGTGTTTTCTTGATATATCAAGCAACGCGGACAAAGTCTAGGGTATGGGCTAGTCTAAATTAAATTTCTCATCATTGAACTTTTGTAGGTAAAAGGTTGAAAGACAAACAAGTCTAGTCACCAAATGTGGTTACTAAAATATGTCTCCAAAAGTAAATTTGTTTGAATATTTTATTACAAGTGACATAACTTATCTTTAAAAATATTCTCTTTTATACTCTCTCTTTTATAAGTCTGTTATTGATTTTAGGATTTTTATGTTTTTTTGTTACATGCTACTCTGTTTTGATTGCAAATGTTAATTAATTTTTATGATCATATTACGTAACTTTTAAATTGATAGGTTACCTATGTAGTTCTGCCTTATTTAATTTAAACTGAAATCACCAAAACTTGATCTGCTGTCAAAATTAGGATCAAATCTTTAAAAATTCATACAAATGGTAGCAATGTATTTAAATAGATAAAATGTTGTGTATAAAAACTGATTATGCCTTCTCTAAATTAGATTGTACTTAATTTTCTGTTTATTATTGTAAAGACTTGCCACACTTTTTTACATAATTAAGAAGTTATTTTTTTATAATAGAGTGACAAAGTAGCTTATAGATATAGGCATATGCATTTTGATTCTTCATTGAGGATAATGTAGATGTTACGGGCCACAGCATCCACTTACAATCAGGTGCACTGTGTACTCGTTTGTCACCCTCATTCTTTAAAAAAAACTTCAAACATAAAAGGCTAGGGGTATGTAAGGCCACTCCTGAAGACTATAATCTACCATGTAGTGGTGTAAGAATATCCACTACCCTATATCATCCCGTGGATGTTGTAAGAGGCGACAGAGGGAAATAAATCAGGAGATGGGCAGCAGCGTCTTCCTAATAACAACTAAAAATAATAAACTGCAGTTGCCAACCCGCTTGCCAAGCTTGGCTACTATGGCAAATATGTATGAGGAATCTATGGGGGAGGCCTATGTTCAGCAGTGGACTTTAATAGATGGTAATGGTAACGGAGGACTATAATGAAATGCCTTCACATTAAATATAAACATTAACACAGCAGTGGGGGTAGAAGGAAAGAGGGTGATATCAATAGACTCCTAGGAAAGGAGCCCTGTTACCTATTATTAATAAGTACTTACATATTTATTATATGGATGGGAATCTTGGCAAGACTGACTTACCAATATATAGTAAATAATTTTACTAAATTACTGCCTTACCATCTTCAGCTGCATCACCACTTACCATCAGGTGGGATAATACTCAAGCAGTGCTTGTGCTTATAATAGTTTTAAGAAATGTTAGTCTGTGTTAAATATATAATAAGTCTTTTTTATTTTTTATCTGTTGTCTTTATAAAATAATGCATGGTGACTAGGTTTTGTAAGCACAGAGCCCATCTCCTTACACTAGGAATGTTGCTCCCCGTAAGGAGATTGTGGAACTTTAACAGCGTAATATCTATCAGAATTATAAGTTCAATAATTTACAGAGATTTTAAAGCTTTGTTTGAGATCAACCTTTTAATGTTGTATGCAAGCTTTAAATTATACCACTGTGGCATTGTAAAAACACATTTTCATGTTTTAAAAATGTGATAGTGAAAATGTAATGCCATACAATTTTAGGAAAAATACTAAACAAGATGTAGGATAAATTCCCCTCATTCTATGTAAGAAAACAATAAACTTTTAATACATATAGTTAAAGAGCTGTGTAGCCGTATATAGTAAAAAAGCCATGGTAATTCAGGGGCGTGAGGGCATCAGGGCAGATGGTTAGCGCTCGCTGTAAATTTCACAGTACTTGAGCAACCCGGGTTCGATCCCCGTTGGCACCCACTTGTTAATTGCAATTTAAGTGCTGATTTAGCATGTGCTCGGAGGTGTAAAACATTGTGAGGAAACCTGCAGGTCTGAGAAATTAAAAAAAATTCGAAGACATGTGAATATCGCCAATAAGCATTGAGGCAGCGCAGGAGACATTTCGTTGCCCTAAAACCCTCTCAGAATTGAGAGGAGGCAGGTGACCGCTGACCGACAGTGGGACCTATATAGGCTGTAACTTTATATGGTAAAAACTTCAAGTATTTAAAAAGGAAATAATTTCCACATTATGGTATCTAAAGTTGCTGCTAAGGAATACTTTACCCCCACAGTCAGATAATCAATTTTGCTAATTTTCACTCACTCTTAGACTGGGATATAAATATATAATTGTTGAATATTTTTGTGGCTAAAATTATTGAGAGGGATTTTAGTCCCTCTTAATCATATACATTTCTATCATTTTTAATATTGTATTATAATATAAATATAGTATATCTCATTGAAATTTATATGCCACCATGTATTTACATGGGAATTACATTATTTTTGTAGAGAATTCATTGATTATTAATGTAAATGGTAAAAGTAGATATTCAATTTTAAGGAGATGGATGTATGATAAAAAATTATATGGACTTCTTATCTTATTATTACGTAAGTTTTCAATATGTTATAAACATTTATTGCTGTTTAGATATAATATGTATGTAATTTTGTTAGAGATAAGCTACTATCTAAAGTCTACTGAAAAATCGACTTATTGTGTTGTAATACTGACTAATCAAAATGCTTCCAATTGTTACCATTGTTATGGTTTAAGAATGTTTTAGTTTGTAAAGCTAGTAATTTAAAATGTAATGAAAGACAAATTTTAATACACACCAATACTTGACAATGCAGAATATTAAAGATAATATTAGTTCTTTTGATTCTTATATTATTTTGTTTTATTCTATCTTCTTTTTCTTTTTGTGGCGGTTTGGTGAAAATGAAAGCTTATGAATTTATTTAAAATAAGAGTCTGTGATAATACAAGGATTTAGTTTTCCCCCTAGAATTTTGACAAATCTATCTATTGAATTACCTAGAAAAAATGACAAACACATGTGTTAGAATCTTATTAGTATGTTAAAAGCGACAAGGATTTAAAGTTTCATGTATGAGTATTAATAAAATCACATAAAATATACACAAAAGGAGTACTTTTATATGTTAAAAGATAATTAAAATCTATAGGTCGAGGAATATACGGAGGAAGGTAATCATAAAGGGAGGAGGATAGTTTGGGACAGTTGAAAAAAATATAGTTTGTGGAGCCTTCATCTAAGCCACATTCACACAATGAGCTATCCCTAACTCTGATTTTTGCCAGATGTACATGTGTACAGGCATGTCCAATTCTCAATCTACAGATGATTGAAGTTGCATGTTTATTTACTTTGTTAAATTTAAAAAACCAAGGCTTTGGAGGAATAACCTCTTGGATGGCAGCATAATGCTTAATATTTTTGGATACTTCCCACAATTTATTCCAATTTTCATTCAGTTTCCTTTTAGGTAGCAAAATTAGGTAATGTGAGTAAATTAAATTTTGTAGAATGCCATTAGCAATTGCATTTTTAGCGAGAACATCAGCTGTTTCGTTTCCATAGATACCACTGTGGCCAGGATCCAGGCTACTGAAACATGGATTCCTTTAAGATGGCATCTGAATAGGGTATTTTTATTTTGAGAATTAGTGGAAATTTATGATTGTTATGGAATTGATTGGACAAAAGCTAACAAGCAACTTTTGAATCTGTGAAAACAATTGTTTTATTAAGATTATGTGACTCGACATATAACAAAGCTTCACTGATTGCAGTTGCTTCACCAGTAAAAGTGGAGGATAGTGAGGGCTTTAAAGTTAAGAATGATTTTGAACTTAGGAATCCAAACAGCACTCAGTATAGTCTTCATCAGACTGTTTGGAAGCGCTGTGTAGACATGACAAGCCAATCTTTAAAGGTTTTTCAATTTCTTTCAATTTTAAATTTGCCATTGGAGAACTTTTCTATACCTAGATCTAGATGAATGTCAGGTTGCAAACAATTGCCTCATAAGGAACATCAAAGAGTGGATCTGTCTGAAAGGTATTGCCTTCTCAATCTTAAAGGATGATCTACGACTCAACCTAAGAACATTAATTGGTGAGGATTTCATTGCCCTGTAATAATGCGAAGGCATTTCATTTGAATTTTGTCCATTACTCTCAGGGATGATTTATTGCAAAGTTCCAAAAGAAAACATCCATAGTCAAGGTGGCTTCAGATAAAGCATTGTACAGTAATTTCTGAGAAAAGGATGGGACCCCACCAAACACCAGATAAGGACCTAAGAATATTTAATTTTTTCGCATTTTTATGTTATATATTCAATGTGGTGACTGAAGGCCAATTTCGAATCGAGGATAACTCCCAAAATTTAACATTACATCTAACTGGAATAGGTTGATTATCATAAACAACAGATATATAGGAACTAGCCTTTGACGGAAAAGATCACCACACTGCTTTTGGCCACAGATAAGGAGAGGCCATGATTAGTTAACCATTCTTGTAAATAATTCATGGATGAGTTTAGACGGGAACATGCCACTGTGAAGTTATCTAAAGAGATGTATAGAGCTAAATCGTCTGCATATTGAAGGACATTACAAAAATAATTTACTGAAAGATTTTTTTCTAAATCATGTGTATAAATAGAATAAAGGAGAGGTCTAAGCACTGAGCCTTGTGGAAGTCCTTTTCATATAGTTTTTGGAGGAAGCAGGAAATTTTGAACATTTATAGATATGGATCTAGAAGAGAGAAAGTTAGAGACATAATTGACTATCCTCACTGGAATGCTCAGATTAAGTATTTTCTGCCTGAGCACAGGAAGAAGCATTATCATATGCAGACGAAATATCCAAGAAAACTCCTATGAGAAATTCATGTCTTGAAAAAGCGATACGAATATCTGTGACCAAAGTACTAAGGCTATCCATTTTACTTAAGCCTTTTCGGAAACCGAATTGGCTTTTAGGTAAGACATTATTCCAAGATGTTTCAAGATTTTTGCCAAGATTCGTTCTACCTTACCTCCTCCTTTTTAGGAGTCGGATAAAAAGAGGAGACTCTCAATTCGATTAATTTTTTTTACCCTTTTGAGTAGATTAGTAATATCACCTCTATGTAGTATCTAGGATGGTGTACGGATGCTTACATTAAAAAAAAAGTCTTTTATCTTCATCTCACCCAACTGCTCATGTAATTTTATAATTAAGACTTATATATATTCGTCGGTAAATATCGGTGCGTTATTCTAATTTACGTTTATTTACTTAAAAGAAAAGTAACGTAAAGGCAAGCGATGTGTAGGGCGGTCTTACTTACTAGATGAAGTAAGCACATGAAAGTAGTACATGAAAGGGCAATAGGTCGGTAACTGGAAGGGTCATTGCTAGACTTACCTTGTTTGAGAATGGGCAAAATGATTTGGGATTTCCATTCAGCAGGAGGAGCACGAGTATTATAAATAAAATTTAAAATGGATAATAAAACAGTTTTAGTATTCTCGCTACTATTAATTATAAACGAATAAGGAATCCCATCAATACATGGTGAGGAGTCTTTAAGGCCATTGAGAACAGTAAACAATTCCTGAGAAGAAAAGGTGGAATCAAATTTATCATATATTTGTAAAGAAGCAGAATTAAAAACTAGACATTCATCATAAGATGGGACTGTTTGTGGTGCAAGTTTATTGGAGAATTCATCTATCCATAGGGAAGGATCATTAGAAATTACATTTTCACTGAAAACTGCACAGCGATATTTTTTAACATTTCTCCAAACCAAAGATGGGAGTGTGACAGTGACTCACAGAATTTAAACCAACTAGTTCGCTTTTTGGCTGACAGTAATTTGAAGGTTTCTGCAGCAATTTTTTTATAAGAGATATAATTCTCTGCAGTCATAGAACGGGAGTATATTAATTCAGCCTCTTTTCTTCTACAAGCTGCTGAACAATCTTGGTCCCACCGAGAGGGAAGGATAATTATTTTTGAATGTTTTTTTCAAGGGATTGACTTATTAGCAGCAGAAAGAATTGCATTTTGAACTTTATATATACAGGAACAATGTTATCCTTGTTAATTGAGAAAAGTTGAAACCTCTCGTTCTAAGACTGAAGAATACAATTGCCAATTAGCTTTGGATAGACTATACATTAGTCTGGGGCAAAATGGAACATTTATTCTAGGGAAGTAGGAGGAGTGATGAATATAGCAAATGGTCACTGCCATGGCTAGAAGGTAATATTTGCCAAAAGAAGAGAAGTAATATCTGGGAACAGAGAGTTAGGTCAACGGCACTTCTAACATTTTGTAGGATTCTTGATGAGTAGGAGACCCGTCATTTAGAATACAGAGATTAAAATTATCAATACGATCTGAAAATAAGGAGCCAGTGAATCACAAAGATGGGAGCCCCAAACAGTATGATGCATATTAAAATCTCCTAAAATAACCATAGGAGGTGACAGATAAGAAATAAGTGTTGCAAGTTCTGTAAAGACATTTACATCAGGATTAGGAATGTAAACAGAGAGAATAGAAATATCAAGGCCTTAATAGCAATAGCATTTATTGCTGGACTATGAGAAGAGAGAAATTTGTGAAAATGTAACTGTTCTTGAAATGAAAATAGAGGTACCAGCACGACCATCACTCCTATCATCCCGGAGGCATGCATAGCCTGACCCTAAAATGAGACTCGGGCCTGCCACGTCTCCTGGATGGCAAGAATGAAGGGATAAAATTTATTAATGAGGTAAATGAGTTATTTTTTTTATTTCTAATGCCCGACAATTCCATTGAAGAATTGTTAGGACTGCGTATGTTACGGGCTAGGAGGAAATCTCAGTAAGTTTCTGGCGTAAATTACATGGAAGTTCAGTATCACTAAAACGGGATAACATACTAATAAGCATGGAAATTAATAGCTGAAAAACGTTATCATTTGGGGAAATGGAATTTTTCTCTGTTAAGGCACATGCATTAGATAAAGAAGAGGCAGGGGTTTCAGTAATAGATTTGTCATATCCAATACCTGATGCTGGATTTGAGAATGTCTGTGAATGAATATAGTTTTTCTATGGATGGAGATTTGGGATGAGGTAGGTAATGATGTAGATGGATCACTTGGTACAGTATGGGAGATTTGTTGGATATTAGGATTGAGTTAGGTTGATCTTGTGGTGTCCGCAAAGATCTTCTCATGGAGGAATCTTGGAGGCTTCAAAGTAAGAAATATTTTCTTGAGACAATACTAATTTTAGAGATTTTTGTCTGGAGTGCTCAGCAAGAAGGATCTTTTGTTGAATGGGAACCAGAGTAAAATAAGCAAGTAGGAGTTAAGAGAAACATGAAACTCCTTCATGGTTTTGAGCGCATATAAAACAGCGCGGGAAGACCTACACTGAAGTTACATGACCTAATCGACAACATTTATGGTATTGGATGATAAGTAAAACATAGGTCTATATGGGCAATGATGTAAAAAACAGTAAATATGAGTTGGTAATTTTGTCCGGAGAAAGTCAAAACAACCATACATTAAAGTAGGGACTAACACAGCACTATGAATTGCCAAACGTGCCTTTTTGACACATTCTGACTCTTCATAATAGTGTGTAGAGCCCCATTCACTCTATTTCCGTTCACTCGTCGTTCTATAATATCCTTATCATATCTACCATCCCCTGTAAATAAACATCCCAAATATACAAACTCATCCACTTGCTCAATCAACTCCTTCTATTCTTATTTCACATAACGTTTTACTTTCTTCTCTTTCAAAACCATCACTTTCGTCTGCTTGCGTTCACTTTCACCCTTTCTTTTAATGACCAGTTCATTAAAGTAACCATTTGCAACTCGGCTGCCGACGATGTAAATATGACTTGATCATCGGCGTACAAAAGGCATTTGACGGTTAACTCACCCATTCTCAACCCATTCTTCAACTTTCAAAGTTTGCAAACATCTGTCCATAAATAGGTTAAACAGCCACGAGGAAGCTACACAGCCCTGTCTGACACCTTGGATGCCAAACCAGTCCGAGTAGACCCTGTTGATCCTGACACAAGCACTAGAGTCCCTATAAAGAGACCTAATTTCTGTATCAAACCAGCGCTCAACCCAAATGAGTTCAGTGTTTGCCATAACACATTCCTGTCCACTCTGTCATAATCCTTTTCCAAGTCCATGAACGCACAAAAACTTTCTGGTTTTGGCCAAAAACTTCTCCGCATCATGCGCATGGAAAAGACTTGATCCGTACACCCCATCCCCTTTCTATATCCAGCTTGCACATCCCAAATTTTTCCATCAGTTTCTTCCATAACTCTTTCAATTAACACCTTAGCATACAGTTTACCCACAATGCTAAGCAAGCTAATGCCATGGTAGTTTTTACAGTCCTGCTGTGACCCTTTTTCCTTATATATTGGGACTATAACGGCTTTGCATCAGTCTTCCGTACCGCTTCAGTTCCCAACATAAATTAAACAAGGTGTACAGCAGGCTCAAGCACCCCCTCCAGCCCTTAGCATTTTCGATACTCTATCACATCCGGCTGCCTTACCTGCTTTCATGCTTTTCATTGCTTTCATTATTTCATCTACACTTATCCCTACCTCTCCACTTCTTTCGGAATTTCTATTTCACTTAATTCAGACGACTCTTCACTCATAAACACGCTTTCAAAGTATTCCTTCCATCTCTTTAAATTAGGACTTCATCATTCAGAATACAGCCATTCTCGTCTCGTATAGCATTCATTCTAGGCTGTTTTGAATTTCCTGGCAGTTCTTACGAGTTTCCAGAACATTTTAATATTTGCCTGGAAGTTATCAGATATCCTTCTATCATTCTTATCCGTTCTTTCTTGCTTTTTCCTTTCAACAACTTCTTTTACTCTCTTATTTATACGTCTAAAGTCTGCCTTTTTTCTTTCAATCTCATCAATCATACCGCTAGAATTACCAGCTTTGGTTGCTAGTAAATCTAGCCATGCTCTCTTCTTTGCTTCAACTTCCATCCATACCTCATCATCCCACCACAACGTATTATTTTTCCTTTCATTCGTTCTCTTACTTACACCACATACTTCGGTGGCTGCATTCACCAAACCTTTCTTGACATTATACCACACAGTCTCCAAGCCTAAATCATTCATACACAATTCATCCATACCACTTATATTTTCTCTCAGTCTACATTTGAAATTTTCTTTCACACCTTCATCTTGTAACCTCTCTATTCTTATACGCTGTAACGCAGTGGTAGACACAGATGTCCGATGCCGCCAACGCTTGAATAGACCATTAATTCGGCATAAGACCAAGTAATGATCCGTCCCTACGTTGGACCCCGGTAAACCCTTGTATCTACCACTGCGCTCCTCATTCTTTCATCCACTATTATGAAATCTATCATGCTTCTATCATCACCTCTTTCCCATGTATACATGTGAATCCTCTTATGGCGAAAGAAAGTGTTCGTCACAAAAAGATTCTTTTCCACACATACGGTGAGGAGGTCTTCACCATTCTCATTTATACTTTCATCGCCAAACGTTCCTAATATCCTTTCATAACCAGACCTCTTCACCCCAACCCTTCCATTAAAATCTCCTAACATAATAATATTTTCATTTACCTTACATTTCATCAACACCATCCTTACCATGTCCCAAAACTGCTCTCGGATATAAGTGGGCTTAGACATATCTGGGGCGTACACCCCTAGCACAAACAACTTCTTTAAGCCACTTTCATTCGTATCCATAGCAGCCTTGGGCTTACACATTCATACTCTTTCAAACATTGACCCATTCTTTCATTTCATTCTACACCAGACCTTCGTTTCGTCTCATTTACACTAGAGGAATAACACATCTATTCCTCTATCATTCATCATTCGCATACTTCATCCATCTTATCATTCATTGCTCCACATACATTCAGCGTAGCCAGACGGCCTCCGCAATCCACTTTCGCCTCCGGGAGACAGAACGTGACGGTGGCGAACCTCATCGCCGGTTTTCCTCCCGGAGATTCTTTGCACCCTGCCCCATTAAAGTAGCGTCGGGAACTCGGGGCCATTTCTTTTAATTGCTGGCTCATGGTGCGAAACTAGGGTTGATAGCTTTACGCCGCTACCATACGGCGAGGAGCCGAGTCTATACTTTCGGCGTTGTCGCTCGTTTAGCACCACCAGGGACACGTGTAGGGTGGGCCTAGGGTTAGGTGGTCAAAGCCTACGGACGCGAGCGTCTTAGAATATAAATAATAAAATTAAATAAATAAACTGTTTCAACCGTACCCACAAAAATGTTTCAACTGTCTAGGTATAAAACGGTTCACAGTAAAATGATAATAAGTTTGAATAAAACTAATCATACCATCATATTCTACAAACTTCAATTAAAACGACACAAAACTCTCAATACTCTAACTTTAATAAAACCATAATAATTGCAAAATGTACGAACAAAAATACTTACTTTTCCGTCAAAAAACACAATGGGGCCTCCTATAAACAAATACAGCGCGCGAAGAGCGACGCAACACTAAAATTTGTATTTCGACTTGTCGCCCGCTTCGTTCTCCTTTTACTCTCACCTCATCACGCAAGGTGTCTAGATATTCGCTTTGTTTCAACCGTCCACCGTTTCAACTGTACCCAGTCTACCCTATACCCTAGTCATCAAAAATCGGCCCACCTGCGTTTTTACCGCAAATGACGTTTTTCTTCAGCAAATCCAAACAATTTTTTAGTACTGAAATGTTTAATTACACCAATTTAATCACAGTTAAAACATCACATACACACACACACACACACACACACACACACACACACACACACACACACACACACACACACACACACACACACACACGCGAAAAGACCGCTGGTGAAATATTCCACTTCTTTACTGTTTTATAGAGGTACTGCTGCTTTTTATGAGTAAAGACAACAAAAATTACTTCGGTTCAAATCCACATTGTGTTTTTACACACAACATGTCATACACAGCACGCATAAAATACGAATAAACAAACATTAATTTTTATATATTAGATAGGATTCCAAGCAGATGGTAGCTAGCACCCAGGCATCTTCTCTATTGAAATTAGGATATTTTTTGATTTCAATAGCCTCGCGAATCATCCTTGGAAGGAATCGGTGTTCTTTAGCGAGGATTTGTGGTCTATCTATAGGTGTTAAATAATTATGTTTTCTTTCTTTAGGTGATCCGTAAAGGTAAAAATGTATTACCGACGGTGGCTCGCCTCTGTCTCATCTCCACGTTTCTTGAAGATGGTCTCCGGATGTGGATCCAGTGGTCCGAGCAGAGGGATTACATGGACATCTCGTGGGGATGCGGCAAGTTCCTTGCTACTATGTTTGTTGTAAGTTCTTTCAATATGATTATGGTTTTTCAATATTATGTTTTAAATTATATGTCTTATAGCAGCTTGACAGGGGCCATAAATAAGGCAGGATAAAAAAAAACTATAATCGATCTTTGGCAGGCGGATCTGTAATCACCAGACGTCTTAAATGCTGGTTTCCTTCGCACTAGATTTTTTAAATAAAGCAATACTTCAGACAGTAATATCGCCAACTGTCGCAAACCACAAATTTTCTTTCTTAAATTAAGTAATGATAAAAATTCAGCGTATTAAAATATTAATAATCGTAATCGTACTGTGGTACAGGGAATCGAAAATGGTACTCGCCGACTTCCTGACTTTAAAGCATGTACTAGCTTCTTAGCTGAATAGTTAGTTTATTTAGTTAAAAGTTTACTAATTAATTAATTTAAATTGCTATTACTGTGTCCTAGCCCCAAACATTGTTGCTTTAAAATTACAAAAGCTTGATAATTTGCACGTATTATAGTCATTCCGGGACTTCGCAAAAATTGTAGGCTTAAAAAACCCACTTGAATTAACGGACAAAAACTCGCAGGCATTGCTCTCGCTAAATATTAAAAGTCAGCAAATCAATGCTGAAATATACAATGTCTTGATAACGCTGGCAAATCATTTATCAATCGAATCGAAACAAATTTCATACACTATTCGAGGAGAAAGATTTTTCAATTAAATCTCGCGGTCTTACGTTATTGTGATGACGCAAAGAATAATATAAATATACAATACAAAGATTTGCGTACGGCGCGGACGGTGAGTACGTCCAAATGTGCTAGGCCATCCGTAAAATTCGGCGCGTACGGTGCGGACAAATGTGCGTTCAGCTTAAGTAGTACTACCAATTAGTCTTACTAGTAAGACTACTGTTGTTACCAGTAAGACCATATTCTTACCGGTAAGACTGTTTGTAAAAAAAGGAACTATTGTTTTTCCCAAAAATTTATTATTACTTTTTTTTTTCAACGTGGTAAAGCCATGCTGCAGCTACATTATGGTTGTAGCACGAATGGGTCGGCTCCATCGGGGTAGGACCACGCTCTCACAGAATACCAGCGTAAAATAGCACCTTAATAGTACTGTGTTTCATATGGTGAGTGTAGAGAACCGAAGACCCTTTTTACTGTTAACGAGGCATTCCATCTTAGTCCTCAAGGGTGACAACACATCTGCGTTTTGATTCTTAATCGAGGGTAAATGTAGATGTTTATGGGCCACTGCATACACTTACCATCAGGTGGACTGTGTGCCCGTTTATCACGCTTATACTATAAAAGAAAATATTACTATAAAAAACAAAGGTAGATTCGGTCTCGTTACAAAACGTGGTTTATTAATAGGCTCGGGTTTCAATTCTTCGTCACGAAAGAAGCCGTGTCGCCACAGTTTTCACGAAATTTGTCATTTGCTGTCAAATTCTATACTTTACATTTTAGTTCGCATTATTTTCCACGAGACTTGAAACTGACTCTATTTTAAACCTGATCTAATTATAAACTACTTTTCGTAATAAGACGAATTATGTGCCTTTATTATAAAAAAATAGTTATATGAATAGTTTTGTCTTTATAATAAATATATAATTTTAAAAGCCTGACTAATTTTAAGTCTTCAGATCATCTTACAGTACTGTTTATTTAGTTACGTATGAGAGGACCAGGTAGCTCAGAAGCAAGACCTTAAATTCCATAGTATTCCAGCGTCAGGACCACTGAATATTATTATATTTTTGGATGGAGAAGTTAAACGTCACGTAAACTATATGTCTACGAAATTTAAAAAAAAAAGTTATTTTAGTGAATATATAAAATAAAAATATCGTTTGTATTTTTGTTTATATAATTTTCTAGCGATCCGCCCCGGCTTCGCACGTGTGTATTCTGGGCTTTGACAACAGCGCCAATTGTGAATCTAAAGCCGCGTATCCACCGAAAATGTTGACAACATTTATGTTTCCAACTGTTTGTAACTCAACAAAAGTTACCAACTTTCTTTTCCGATGTTTCCGTACCGAATTGAAACATGTTACTTTAAAATATAAATATATATAATATTTTTCCATGCATCCTTTTTTTATTTTTATCTTTATAATTTTCATTACACACATCCCATAATATATTATGTGAACGATATAAATTATTTATTGTTTCGATTAACTTGTTCGTCCACGTGACAGACATGTTGCCAACAAATGTTTGCAACAAGCGTATTCCTTTGATGTTGCCGCCGAAAATGGAAACACGGTGCTCGACATTGTTTACAAGTTTTGTTGCCAACACTAGGTAATAATTACAGAAACATTTGTCACCAACACAACTGTTTTATTGACAACACAAAAGTTGGTAACTTTTCTTTGCTGGAGACGCGGCATAAACCGTCCAGGGACCCACTTAAACACACACAAAAAAATTCATCACAATCGGTCCAGCCGTTCAGAAAAGGGCTGGACCGAGTACTAATCTATACAGATAGCCAGTATAATTACAGGTTGTGAGGTTAGGGTTGCCAACTATAATTTGAAGAAATATAGTTTTTTTTTCTGCTATTATTTATTCTGTGATTTTACGAACAAAAGTATTAAAATATAAATTACGATACGTAACATGAAAATATAGTATTCTACGAAATAAAGAAAAAATGTAAGTGTTCATGTTTTCAACCGACTTCAAGGTCAAGGTTCTCAATCCAACTGTATTTTTTATGTGTGTTACCTCAGAACTTTTCTAGGTGAACCAATTTTGATGATTCATTTTTTATTTGAAAGCTGGTGCTTCTCGTGTGGTCGCATATAAATTTGATAAAGATCTGACCAGTAGTTTTTGAGTTACCCTTGTTATCCTAATGCGTATTTAATTGACTTCGACTACATTGATGATGTTCTCATTTTATTTATATTGAAGTCGGTTGTACAAAATTTTTAATTTTACCACTTGTATTTATACAACTGTAATTTTTTATTTGCATATGTTCTATTTTGTTTGCATATCAATACAAACAAAATAGAACATGCAAAGCATGTGCAAGAAAATACAGTTCATTTATTATATTATAGGTATTTTGTCAGGCTCAAATTATAGTATTTTTGCATACTATATATTTTCATAACAGCTCATAGCATACATACTGAGAATATAGTACAATACTATGTTATATAGTACGGGTGCAATCCTATGTGAGGCATTCTATTTTAAGTCCTTTAAGGCATCTGTAGCCTTCTTTGTTTGAAGTTTGCCGCAGGTGTCCATGGGCTGTATAAGCCACTTACCATCAGGCAGACTGTAATTTCGTTTGTAATGTAACATAATAAAATAAACACCCACACCTGTCACTCAGAGGGGTAGGCAGAGACTACGGACTTCCATTTGGCACGATCCTGACACACCTCTCTCGCCTCTACATCCATATATCTTTTTTTTCCATAGGATAATGGTGACAAACGAGTACACAATCCACCTGCAGGGCTAGCATGGGCAGGAGACAATTTTATCCCCGTGGAAAGGAGAAAATGTTTATCCCCTCGCTTAGTTTTATCCACCCTTCGAGTATGGGTACACCGGTGGATAAAATATCCACAGTAGATAAAATGGGAGATAGACTTAGACTTAGATAAATTTTTTGTATGAATATACACTTAAACCAATTGGCTCCATGCTACGGACGGGGGATATATGTCTATACGTTATGTCAAACGGGGATATACTTATCCCCGTTGCTGTGCTTTGACATACGGACAAGATAATTTTATCTTTTGTCAGTGGATATAATCGGGGGATAATTTTTTGTCCCCAGCCCATGCTAACCGGGCTGATGGTAAGTGGTTGCTGCGGCCCATAGACATCTACATCTATCCTCGATTACAAATCAAAATGCAGATGCGTTGTCACCCGTGAGGACTAAGTTGGAATGCCTCATTTCCAGTAAAAAGGGTCTCCGGTTCTCTATACTCACCATACGAAACACAGCAGCGTTAAGCTGCTATTTTACGCTGGTATTCTGTGAGAGCGTGGTCCTTCCCCGGTCGAGCCGACCCATTCGTGCTACAACTATACTACTAATATAGCTGCAGCATGGCTCTACCACGTAAAATATCTACGCATACACGCTCGTCGGTTAAGGGTACTCCTAATCTGGCCCATTTTCAATATATCACCAATTTGGTCGATAATCTTTCATTTGCGGCGTCCTTTCCCTATTCTGCAGTTCAAGTCTGCAATATAGATTTGCTTTGTAACTCTTTCCTCGTTCATTCTTTCTACGTGACCAAATCACCGAAGCATTCCCTTCCTAATTCTGATCACATCATCTTGCAGACCACACTTTTTTCTTATCACACAATTTCTCACCCTGTCATTTAGATTCGTTTGTCACTTCAGTTTTATAAAGAAAAGGCACGTCAGGTTTCCTCATGACGATTGCCTTCACCACCGAGAATTTGGTAAATCAGCACCATAAATTGCAATTAATAATTTCATTGACTTCGGTGAAATCGTACCCTGGCTAGCCCAAGTATTGTGAAATTTATTTCATAATATTTGGGTTAAATTTCGATTTTTGAATATTTCCATCCTAAATTTAAACTTTATCACGTTACGTTCGTGTTTTATCGGCATTTGGGCCATACTTTATTGCGATGTAAACGTGCGTTTGTTTTGAAATTTCTAATCTGTCATGTTGAAGTGGTGACTTATGAAACTTAATGTTCAGAATATAACAAGGGAGATGAAGTAACGCTTCTTATGTTGTTACAAGTATATTTGCTGTTATTTATAATACAAATAGTATATGATTCAATTGCGTGCCCGGTTTTTGGAAGTTGTAATAAAGGCATAATTAAGAATTTCGGTTACGCCGGCTAGTCGCAACGGAGAGTAGTCATCTGCGCGCACACAATGTGTCAAATCCAATCAAATAATTTCATTAGTATGGAGTATCGGGTGTACGACGCTACAGAGCTGCCTAAATATAACACGACTCTAAATTAACATAAAATTTGCATAAAATCCACGTATTTAGGGTTAGTCCAATTGCACAATAATTTGTTATAACCTTCAATTTAGTAATAGTAATTTCCTGCAGACAAATTTCGGTCACTGTGGCCAGTCATAACGGAGACTAGCCATCTGTGCAGAACAGGATTATTGTGCACGTGTGTGTGTGCGCAAACACAGGTGCACTTTCTATTCCCTTAGGCCGGCCACATACATACGGAATTCTGAATCGGAATATCGAAACGGAATTCCGTGAACACATCACACACATACGTTTATTTCCGTTCGGAATAACAAGGGTCAGTTGAGAGAGGTTAGCCATTGGGTCTAGACATTCTGCCAGCGAATAATGACGACGATTTTCTGATTGCGATTCCATTGTTGCTGTATCATTGTTACTGGGTGCATCCCCTTATCACCCTAAGCTTGCAATATAGTCGCAAGCAAATTCGTCGAAAGAGCTTACAGACATCCATATTTAAAACATATCTCTGGATAGATAGATCTTTTTACATAATATTGACTATATTATAAGCTTAGTTAGGGTGATACAGCACAATAATTATTTATTTGTTAGCATAACCATGCTTAATCTTGTCCGCCTTCCTGACATCTACACATAACCTGCGTCGTCCGGTTTCAAAGAAGTTTTAAATGTTATAAGACCTTGTTTAATTTATTGTTGATATATTCAACAATCTAATTAACATAACTCTGCGAAAAGCCTTGTCTTCTTGACCAAGACACCTAATCTTTGAAATAGATATTATACCTAACCTAAGAGATAATTATTTTTTTAAGATTAGGTAATTTAAAAATAAACTGTCTTGTTCATCTGGCGTGAATTTTTTTTGTAATAAGAAGTACTTAATTGACTACTTCGAGCTATATAATGTTTGTCGAATAGATATTGAGTTGTTTCACGATAGGTAAATATATATCATCTAATATATAAAAATTAGTTTTTGTTTGTTCGTATTTTATGCGCTGCCATACTGTTCATCAGATTGCGCTAGAATTTTATCAACTTATTGCTTGCACTTGCGCAAAGGTTATAGGCATAGTACTATGAAATTACACTAGGTGGCGCGCGTTTCGTACCGTCATATTTATTTGAAAGTCATAATATGTCATTTAATTTCAATGAATGTATTATTATTCCTAATTAAACAATATAACCCTTCCAAATTTAAAACATTATTTCCACTTTTTTTTTGCGGCAGCAACGCGCCGGGTACCAGCAAGTTTTATATAAAAATATGTGTTATTGCTACTGCTAAAGTATTTCTTGTTTAAAGGCGTTAATGCCACGAAAACGAGCTCGTATAGCTATTCGTAGAGAGTCTAAAATTGGTGGCGCTAATGTCGAGATCCAGAATCCACCCGTGCGAAGCCGGGGCGGATAGCTAGTAATATGTAAATTAATAGAACAGAAAATTATAATTTTCAATCAATATACCTACATATATCATAAATAATATTTAAGGTAATTTTTTACTTTTATCACTTCATAAAAATCTCTGTACTCTGAAAAACTAGTAACAAACCTAGCCGGAATTGTTGATCGACCATGACAACAATAAACCTCCATCTAGCCTTTCTCGGAAAGCCACCGGAATAATCACAGAGCGTACACCTTATTTCTGCAGCGTTACTTAAACCGGACCTTCATTAAACCTGACCCTAACCAAGACCACAAACGTTAAGACTTACTTACGTACTTTAACCACGAACAATCTTTCGAATAAATCATTAACCTTTAAATCAAATCAATGCTTTTTCAAACACTCAAACAATAATTATACACATAGACAAGCCATCCAAAACCGGAACAATTATACTCCGTCCGTGCGACATTTTGAACCCCCGGCGCACAACGTCGCACCCCACAATTTAATCCACTGCACTGCTAAAGAGAAACTCTGCCATTAGATCTTCATTATAAGTAAATATTTTAGTGCCTGTAAAAAAAAAAATTAAGTATTGAAAACTATAAAAAGGCTAAATTTTATTTAATAAAATAAATTATCATTCTTTTATTTTCTACCAATATCATTCAGTCATTATTAAGTACGTAGAGATATGATCATTTAATTTTTTTTGCTGTTTTCATTAAAATTACTCTTACATTTGCGAATTTAAAATAATCTTAGTTACGTGAATAAAACATGAAAACTAGTTACTTAATTATGCTTTACGTCATCGTGTTCGATGTTTTACGTTCCGTGGTCTTGCGTATTTCGCTGTCCTTGTACCGCTCGATTGACTTAGCTCACCCTTACAATAACTACGCTCACACACAATGTGTCAAATCATTTCATTTGTATGGAATGTTGAGTGTGTGACTACCGAGCCGCCTAAACAGATGACAAATCTAGATTCCTATAAGATGCAAGTATTTAGGATTAGGCCAATTTAACTTGTGTAAAATAAATATCTACATAATCCTACACACTGAATTTCGGTCACAGTGGTCAACCGCATCGGAGACTAACTAGCCATCTGTGCAGGTCAGGATTATAGGGCACGAGTCTTTGCGCAAGTACAGGTGTACTCTCTATTTCTTCAGTTTCATAGTTCATACACGACCGGAGAGAGATCAGGCGTATGGCCAACGGCTTTACGTTCCGAGGCACGGGGGTGAAACACCGCCAACTTCCTGACCTCGGGCTGTGCTACTAAGATTTTAAAAATCATTTCAAAAGCTGTCTGGCATGTTAAACTTATTGCACTAAAACAGTGATTGGTCCGCAAGAGCTTAAATATGGTCCGCGAAAAATTTAAATATTTTACCTACCAAATCCTTTTAAATAACATAATATATTATTTTCTCGCCACGCGGGCAGTGAAACACCGCGCGTGACGCGTCGCAATCAAAATCGCACTTATTTGCTAAACATATATTGCGATTTTAATTGCGCTTTCTTTTAATATTTTTGTTTTTACTTTTACTTAATAAATACACAAATAATACTGTGAATGAATGCTTCTTTTCAGTTTATTGCATACCTAATTATGTTAAAAGTTGTGATTAAAATGTATTGTTAGATTAAAATATTTTTTTTTTCTTTCACTTACCTCTGCTAACAACAAAGGAATCAAAGTGGTCCCGTGGTCAAAAAAAGGTTGGGAAACCCTGCACTAAAATTATATATTCTGCAAATTATTTGATAACTACTAATTATTCCAAGGACATCATCTAATAATTCTCAAAGCGCCGCTCGTTTAAAACCCGTTCACGTTTTGTATCATCCAATTTTACTTTTTTTTTATGCGGACGGTAACTGGGTCGAGGCGACTGTGTCAAAGAAAGTGAAGGTGGCCCGCTCTTCAATTTCACTTTCGGACCGTGAGTGATACGAATATATTTTGACTTGAAGACGGAACGATTTAACCTAATATTTTGATAGTAGAGCCAGTTCAACAGAATACCAGCGTAAAATAGCAACTTAAAGCTGCTGTGGTTCGTATGGTGAGTGTATTGAACCGGAGTGTATTTTACTGGAAAAGAGACATTCCATCTTAGTCCTCACGGGTGACAACGCATCTGCATTTTGATTCGCAAACGTGGATAGATGTAGCAGGCGTTGGTGATAAGTAACAGTGATATAATGGCATTGCATTGAGGGATGACAGTGATATGGAGAGGGAAAAGAGAGCGTTGGCAGTCCGCTGCAATGTGTTAGCCCGCAGATTTTCACGATGTACTACAGTAGTTAAAATAACATTGTTTAAAGCCTTCTGCCAAACAATGTGCACGTGTATGATGTTGGGTCTGCCGCGATTCTGCAGGGCATCGGGCATGTATGCGCAAGCGCGCACCGATAGCTTGGAGACTGTGTCGCGCAAACGGGTCGCCTCGCTCATGCGCAGTTTTGTAGCTTCAACACCATACTGAAGGCTATTAGTGACAAACCAGATTGTCCTGTTATGGGACACTGGGTGAATATGCATGTGCATAAACCTAGTGCCTCAGACAGGCCTGGTTTGTACTTAAACTAATTTTTCGTGTCTGTACCTAATTATTACTAACATAGCTATGATTTCCTTGTACCTACTAACAATTATGGATGTTTGTCCGAAATAAAGAGATTTTATTTTAATTTTTTATATTTATTTATTGCATTACTCTAAGGTTATGCGGAACAATTAAATTGTCAAAAATCATTTTACTAAGTTTTGACAAATTAAACTTGTAAAAAAGGACAGGAGAGAGGAGACCAGAAACTAAGTCTGTCTGTTTGTTCCGGCTAATCTCCTAAACGGCTGGACCGATTTTAACGGGACTTTCACTGGCAGATAGCTACTGTTATAAGGAGTAACTTAGGATACTTTTATTTTAGAAAAAGAATTAGGGTTCCGCGCAAAAAAATTAAAACTCATGAAATCGTAGTAAGTTCCACGCGGGCGAAGTCGCGAGGGACAGGTAGTCGTAAATAAGTTAAAAAAAAAATTGTCAGCTCCGACGCGTGACTGAAGTTTACTCCTGAAAAACGATTATCTTAAAATATACACAATGGGCAAAGGAAGTAAATGAACTCGTATATTCAATATATTGATTTGAAAAAATATATTACATAAAATATATGACTTGAAAACCATAACTGCTTCACGTTTTGTTGACGCTTGATTTTAGGTACTACCCATCCATTTTTCATACCGTGCGCTATGTATGAAACGATTCTTAAGGACTAAACTTCAATAAACTTCAAAAACTACAAATTAACACCATAACTACATACATAATAACAATACTTACAACAACTTACCGTGTTGTGGCGGCATAAAATAATCCACTTATTCATAATATCGAGTGGATGTCGTAAAAAGTGACAGAGGGAAACTGAACAGCAGCATCTTTCTGATAACAACTATAATAAATCCCCCCTTTGAGGGAATCTGTGAGGGAAGACTATGTTCAGCAGTGGACTTTGTTGGGTTGAATGAATGAATAAAAGCCGACAACCTACAACAACTTCTAAGATGATGATCCGCCATCTTGTACAATAATTGGTCAACCGCGAGAGTCCAAAAAAGGGGTGACTATTATGAATGCCTCGATACGCCTTTTTGCCGATACGATACCGATACCGATGCTCTTATAAAAATATCGGCGATACCGATACCGATACGCTTATTGAATTCAAAAATGAAGGTAAAAGATAAAACCCAAGTCAGGTTATTTTTCTAATTAATATAAAAAGAACAAATAACAGGATAAACTAAATAAAACCGTTTAAAACTATAGACAGGTTGAGATTAGTTAATAGTTTTAGTAATTAAAATTAACATTAATGAGATTTTTGTTTAAAAAACAAAGTATTCTTAAGTACATACATACATAAACACTCACGCCTGTCACCCAGAGGGGTAGGCAGAGACTACGGACTTCCATTTGGCACGATCCTGGCACACCTCTCTCGCCTCCTTTACATCCATATATCTACGCATACACGCTCGTCGGTTAAGGGTACTCCTAATCTGGCCCATTTTCAATATATCGCCAATTTGGTCGATAAACCTTCGTCTAGGACGTCCCTTTCCGACTCTGCCGTATTGCGGATTGCGGAGGCCCGTCTAGCTACGCTGAATGTATGTGCAGCAATGAATGATATAAGATGGATGAAGTATGCGAAATGATGAATGAAAGAGGAATAGATGTGTTATGTGTAAATGAGACGAAACGAAAGGGAGCCACTGCACATGGCATGCATACCGCTTACTGGTCTGGTGTAGACGAGACCGAGCGGGCATGCCAGGGAGTCGGTGTCATCCTTTCAGAAAGAATGGGTCAATGTGTGAAAGAGTATGAATGTGTAAGCACAAGGCTGCTATGGATACGAATGAAAGTGGGCTTAAAGAAGTTGTTTGTGCTAGGGGTGTACGCCCCAGACATGTCTAAGCCCACTTATATCCGAGAGCAGTTTTGGGACATGGTAAGGATGGTGTTGATGAAATGTAAGGGAAATGAAAATATTATTATGTTATGAGATTTTAATGGAAGGGTTGGGGTGAAGAGGTTTGGTTATGAAAGGATATTAGGAACGTTTGGCGATGAAAGTGTAAATGAGAATGGTGAAGACCTCCTCGCCGTATGTGTGGAAAAGAATATTTTTGTGACGAACACTTTCTTTCGCCATAAGAGGATTGACATGTATACATGGGAAAGAGGTGATGATAGAAGCATGATAGATTTCATAATTGTGGATGAAAGAATGAGGAGCGCAGTGGTAGTGGTAGTGGAAGTGGCAGATACAAGGGTTTACCGGGAATTCAACGTAGGGACGGATCATTACTTGGTCTTATGCCGAATTAATGGTCTATTCAGGCGTTGGCGGCATCGGACATCTGTATCTACCACTGCGTTACAGCGTACAAGAATAGAGAGGTTACAAGATGAAGGTGTGAAAGAGAAGTATAAATGTAGACTGAGGGAGAATATAAGTGGTTTGAATGAAATATGTATGAATGATTTAGACCTGAAGACTGTATGGAATAATGTTAAGAAAGTTTTGGTGGATGCAGCCACCGAAGTATGTGGTGTAAGTAAGAGAACGAATGAAAGGAAAAATAATACGTTGTGGTGGGATGATGAGGTACGGATGGAAGTTGAAGCAAAGAAGAGAGCATGGCTAGATTTACTTGCAAATGATAGTTACTTTAATAAACTGGTCATTAAAAGAAAGGTATGAAAGTGAACGCAAGTAAGACGAAACTGATGGTTTTTGAAAGAGAAGAAAGTAAAACGTTATGTGAAATAAGAATAGAAGGGGAGTTGATTGAGCAAGTGGATGAGTTTGTATATTTGGGATGTTTGTTTAGCAGGGATGGTAGATACGATAAGGATATAGAACGACGAGTGAACGCAGGAAATAGAGTGAATGGGGCTCTACACGCTATTATGAAGAGTCAGAATGTGTCAAAAAAGGCACGTTTGGCAATTCATAATGCTGTGTTAGTCCCTACTATAATGTATGGTAGTGAAAGTTGGGTCTGGCAGAAGAAGCATGAGAGTAGAATAAATGCTGTAGAAATGCGGTCATTAAGGAGTATGCTAGAAAAAAAGTCCCGTTGGGTTTTTTTTTTAAAGCATAACTTACAATATAATATTTATGCAATTGTTATGAAAACATTCAGAAACAACATGGTAGCGATCTCCTCATTCCCAGGGGCTATCAATCATGTATTCTTTAGTAATATAATAACCCTTATTAAACAATTTTTGCTTAATAAATATTTTAAACCTTTTGATAGATAAGGTCTATATATTTTGTGGGACACTGTTGTAAAAGCGTATACATTGCCCCATGAAGGAATTACCGACTCTTTAGAGTCGAGTAACTGGTATAACTAATTATATTATCGGCATTATTCAATTTGCAGAGAAAGAAACCTAACGTGCTAACTTCATATTGTGTAGAGGCAGTTAGGCGGTTAGTAAGTTCCAAACTAATACGATTGTCTAGTGAACTATCTAGCGCATAAGATCGCATCTTGTAAACGAATCCGAAGTAGGTCCTGCGGAACGTAGTAAGTATAAGGGTTACAAACGCGCAGTATAAGGGTTACAAACGCGCAGTATAAGGGTTACAAACGCGCAGTATAAGGGTTACAAACGCGCAGTATAAGGCAAACGCGCAGTATAAGGGTTACAAACGCGCAGTATAAGGTTACAAACGCGCAGTATAAGGGTTACAAACGCGCAGTATAAGGGTTACAAACGCAGTATAAGGGTTACAAACGCGCAGTATAAGGTTACAAACGCGCAGTATAAGGGTTACAAACGCGCAGTATAAGGTTACAAACGCAGTATAAGGTTACAAACGCGCAGTATAAGGTTACAAACGCGCAGTATAAGGGTTACAAACGCGCAGTATAAGGGTTACAAACGCGCAGTATAAGGGTTACAAACGCGCAGTATAAGGGTTACAAACGCGCAGTATAAGGGTTACAAACGCGCAGTATAAGGTTACAAACGCGCAGTATAAGGTTACAAACGCGCATAAGGGTTACAAACGCGCATAAGGGTTACAAACGCGCAGTATAAGGGTTACAAACGCGCAGTATAAGGGTTACAAACGCGCAGTATAAGGGTTACAAACGGGCACACATTTCTCCTGATGGTACCTGTTATCTGCGTCCCATAGACATTTACATCTATCATTGATTAAGAATCAAATGCAGATGCGTTGTCACGCCTGAGAACTAAGATGGAATGCCTCGTTTCCAGTAAAAAGAGTCCTCAGTTCTCTACAATTACCATGTGCAATGCAGAAATAAAAACAGAATATCAGCGTGAAATAGCAGATTAATGCTGAATCTCCTATTTCACGCTGGTATTCAGTGAGAGCGTGGTTCTTCACCTGTCGAGCCGACACATTCGTGATACAACCATAATATAACTGACGCATGGCTCTACCTCGTTAAAACGCTTACGCTATGCTTTTAATATTCTTAAATTTTTGGTATTAATGTCTCCAAATAATGGTGTGTGAATACGTAGAGGTTTCATACATACATTGTCAAGTTATTGTACAGGCATAGAGGCATATTGTTAAATCATTATCACATATTTGGGATAATCTTTAGTAGAGATCGTGCGCCTCAGCGTTTGAATTTGAATGCCGTGGATACTTACCAACCTAAGGGAAGGCAGTGTTTGAACAACGCACAAATTAATGGTTTTCTCCACAGTCGATTTGTCATAAAATTTTGTCGAAAATAATCAAGATGTCGTAGGGTACTATGACATACCCACAGTTAATTTTATAGTCTTTTTGAAACAAAGTTGTTGCTGTTTAAATAGTTCATAGTTTCCTCTGTCGTTCAAAATGTACATTCACAAACTTTACGTAGGTATGTTATATTATCTCTTCTTGAATTATATATATATATATATATATATATATATATATATATATATATATATATATATATATATATTTCTGTCTTCAAGTCTATTCGGAATGCGTCAAGTAGATAATCGTATAATATAATATACACGGAAAAGTAAGAAACGTGCAATTTGAAAGAAAAAATTACACAGTCCCATTTTTTTGTATGAATGATATTATGATTTAATGTTGTTTTTTTTTTTTGCAGATTGTAAACTTATTTGGACAACTGGGCGGTTGCGTAATGGTGCTTGGTAGGCTGAAGGTGGACATCGCGTGTGGAATACTGTTCTTTATTGTGGTTTTGCAGGTAAAAAACTCATATTAATATTACATCGCAGTAAAACGGCCGTATGCAACAAATAACAATTTGTCTTGTTTTTTAATTCCGAAGACATTCTAGTGTTTTTTCATGTCAAGATTTTTGACGCTTTCGTGTGTTGCCATTTTTGAAATATTTTTATATATTTCAATTATTATTATTATTTTCACCTTGGCATGGAATTGTATTTTATTAATTTGGTAAAATATTGTAAGTTGATTTATGATGATAGTTTATCTTAGAATATATTTTGTTATTCTTTCATTACAGCCTATAAATGTCATAGGAACATAGGATTCCCCCATAATTAGGTATATTGCCTCAGGATAATATTTGCCATAGTGTCAACGGTTGGAAGGCGGGTTTTTTAAGTTAATGAGTTGTTATCAGGAAGATGCTGCTGCCCATCACCTGTTTCATTTCGGAATGGGGTAGTGGATATTCTTACACCGCCATAACGCGTTTAAAACGTTTTAGGAATAATAGAAGAATGGGGATCATGTACTAATCATTTTAATGGCGAGCTTTAAAGGCAATTATGATTATTTTTATTATTTGCTACCCTTAGGGGTGAAAAAATTTTCTTCAAATTTATATGGGACCGCCCCTAGAAGCATAACCTATTTAATAAAAAAAGAGTCATCAAAATTTGCGAAGATATCGCGTAAACATGCAAAAAAAAACATACACTCAAATTGAGAACCTCCTCCTTTTTGAAGTAGGTTAAAAATGTAATGTTGGGCACGTAATCATTTTTACCCACAATAATCTTTCGTACTTATTTTATCCCCCACCTCCTGTTTTATTTCTCTGTGTCGACTCTTACGACATCCACGGAATGATATTGTGGCGTAATGGATTCTATATAATTAAGGGTTCTATTTAATTAAGGGTCCCTTTACACTAGTGTTTTAGTTCGTTGCTCTACACTAATGCAAATGGGCTAATAAAAATCCGGGCTTATAAAATCTGCAGGCCATAATATTCTTTGTTTCATCGAAATATGGTAAAGTATCCTCTATCCTCCAAAACGTGTAAAAAAAATGAAAATTAAGATCTGAATAACATAAGTGCATTCGCTACATCAGGCAAATTCAAGAATCACTGGGTAGGGCTTGTAAATTATAAATCAAAGTGAAACATTATGTTGCATTGGAAGTCAGCAAGTTTAAAAATAAATAATCCACTTATTTATCTGCATTATTTTACATTGTCACGTTCTTGGCGCGGAATACATACATAATTCGAGTGTAGTGTTCAATCTCTCGGCCAAATACGCAGCGACCGATCAAATGCTTTTTTTTTTATTGCGTCCTAACGACTATCGCCCTTCGGAGTAGGTCGTTCAACCTAAAAAATATCTTTAACTAGCGTTCCGCCTCGGCTTCGCATGGGTGATTTCTGGATCTCGACAACAGTACCACCTACCAGGCAAAATGTTTCATCAAAATCGATCGAGCCATTTTCGAGGGTAATGCACGGCATTTGATTTATATAATTATAGAAGATATTTGGCATTATTATATGCATGTGCTTTATGGCATTCCTTGGGGGAGGCCTATGTTCAGCAGTGGACTTGTGAAGGGCTGTAATGATGATGATGATGATATTGATATGCATGGTCAAGGGTTATGTGAGTTATGTGGGAAAAGCGAATATGTGGGGGCAATTACAATTTCTCTATAGGATTACGTCATTATTGATGAATCGAATATAATATTGGAAAGTGTCTAAATTCGTAGTAAAAGCTTTACGCTAAGATTCCATGATTCGCTATCACCTTTGTTCCTCAGGGGTGACAACACATCTGTAGTTTGATTCTTAATCGGGGATAGATGTTGTCTATGGGCCACTGCATCCACCACTATGAGGAGGACTGTGCTTGCTTGTCGCCTTTATTTTGTAATGAAAAAGTGGGATAGTACTCAAGCACTAGTTTATAATAGATAAAAAATCAGGCACTCCCAACATACACTCCGTCTACATACGTGGTAGAGCCATGCTGCAGCTAAATTATAGTTGTAGCATGAAGGTGTCGGCTCGACCGGGGAAGGACCACGCTCTCACAGAATACCAGCGTAAAATAGTAGCTTAATGATGCTGTGTTTCGTATGGTGAGTGTAGAGAACCGAATATCCTTTTCACTGAAAACAAGGCATTCCACCTTAGTCCTCAGGGGTGACAATGCATATGCATTTTGATTCTTAATCAAGGATAGATATATATGTGTAAAGGCCAAAGCAACCACTTACCATCAAGCAGACTGTGTGCTCGTTTGCCACTGTTATACTGTATTTTTTTTAAATATAGTTGCAAAATGTTAACATGTAACACCTTGTTATCATATTAATTTTATTTTATTAACCAAATTTCAGACATTCGCATACAGTATACTGTGGGACATGCAGTTCTTGCTTCGTAACCTGGCCCTCATTGGTGCTCTGCTGCTGGTGTTAGCGGAGGCCCGCGCGGAGGGGCGAAGCCTCTTCGCCGGAGTGCCGTCCCTCGGCGAGAACAAACCGAAGACATATCTGCAGCTTGCGGGACGTATCCTGCTTGCTTTTATGTTCATCACGTTGTTGAGATTCGAAATATCCTTTGTGCAGGTAAATATGTTTATTTAAAGGTCTAAGATCTTAAAACTATCAGCTCTTTAAAGTTCTTTTTTTTATAGGATAAGGGTGACAAACGAGCACACAGTCCACCTGATGGTAAGTGATTGCTGTGGCCCACCGCCTGTATTTTGGCCCCTCCCTTTGTAGGGAGGTTATGCCTAATCATCACACTTGACAGGTGGATTTAAGATCGCAGGACTAGACCGAGTCTGATTTTACGTGAAAGTTCATTAATACAGCCTATCAAAAGTTCACTGCTAAATATAGGTCTCCCCTATAGGTTGCCTCACATGTGGATATTTCTTCTTCTTTTAAAATATGGCTTCTCTTGATAGAATTCTGCCAGTGTCAAGTAGGGTTGGCAACTGCAGTTTTTTTATTATTTTGGGATATTATCAGGAAGATTGTGCTGCCCATCTCCTGTTTCATTTCCTTCTGTCCTACAACACCGACGGGATGATATTATGGGGTAGTGGATTCTCAATAAACATATTAACTTTGGCATCGTAATATATTTATGAAAATGTAATGTATGTACATAAAAACATAAATAGCTTTGATAAGAATAAAGATGTTCATACTTTAAACACTAGGAACAAACATAAGCTTGTAATACCAGTTACTAGACTCCACAGAATTAGTAATTCATTTATGGGGCAACGCTTTTACAACAATATCCCAGAAAATGTACAAAATTTGTGAATGTTTTATTAAAAAAAATTGTACAAAAAAGGTTATTATAATATCAAAGAATACATAAGTGAAAAAAACCCTGGGAATAAGGTGATCGCCACTATGCTGGTTATATTAAAGTCATTTAATTTGTACAAACAAAAAACAAAATTATTGTAAAGTGAAATATGTTTTTTTAAAAGTCCCGCTGGGTTTCTTGCTTGTTCTTCCTAGGACAGAGGTATTTTCCGAACCAGTGGTAAATAAAAATGACTTTCAATAAGTATTATGTAATAATCTATATTGAATAAACACTGAGAATTTTAAATAAAAATACGCAATAATATTGGATAAATTAGACAGCTCGGCAGCACAGTCACTAAGCGTTTAGATGTGTTCCGTAGGCCAGGTTCAATTCCTCTTGGTAAAATATTTGTGTAACTTACAATTTGTTTTGAACAGAGTGTTTGCTTATTTTTAGAGGTTCTTTGGCATTCTTTTAGAAAAACAGTGCTACAGAATTTAAGGATCGTATTTAAGAGTTTGATAGTATAAAATATTAATTTTGTTATTTAATTTTTCTGGTTATTGTCATGTTTCCTTGTGTCGTGTTTAGTATTTCTTAGTTTTTTTTTAGGTAATGTTTCTAATATTTTGTAATTTATGTTATAAATCTGGCACCTTTTCTAATATTGTTTAGTTATTTTACTCTTCATGTGAAGCATGTTGTAACTGCCTTAAATAGGTTTTACATTTAAAATGAAGTTTATATAATATATTTGTGAACATGTATTATCGTAATTACCTCTAGCTGCCCTTAAATATATCAATAAACTAGCTGGTAACCGGCGCGTTGCTGCCACAGAAAAAATAATCGTCGAAATATCGTTTTAAATTTGGAAGAGTTATATTGTTTAATTAGGAATGATATTAGATTCATTGAAGTTGAGTGATGTATAACTTTCAAATAAAGTTGGTACTACCTATTGAAAGTTAGTTGTATTATGTCTATAACCTTCTCACAAGCGCAAGCATTAAGTTGACAAAGTTTTAGCGCAATCTGATGAACGATATGGCAACGCATAAAATACGAACAAACAAAAATTATTTTTATATATTAGATTATGTGCAATTTATATATATTTAATAACTGTTTTTATATTCAATTTCAGATCATTCAAGATATTCTTGGCAGCATCCTCATGATCCTTGTGACAGTGGGCTACAGAACTAAGCTCTCTGCGCTGATGTTGGTGCTGGTGCTCACAGTTCTCAACCTCTACCACAACGCTTGGTGGAATGTTCCTTCATACAAGCCACTTAGGGACTTCCTCAAATATGACTTCTTCCAGGTATATTCACGTTATCTTTTCATAAAAATATTACGGCTAATTTCGACGGCTCCGTGACGCAGTGGCTTACCAATGAGTAATAGCAGTGCTGAGGGCCGCGAGTTTGAATACCGCACGGAACAAGTATTTGTACGGCCTGCAAATAATTATTCCGGGTCTGGATGTAATTGTCCTTGTGAAATTTATAAGAAAATCCTAGTTTGGAGGTAACATTTTATATATTAATAAAAATACATCATGCAGTTTAAAGAACATCATAAAGACAAGACAAATTATGATGATTTCAGATATTTGTTATTAGTTTTATCCCAGAATTTGAACTGCTTGTAGATTTTAATGTTCATAAGAGCAAGGGCATGCCACATGGGTGACGGTGCAGCTAAAAAACGCAGTTACCGCGTCAGCGGCATATTCTACACTTGGTGCTAAAATGCGCTGTAAATTTAAAAAATAGTAGATCTGGCACTAGAAGTATATGTTAGAAATGTTAGTTGTGTTATCTCTCACTACATGATTGCAGGATTGCAGTGCTATATCACGGATTTTTATACCTTAGACGCCAAAATTGAGCAGGGACCGTACTGCAACCGCAAGGCACCTCATGGTTTCCTCCTAAGCCCACAAAAAGAATGAATGAAAGATTTTTAATATATGCAAATATAATGCTATTAGGGTTCCTGTTACAAATGACGAATACATCTCACTCACTACAGCCTATTAACAAACAGTCCACTGCTGGACATAGGTTTCTCCCGTAACAGGGAGGATGTACTGGTTCGGAAAATACCTCTGTCCTGGGGAGAACCAGCAAGAAACCCAGCGGGATATTTTTAAACATAATTTTTTTTTTAAATTACCCTGTACAAAATAAAATAAAAGTTAATGAAATGGAAAATCTTACGTGGCAATACATGCAGCGCGAGCGACCGTTATGTGACAATATCTAGGAGTCACGACTTCGACGTCTGTTGACCTATTTTTACTTATCAGTTTATCGTTCGTTCGTAAGAAACAATAACTTAAAAATGCAAATGCTACATAATTATAGTTACTTCTGTACAAACACATTAACTAATAAAATACTCTTGATTAGAGTACGACAAAACACATCTTATGTATGTACAGAAACTGAAATGATCACTCTGAAGCAATTCGTGCGCTAAACTGACATATTTAGGAAGTAAAAGGTTAAAAAGTCAGCTTACATGCGCCGGCGGTTCTTCTGATCGCGATTGCCTGCTACTGTTGTCGAACCTTTAACGATGTCGACATTCGTACCGCCACACGTTCAAAGGATACCTTCGTCGTCGATGGTGTTGCGAGATATTAAAAAAAATTGCCGAATTTTAAGCAAAATGTAGTAAAACACATGTATTTTAAATGACAATAACTTGTTTATATTCATTAATAATATGATTAAGATCCACGGTAGCAAGGAAGTTGGGGATGAATATCATACGCTAGCAACCCGGGTTGGATTACTGCCGGCACCAATGAAATTGTTAATCACAATTATAAGTGCTGATTTACCACGTGCTCAGCAGTGAAGTTAAACATCGCTAGGAAACCTTGAAAATTAATTTAAAAAAAATATATTTCGAAAATATGGTGAAGTCCATCAACATGCACTGGGCCAAATATAAACTCACAAAACCCCATTTATTATTACCAATACGGAAAAAAATCATGTGTGAATTTTAGTTAAGAATAGTAATTGAATTAATATCAAAACACTTGTTTTTACATTTTACAGACCCTGTCAGTAATCGGTGGTCTCCTCATGATAGTCTACCTTGGGCCAGGAGGTGTCAGTATGGACGAGCATAAAAAGAAATGGTAGAAACGAGCGCCTCAAACAGGCAATGCAAGGACTCTTGATATTAAAGTAAGGTTGTTATGGTGCAGCGGCTCTGCGGACCATAATTCTCTGGTGTTGTGTAAATATGCGGATAAAATATGGAACTGTGTTATAGTCTACAGTATGGGTGCTTCATGTTCATTCCTTTTTAAATAATCTATATTTAGAGCAGAGATTTAATTTCTTTCATAATAAATTAAAATGTCTACTATATAATAATATAGTTAGATAATAGTCGAAGGTACTACTGATAAGAAACATATTTTTTCCTATTACAAAACGTGGTTGATTAATAGTTTCGGGTTAAAACTATGGTATTATGTTTTTAACGAAAGAAGACTAAGCCACGGTGCCACAGTTTAGACATTTGCTACCAAATTCTATACTTTACATTTTAATTATGCATATTTTCCTTATTGAAACAGACTCTCGTTTAAACCTGAGACTTATTATAAACACTACTTTTGTAATACGGCGATTGATGTCAAGTTATAATGACACAACATGCAATCAAAACTTAGTGCAAAACATTATCACAGCAATATTAAATGAACACGCATGATGTGCCTAAAACGTGTAATTTGACGGTGAAGTACCAGTACCTCTCTACTAAAGAGTAAATTTTAAATGGTTGAAAAAAAATGCAAGTGTATGTTCAATAGAAATGTAGGAAACATTTAATAAACTAAATGAGCTAAAGCTTTAACTAAATTTCTACAGTAAATTCAAAACGTAAAATTTACTAATTGGTATTCAACCACCAAAAAAATATAATTAATGTTAACTTTACCAATTGGGTAGTTGACACCATCATAAATGAATTTTAGTAGTATCTTAAAACTAGATTTTTATTATTTAAATATACATAAAAGGATTAACTTTACTATAAAAACTATGAGATCATTACACTCTTTTCCCATGAATTTTATAAAGAAATGTTGTTTTGACAGCTTTTAAAAAGTATTTCTATTGATTAAAGTGTGAAATACCCAATTAAACAATATGTGTTTATATTATTCATTTGAAAAATGAAATTTTAAAACATCATTTATTTACTATGCACATTAAAATTTAATACTTTGACAATGAAATGATGCACTCATACATTAGACAATTTTTTTTATGTTTATGTAACCGTATCTGCCTAATATGGAAAAGGTAATAATTTATATGTAATTTGCAATTTTTGTCACATGCTATTTTTATTACCTTAATGTGTTCTAAATGCTGTTGTTTACGTAATGCCTCTATCATGTTATGTAATTGACAAGAATGGTTGCATGTAAATTACATTATATACTTACAAATAATGTAATTTACAAGACTATATTTAATACCCTTTTTATTTAATATGCCCAATAAATGTTGACTAAAAGATCCTGTTATGTCAATTGTTTATTTGGATAAGACGAATGGAACATTTAATGTTGTACATGCCATTAGTCATTTTTATATGAATTTTTACATAATATTAATAGTGGAACAACAATATGATCTGTAAGCAAATCATTACAAAAGTTACGTCAGTTCCTAAAATCATTTTGTTTTATCATATACTATGCGATATGTTCCAGGATTGTTTTTTTTTTTTGTTGGACGCTGATCAAAATAAGACTTTTTTCCCTAGTGCTTACATTCAGAATCCTTCCATGTCAATATAAATGAATATGTTCTTCTCTTGTACTTATTGACTAAAAAGCGACTTGAATTTATGGATATAGTTTTTAATTCCCAAACAACAAAAGAACATAATATATTGTTAATTTTAATTGAATATATTCCAGTAGCCATAAGAGCCAAGAAATTATTATTATTGCTTGTTTCCTAAATCATTTAGCAAATTAAGATTTTCTTTAAAAAATTATTTAAAAGACAATATTTTTATAGTATTTTTTTCCACTTTGTTAATTGACGAGTCGAATTTCAGGAAAATTGTTCCCAATAAATATCAAATGACATTTCATCTTTTATTTCATAATAAGAAGCGTATAACCCGCGCACAACCGTGACAGGGAAATCTGAGCTATTTGCCATAATGTTATATGATACTATGTAAGTCAAACAAACATCTTTTATATAACAGATATATTTGTAAAATATTTAAAATAAATAAAATTCAACAACTACTTGTATATGTTTAATGAGACCTACTGCTCCTTAGCTTTTGCCTGCTTACTATCCTTATTGGCTATATACTTGAACACTTTGTTTGCTAATTGTCTATACTTCTCTGCATGGATGCTGTCCGGTAGTGCATATATCGCTGGCTTACCACTATTTATACACTCTGACATGTTTGAATCAACTTCGAAACTTTCAATGATCTCAGGCCCATTTCGTCAGCAGTCTTTTTAGTTTCATTGCCAAATATGAAGTTTTTTGTACCACATTTTGGACACATTGCATGGGACATGTTCTCCACCAGGCCAATTATAGGAACTTTTAATTTTTCAAACATATTAACACCTCGTTTAGTAACTTGTAGAGCTGCTGACTGAGGTGTTGTAACAACAATTGCACCTAAAAAAGAAAGCAATCTCAATTTTCTCAATATCATTTGAGTAAAACAGTAGCCCGCTGTGCAATCCTAGCAACTCCCAAGTCCACATTACAAAATAAATAACTATCATAGCCTTCTGAATCAGTATGCTCAAGTGACACTTGAAATTGCAGGCTCATACCAGGAAGTGTACAGTTACTCCTCCATTAAGTAGAGAGAGACTTGGTAAGGCATACAGGAAGTAGTAGGATGCTCGTGATTCAGAATCATGCTTTGTGGTAATCTATAAAGGAGGCTTGTGTTGTTGAGTGGACTTGAAATGAGCTGTAATGATACAGATGATTGTGTCCCCATGATCAAATACACGCTACTGCAGCAACATATACTTCGTCATCAGCCTATTAGAAGCTGGTGCTTGTGTTGGTGCACTCCTGGACATGGGTCTCTAATTGCCGGAAGAATTTTCCTTAATTGTTACACTTGGCAGGCTGATTGACGACTGTATTACCAGACATTTTGCATGTATGAAGCTGCTGCCCAACAGCAATTTGAGTTTTTTTAAGTCTGGCGTAAGGGAGATGGTGGAAAGCTTAAGATTCCTCTGTTATTTCCCATAGTCTCCTTTTATGACTAATTTGGGACAAAATGAGTTAATAAATTCTATTATGCTGTTGCCACACAAAACGTTATTCCGTTTACCCAACCTAAGGTAAAATAAGTTAAATATATGTATTATTTATTATTAGTGTAATAAGGTAATATACATCTCAGGGTGGATTTTTTAAGGTGGATAAACGGAATAACCCGCTAATGGCAACATTTGTAATAATCACAACGTAAATTATTGATACAAACATAATCTATGAATGAAATCAAAATCATGAGCCTCATTTCCGCTTTATGAACCTGCATTACTAACACTGCTCTCTACTTTCCCAATCTATACTTTTTCATGTTTTGTAGCCTCAGTCACTGGACACCACATGCAGATGAACTACCCTTCACTTAAAAAGTTGCATTTTTCATTGTACTCCATAAGTAATGTATAAAGCCTGAACTCCTCTTATGCTGACGTCGGTTGCGTACGGTCGGTCGCGTACGTCAGCGAGAAATAAAATACCATACTGCGATACCGAGCTCTATACTGTACAGTCGTCTGCTAAGTGGATTTCGGAAAGGAGATCGACATTGACTTTTACTTACCGATCTCCTTTTTTTACTATCGTCCACATTATTGCAATCCGGAAATAAAGCCTCGAAAACTTCTACCAAGTATTTTGCTCTCGCATCTTTGTACAAATCATTAGATAAATAAGACGTTCTGTATCGATATTCATTGCAACTGTACATGTACGCGTGGATCGTCGGTAATAGAGTGAGGACGCTCGTACTATTCCACGCTCGTCAGTCGACCGACGTACGCGACGCTAACGAGCGAGACCGACGCGCGCGGTACGCGGCGCGTAGCAATCTACGCGCCGCTGTCGTCAGCGTCGTAGTGTGGGGCTATATAGAACACAATGTACATCATTAGTACGCGCGACCGACGTACGTGACTGACGTCAGCGTAGGAGGAATTCAGGCCTAAAATATTTACCATCAATTGGCAAGTTCTGAGCAAGTGACAAATGTGTGTCTCCTGTGCCTGGGGGTGTATCGACTACAAGGCAGTCAAGTGGTCCCCATGCTACATGCCGTGTAAGTCTGTCTAACGCTTGCATAACCATTAATCCGCGCCACACAACTGCATTTTCACCAGAAACTAAAAGGCCCATTGACATACTGAAAAATATAATTTGAATTATTAGAAATATTTGATTGACATATTACTGTTATTGACAAACTTTCGAAAGGTAGAAATCTTTAAGAAAATGCTCTTTACTAGTGACAGATACATACATAGCGTCACACCTGTAATCCCCGAGGAAGCAGAGTCCAAAGAGCAGCAGCTACTTGGACCAGGTGTAGCCAAAATATGGTTTCAGATGGAAAATTGTAAAATAAGAGATAGGTGGCTAGCCCATGGTCTCCACAATCACAAACACAGTACATGACATACTAGGCAAGTAATAAGACCCAGATAAACTTGGGATGGAAAGTCGTACTCTCTTTAATTGCTTCTCTTTAATGGCTTCTCTTAAAAGAATTCTGCCACTGTCAAGTCAGGAGTGACAACAAAGTAAATAAAAACATTTTTTTATAATTTTTTTTTTTTGTGATTCGCTTCTAATCTACAACAAGAGACAACACAAACATTTATAGTTAGTATAAATAAAATCACATAAAATATGAACAAATGAGGAGAACACGAGAGACAGCAGACAGGTAGAATTAGTAGGATGAGGGATGTTTTGGGGAAGGATATCATACAAGGAGAACTTGAGTCATGGACATTCAAAAAATATGTGATCGGTGGAACCTTCATCAAGACCACATTCACATAAAGAATTATCCCTTATCCTTAATTTGGCTAGGTGTACCGGTGTGCAAGAATGACCGAAGAGAAGACGGCAAACGGTTGATGTAGTAAATTTGTTGGCTTCACGATAATGGAAAAACCAAGGTTTATATGGCATTACGTCTTGAACCGGAGCGTAGTGTTTACATTTTATGTTTTTAGTTACGTCAAAACATGTGGTGACAGTTTTTAGAGAACTTTTGTATAGGATTGTGCATCTAGTTTTTTATTAGTGATCGATGTTAACACTACACAAAAAAAAATCTAAGCATTCACCTTAATTTTCATAGTCGAGCTATTTGCATACTGTGAAAATTAAGGTGAACGCTTAGATTATTTTTTTTTGTTTTTTTTTGTTTGATCCCTGCTGGTTCAAGTAAAATTGCTAATTGCTATTTTAAGTGCTGATTTACTATGTGCTTGGTGATGAAGGAAACATCATGAGGAAACCTACATGTTTGAGATGAAAAGGAAATAAAAGAATATTTGGAGGACATATAAAGGCTGCCAACACACAGGGGTGGACACTTTCTTGCCCTAAAACTCTCAGAAATGAAAGGAAACCTACGACAAGCAGAGGACATATACAACATTATTATTTATTTATATATAACATTGAATTAACTTTAACAAAAATTGTAACATCCATATTTGATAACCTACACAACAGATTTACTACTCCTAACTAAGAACTCTTTCAAATATAACATAGCTTATGTTTAAGGCTTTGTACCTTTTAAGTAAATTTTTTTCAATATAATTCTATGCAAGAAACAAAGAGTGTGTTCCTAAGTGCAAACAATATATCCTGGTTGTCAGAGAAATAGACTACTATGCTGTGGGTTCTAAATTCAAATTTCAGTTAAGAGCCAAAACTTGTTTAAAGTTTAGATCAGGTCTTGAGTGCTTATCCCCATGTCTAACACTGCATCCTAGTCAACCTCTCATCTTACAGCACAAACATTATATTGTGATGTAAATGGAGTCCCAGTATTATATTTACATTTGACACAATATCTAAATCTTCTGTGCAATTGAGTAGCTTACAATTATATGAAAGCTGTCACAATGGATGAATATCAGAGGATACCCATAGTTATTGACAAGAAATTTTGATGCAGTTATGAATTAACTTCACTCTTTTCGGCCTGGCTTTATTAATCTTTACAGCAGTTAGTGAAATCAGGATTGTAAATAGGGAATTTTAGGTAGATATGCACCCAGACTGAAATTTCTAAATAAAATTTAGGTAAAATATAATTACATATCTTATCACTATATATAATAAAAGTAAGTCATACCATTTAACACCATAGTTAAGCAGTGGTTCTATTAGATGATCATCATTGAGCATAGGCTCTCCACTAATGTTCATCATGAGAGGAACAGACGGACCAAAAACATCTGCATCTAAGAGCCCTATTTCTTTATCTGGTTTTATCACTTTCATTGCACACGCAAGATTAACTGCAAAAATTATATATAAAGTAATTCCATCTTTTATTTAACAATATAATAAAAATTGCAGTTGCAAAGCTGCCTGCCAAGCTTGGCAACTATGGTAAATATAGAGCCCTATGGGGCAATATAGGGGAGCCCTATATTCAGCAGTGGACTTTTGATAGGCTGTAATTATGATCTATTGGTAGTAAATAGTTAGTTTTTAATAGTCCCCTTCTGTTAAGCTTAATAAACTTAGTACTAAAACTTAAAAATAATAATGAATAAAATTTTAAAATCAAAAATAATTGAACAAATATTTTTTTTCATTTATAGTGGTTTATTTATTAGTTTTAATTACTGATACCCATTTAAAAAAAAAAATTACACTTGATATAGAAACAACACTAGATAAGTCGAGATTTATCTTTATTCCTAAGATATAGCACATGCAAAATAGAAATTTACCAGCAGTAGTGGTTTTTCCAACACCTCCTTTCCCAGATGCAACAAGAATTATACTTTTAACGCCCGGTAAAGGTTTCTTTTCGGGTAAACCTCGACTCATAATTTTTGTTCGATGATTTTCAAGATCATTTTTGGTGTGTTTTAATCGTATTGAAAAGACAGACTGAAAAATTTTATAGTATATTTTATATGTATTGGTTTTATCGTTATCAAATATGAATTTATGATATATTTTACTAAATGTACATACAGTTTTAATGTTAGTGATCAAAGACTGCCCGCACACTCTGTGTATTATTCTTTGAACGTTCATTATTAATGTTGATAATCAAATTCAATTCGCCATCAGTATAATAAATATTAATATATTTTTTGTACGCAATAAGAGTCGCTATAAATTCGCATTAAACAATAACTGCAAATAATTGTTTTTTCATTTTGACCTTTTTCTTCAGTTCAGTGCTCTTTGCTATTTCATTTGACATATGTCAACTGTCACTGTCAAATAGGCGTGGCGTTATTTCACGTCACTATTTACAATAACTATATAGCTATGGGTAGGGCATTAGCCGATTAGCTAGTTTCGAGACGAACGTTAAAGTAGTGATTTTCGTAACACGTGATTTTCATAACACGTTATTTTCGTAAGTAATTATAGTGCATGAATAATTTCATTTAAGTTCGCGCTCGCTACGTTCGTGCCTACCGGCCGGCCAAAGTGTACCGATTACCGAACTAGTCTTGTGTAGTTCGTGAACGATGAACGAATAGGAAACGTCTCTTAGCAATGTACTAGAAAAAACGTTTCCGAACGCTAATTGTCAATCGGTCTAACAGCTCTTTTCGTACACCTACACTTGCAATACGCAAGACCGCGCGTTTGAGCGAGAGCGTACGAGAGCAAGCGAACTAGAGAGTCGGTGAGTTTAGTATGTCATTCGGACAAGAGCCGACGAATACCTATAATGGTACCATTGATCAAATCCGTTAAAATGAGACGTTATTAAAAAAGATACATGTTAGGATGTCAATGCAATAACGTCTAATTCAGCTAATTATCCGAAAAGTCATCATACTTATTATACTTAATAAATAGATAAAAACGAACATTATTAAAATCATCATATTTTTTTATAGGAGAGGGGCAAACGAGCATGAGGCTCACCTAATGGTAAGTAACTACCGCCGCTCATGAACAACTGCAACACCAACGGAAAAAACTTTATTATTTACTTAATAAATAGATTCAAACACACATTTGCTAAACTTCTATGTTATAACAATAATTGAGCAGTATTGTTTGTCCTTTTTATTTTATTTTTTATATTGATTGCATCTTTGGATGCTTTTCATTTTCACATGTTATGGATATGGGATTTTATTTAACTACCGTTAATAATTTTTTTATCACTAATGTGCTTAAGACTTTTATTTTGACCAAGAAATTATCAACTGTGTGCGCACGGGTGATAATACAACATTACGATTTAAGCAGATATCGAACGACTGAGTCTGACTGACTGAGATAATACCATACAGATTGATACAGCTTAAACTGCTTAGTAGTACTGATGACCGAATAGAGCTAATAGAACTAATAAAACGAACTAGTTCACTGTCAGTAATTAACTAGTACGGAGCGATCTTTAAAATGACCAAGCAGGCACAAGACTATACCGAACTACCGAGGCTCCAAGCTTTTCCGAGTGAGTGGAGGGAGCGGCCGCGGGAGACACGATTAAATCCGAAAAATAAAACGTTGTGAGAATTTTATAATGCGTATAATTTTCATACGTATTACTAATGTACTTCGTAATCAGTTTGGACTGGCCAAAATTTTTTAATTATAATTTTTTAACGTTTCTGTTGGACGGCTTGGGAAGGAACACAAAACATTTTGTAATTGCTTTTTTTTGTTGATAAATGAGAACATCATAATTGTATTATCGATATATATCGCAAAAAAGAACTAGCTTATTAGGTACTGTAAATATTTATATTTATAACGAAGAAGAAATTAAGAGGTAACTTCGCACCAGTGTGATTTTAAATTCTATTTAAAACTTCAAGAGATTTTTTTTGTTGTTTTTATTGTTATATATATTTTTTTTAATTTATGTATTAAATGCTATTTATTTAATATATGTTTAAGTTGAAATTAATTATCAGATACTTAATATTAACAATTTATTTGTTATTTTATTAGTGTTTCAAAAAAATGAATCATATATACAATATTATAAAATAAAGGGACGTAATCGCTTCAGTGGGATGTTTGTATTAGGCATAAGACGATTTTATATTCACTTTTATTCAGAAATTGTTTTATATTCTTATATAAAAATTTAATGAAATAATATGATAGATTAGATTTTTAGGTACTTAAATTTACCATGGTTTATCATTAATTAATTTTTCATATTTTGTAGTTAAAATAACACTGATGAATGATGATACATTTCGTTGTTTTTTTTTCTGTTGTTTTTTAATATAAAACATAGGCATACAATTTTGAAAAGGGTTTTAAACGTTCGCTATTTTTTATTTGTTTTTTTTAGTTTTCTAAAGGCAATGAAACTTAAAGTTAATATATAATATTATACTACTTAAAAATTAAAATTGTTCTTTTGAATGTTTAAATAAATTAATGTTTTGTTAAATAAATTTGATGGCTGTTATAGTGATTTTTGAATTATGATCTGTATAAAATAAATATCATACTTATATATCATACTTACATAGCAATCTTTTTCATTCCAGGTAAAAGTAATGTAACTATCTAAAATTCTAAATAAATAAGAAATTTAAAACTATCATTTTACTTCTATACACATATTATGTATGTAATAATAACATTGTACAAGTTATGTTACAATTAGGTGATCATAATACGATGTAATCGCAAACGTTTCCATATACGTACTTTGGTAATTAAAACAAAGGTGTCTCAAATCGCTTGCGCTGCTAGGAGTGGGATTACGAATTGTAGTTTGATCTGTCTATTGTTATGTTATTGAAAATGATTACGTTGCTTTACATTGACTTCTTTGTTCTTATTATGAAATGCAATAATTTATTTTTGGTTTAATATTGATTAAAGTTTGAAATCATAAGCTTTAAGTATTATTCATTATTTTTTGGGATAGCAGTTTGAATATCTAACTTATTTGTGTGGATTAATTACTTCGTTTAAAACGATTTAGAAACTTAATTATGTATACAATTAATTAATTTGAATTTTGTTGTGCCCATATTGTGAGCCTCAATCCCTTACTGTGATATACCTAAATATTATACGAGACTATATAATACAAATTTTTAAAAGATGTAAGTAAATTTATGGATAAGTTACGGAAAAATATTGATAGAAATATAAATAAAAAGTGTGGCATAGGTAAAAAAAATTATCGGAGGTAGGGATATCCACAAATAATCGGCCTGATCAGCTGGGAGTTTGGAAAACCTAATAACCGATTAATTTTTCAAAACTGTTCGGATTCGATAAAAACCGGATTGAGTTCTAATTATTGTTATTGAGTGAAATGAGAATTTATCAAGAATTGTATGGGAATATTGTCCATTATCTTGATCATGTATGTACGTGAGTCGTGTGCGTGAGAGTAATGGTAAAATAAATAATAAATTATATGAGCTAAATGCTATAAATATAAAGAAGTAAATGAAATGGTATTGGTCATTTTCTTAATCACGTATATACGCGAGCCGTATACATGAAAGAAATAACTCAAATATTTAATGAATATGTAGCTATAATGATATGAAGTACTATGAAAAATAAATAATGGTTAACCAAGAATGAAGTAAATATATGAAGTGTAATAAAAAAGGAGAATTATTTAAAAATATTAGAATGAAAATATTATAATTTATATCTGGACTAGATAAGTGAGGAAATGACAAGATGGATGACTCGGTGACTAGATAACTAAATGGCTAAGATATCGTACGAATAAATTGCAATTGTTCGTCAATGTATAACGTAAAGTAATAATCCCTGATTTTGACAAATACGTGTGCACACTTAACAATACGTCGACTTACTCATATGTATAAAGTGAATGAGTCCTGTCTAACCTAACTTGATTTACTAGTAATTTGTTTATTAGATACGAATTGTTCATTGTTTAATTAGAATAGGAATATTATATTATCGATCAAAAAAAAAACATTATATTATTTTTTTATTATTTTGTCGGTGGGAGGTATGATGTAGTGTTGTAGCCCACACGACATAGTTATATATAAGAGTTAAAATTAGAATTAGGAGCAGTATAATTAAGCACCAGCAACACGTCTATTCATTCAACACCATCCGACATCACAACATACTATGTATATAAATCATTGTATATACAATAAATTGAACTTCTAAATGCGCCTGTATAACTTTACTTTATAATTTTCTATGCAAATTGTAAAATCAATAATTATAATAATCATATTTAAAAAAAAAATTGGTTGCCTGTAAAGTCGGTATACGGGCGAAAGTTTTACGTGACAACGACTTTGAGTGGTAAAATAATTTTATTATGTCTGTCTCTCTCGCTCTTAGGCGGGCTAACCATGCCCGAGTGGAAGGGACGCGTGCCTCTCACTCGCTCTCATTGTGAGCGCATAACGTGAGCGGAGCGTAACGCAGTTTCTTGAAGTGTCACCCGGCAAACCAATTTATAAGACGTTGTCACGTCAAAAAATGCAGTCAGCCCTAAGCCTGAATGAAGTATGAAGGGAAGTTTATTTGCAAAAGTTAGTATAACCTTCAATACGAATATAATGTAACAGCATAGCAACAAAAACTTTAAGCTTGTGCAAAGTAATGTAGTGAGTAGTGACTTATCGTTACATAGTAACTGTAAAACTGGTAGAATATAATCACCTTCCTTGTAATAGAATATGAAAAGTAACTAGTTACTAAAATCACTTGTTATGAAAACCGGTGACGCCTCCGATGTCACTATAACACTTTTAGTTACGTTTCGTTACGTGAAAATTTTGAAACGACCCACGCCTACTGTCAATAATAAGGCAGTCTGACCAGTGTTGTCATCGTAAAAATTCTTATAGCTGAACATGTTATAATTAAGACGTTTAACACAGTCCAAAATAATATAGCTATATTATTCTCACCTTCTTTCTTATATAAGGTTGTTGCCGTTTTTCCATTCCATAGACACCACTACTGATGTGCCATTAGCAAAACAAAAAACGTTGTCTATAAATTAATTTAGTCTATGACTTCGTAAAATTAGGGATTTTTATTAGTCCGTTTCCTAATACTTATTTATATCAAAAAGTTTATTGAAGCTTCATCTGGCATCTTACAACAAAAACGTAGTCGAATAATGCAGAATTTCGTACTATCGTTGTATAATTTAAAATATATCGTGAAAAGGTCACTATGTTTTTTTTTTTAAATAGGATAAGGGTGACAAACGGGCACACAGTCCACCTGATTTTAAGTCACTCACACAGAACACAATTACTCTCTACCAAGAGGTCACTGACTTCTATATATACAAAGTAGTTTCTATGGCCCATAGACATCTACATCTATCCTCAACTACGAATCAAAATGCAGATGCGTTGTCACACGTGACGACTAAGATGGAACGCCTCATTTTCAGAAAAATTGTCCCTGGATCTCTACACTCACCATACGAAATACAGCAACCTTAAGCTGCTATTTTACGCATGTATTCTGTGAGAGCGTGGTCCTTCTCTGGTTGAGCCGACCTATTCGTGCTACAACTATACTACTAACATGGTTCTACCACGTACAAATCTACTTAATTCAGCTGGTATATTTCCGCCAAATTATCCTTAGACTTATTATGGGTTTCACAGGGAATAATAACTGTGTCTGTTTAATCGACACTGTGTTTGCTTCCTTCTCGAAACTTATACAGAGGGCACAGCTACGATAGTACAGTAACAGCGTTACGGCCGCGATCTGCCTTCTCTTTTGTCGATAGATCACAATTACCAATAAAACGTATTACCCGTTTTCCTCTCGGCTCCCTTGAGATATTATCCATCATTCATTCATTAATTACAGCCTATCAAAAGTCCACTGCTGAACGTAGAGGGAATATATGCCATAGTTCTCTCTCTTATCAAGTGGGTTGGCAACCGCGTTGTTATCAGGAAGATACTGTTGCCTATCTCCTGTTTTATTTTCCTCTTTCGTCTTTTACGATACTCACGGAATGGTATGGGGTACTTTTACGGGGTATTTGGTAGGAGGTAGTGGATTCTTTTACGCCGCCGCTACACGGCATTATCAAAATAGTACCTTAACTTCATGATTTCGAAATATTTTCATCCAAGCAGAAAAAGCTTTGTTGAATATAGTCGATGGTTTTCCGCTAAACAACGGGTAAATCTATATAAATGAATATTAATTGCCGCTTGTATGAAAGATCATCGCTTGAGAACGGCTGGACCGATTTTGATGAACTCTCAATCACAATTGGACTCTGTAAGTAGCGCTGTTGTCGAGATCTAGAAAACATTCGTGCGAAACCGGGGCGGATCGTTAGTAAGCATATAAAATTGGGATTAAAAATGGGATTCAACTCTCTAATGTACCGTGTGCCTGTCATGACTTTTCATACCTCCCTAACTATTAGTTTTTAAAGTTTGCGAAACGAATATTTGCAATGTAATATATTAATCATTACTTAATTTAGAAATCAATTTACTTGATCGTTCGAAATACAATCATTGTACCCTCCATTTTCACTCAAAATCTATAAAAAATCATAAATTTTCAACTCGCAATATTTATTCGCTCAAGTAAATACACAGAGTAAACTTTGAAATGTGAAGTGAACTTGCAAAGGTATCGCCCGCGCTTGACTAATGACTAACTTCACACTAAAAGCCGGGCTTTTCGCTACGTACAAATTGCTATATAAACAATCGTAGTTATATTTCATTATAGAACATTTTACCACAGGTTAGAAAGAGAGCGATCGTCTTCTCGAAAGCCCGGCAAAAGCCCACGCGTGCGAGAGAGACGACTAATTTTTATGACAACCTAATCGCTAATTTGCCGCGTGTTGACGTTATAAGGCCTGTGTATATACAGCAATCTATGGCCTGTGTAGAACAGGTCAGCGACAGCTACAGAGAAGCGCGCGGGAAATTTGAAATAGTTTGAAACAGTTTACGAGTTATTTTATTAGTTGATATTATGGATTGAGCAGTTTGATAGGGCAAGCCCGGCTTCTCGGATTCTATGGAGGCTTCGCTACCGCTGTTGGTAACGAGTTTTACATATTACGCACACTCATTATCACTAAAAATAATTCTTATTATGTAACTAAAATCAAAAATAATCAAACCACATAAAATACTTTCATTTTTTAGTTTAAAAATACAAAATACAGAGATACGATTTAAATAATACAACAGACGTTGGCAAATTATGTCAATTTTAGTTCCCGGTACGGACAATGAGGGCGCTTCAAATCGACATAAGTATTTTGTATGGCATAGCCAGTCCAGCGTACTTGTATATTATATAGAGGTCAGTGACTATGAAGGATAATTATACATCATAGACTTAGAATATACTAGCGTATAGACCACCTGACAGCCCGAAAACGCGTGACCAATTTTGATTTGTCATTGAGTGCGTTAGCTAGTGATGTATATTTTACTTAAAAGGACTATCGAAAATGATTGTTAAGGAAGCGGTAAAAAGATTATAAAAAATTGTTTAGTGAATGAAGTTGAATAACTTCAAAGATTAACTGAATTTTACCATGAAAGTTCTAAAATAATTAAAAAATATTCATATAACATGTTCCTGGGAATAAGCTAAACCTACCTGCCTTTTGTTGGATTTTAATTCAAATGTATAAAATCCCAGGTGACTTTACCGAAAAACTTAAAAAAAAACTCCCCAATAATCAGATCAGAATGTTGTATTTTCGAGCTATGATCTTTGGAGAAAAATATTTACTGCCGTGGGCAGTTTCCCCGGAATTTATTTTTTAACATATTGTTAATATAAATAGGTAGATACTTAACTATGTATATACCTATTTATATTTTATATATTTTATAAAATGTTTTGATGGGGAAATAAAAATGGGGACATGGAGTACATAATGGATGCTTTATTTTTCATATAAGTATTACTTGTGATAATTACAAACGTTTAATAATTAATAATTAAATAGATCATAGAAGTTTATTTTATCATTCGACTTAAGTATGAATGTAAACTTAATAATTTAAGGAAGGAAACTTTTAGGAATCAGTTAAATAAGATTGCTCTGTTTAAAGGCCAATATGTGTATGAGGCTTCATCATGCTTCATGTTTATATTCTTTCATCTGTCCCTGAAAAGTATAAAGTAATAATAAACTTATTATCATTTTAGCTGCATGAATTTTAAAAACATAATGATCTTAACACAGTAAAGTGCACTAAGTGTCTGAGGATACAGATACACTCTCTATTCTCTCAATCTCGGTATGTTAAGAAAATGGTCACTCATTCATGGACTGACCGCGGCAAGTGCAACTTAATTTCGCAGATCTAATGATCTGCGAAATTAAGTTTCTACTAAGTTCTCCTAAGTTTCTTCTAAGAGTTCCTCTTCTCTACGACTAACGCTGTAGGGGATGAACCATGCTATTTAAGCCCTCGCGACAATGTCGTCGGCCAGCAAGCATGAATCGGGCATTGACCGTTGTGAGTATCAAATACTATGGAATTTATACTATCACGTCTCATGTGTGGTCGTATGAGTTTGAGGAGCATTACTAAATATCTATACCTAACTACGCTAAAAGTTTTATCGTTATGATTTGGGAATATAATCCAAAGTTCCGAAGGTCCGCTCAACCCCTTGAGGAAAATAGCACGATGCTATGAATATTGTACTAGTGTGACCGTGAGGCTGTGCGATTGGTTAAGCAAGGTTATACATTTATTTTGGTTGATAAATTGATACTTAGTTGGGTTCATAATGGCTTAAAGAGGATAATTTCAAGATTTTTTTGTCTTTAATGTACTACAGTTTTATAATGTATGAAAATCTCTCTCTATATTTATCTAAAGTTTTGAAAGTTATATTTTTGAAGTCTCATTATAATAATATTTTACTTACTGGTACAAATAATGTAGAAATGACTCCTTTTAATAAAATTATTTTTATTCTACTTTTTCTTTTATACTTCTCAAGAAAATGTTTGCTGCAAATTGTTGAGTTCTTCTTTGCATTCCAACCAACCCGTCCAATGAACCTTAACCACTTTTTCTAATTATAGAATCCGGAGGGAATCTGTTTGAAAAACGGCAAAATAAAATTGCATTTTATAACGCAAACCGAGGATTTATTTTCTTGTTGTGTAAGCAAGTCTATCGATTCATTATAAACATTCAAGATAAATATCGACATTAATTTTGATATAGTTGAGTCATTCCCTAGCGTACATGTAAAATATTTTGTATAAAAATGTATTTACCAAATTTATGCAAATTATCAACAACGTGACTTTTTTCTTTGCAAAATATCAAAATTAACAAAATAATTGAATATATTCTATATTTTAAACAGTATGTAACATAAATTTTAACCAAAAATAAACGCGTCATAACATTGACGACGTCTTGAGAATTTACCTGTGATATGTGAAATTATCAGGATTATTTCTATTATTAACAGCACAGTCACTCACGGATCAATTACCCATTTTGGAAAAAAGTTACTTACTAAAAATAACCACTATTATACTTTAAAACATTACAAAATATCTCGGAGCTATTTTGTGCGTGCCGAATTGTGCCGACCTGTCATTCAAAATCGGTTACAGAGTCATGAGATTTGGTATCCTTTTCTATCTTGCATTTTTGCCATAAGGAATTTTCTTCTCCCTTGCGCACTATGTTGGTCTATACGCTAGTATATTCTAAGTCTATGTTATACATTGTAACTTCAGGCTCAGAAAGGCTAGAACCCAGAGCCACTTATAAAAAAAACTATTATCTGGCACAGTGTTGCCATATATACATATTTCTCCGTATTTAAACAGATTTTCGGTGTGTAATACAGATTAGCACTGGATACAGATTTTTATATAGAGTTTTCTAGCTCTATTGATTAAATTACCATAATATTCAACTTAAAACTAGACACAGAGTGGCGGTTTTTGCGTAATAATAAAGATTTAGCGCCTGATGACTCAGAAAATCTCGAAACCTACTGGTGTAAAGTCACTGCAGCCCGTGATCCTGCTAAGTACAGCAATCAATTATATCCGACGCTGTCCAAATTTGTTTCTGCAATCTTAAGTCTACCTCATTCCAGTGCCGCCGTAGAGGATTTTCTCATCTATAAATTTAATAAAGATAAAACAACGCAATAGACTTAATACAGATACTACGAGTATTGAAGGTCTTTTACATACAAAGCAACTGATTGGTGCAAAACCTTGCTATAGCCTAGAGGTTAATAATAAATAACTGTTGAAATTGAACAAAATATGTATGACTAAAAATAATAAAGTAATTATTAGTTCGTTTGTTGTAATGTTTGAGTTTTAATATGTTGTTTGTTTAATGTTTTCAATTTTGCTATATAAACATTTTTGTGTATATTTTTATTTAATAACGATAATCAAACCTTATCAGGTTAGTACTTATCCCTTGTTTTTCAAAAGAAGCAATGATGATGATGATCAATAATTCTATTTTGGTTTATTTGATTATACAGATTTTAAGTTAAAATAGCATACAGATTTAATACAGATTTTAGCAGTTTCTACTACAGATAAAAAGTTCAAGGCATCTGGCAACACTGATCTGGCATGGCATGATGGCATTTGGCCTAAAGGTCTAGATACCAGGCCATAAACTCCAAAAAAAAAAAAGCGTGATGGCATGTGCGGCTCGTTTGATTTTGACATGCATGCATAGATATAAATAAATATATTATAGACAAGAAATTACGACATATTTTGAATTTTTCAGAAATTAATAAAACTGGGAGTTTAACAATATTGATGTGAGAATGGCTATCTGTTTGCGTACGTTTTCACACAAGATTTTACCTATAAATGGCATCTTTTCAACAAGAAATCATTCCAACCGCTTGTCCCGGAAAATTCCAGTACGCACACAGTTTCTGGAAGATGTATGTATTTACTTTGCAATAAGCATAATCATTATTTATAATAATAATAAGTTTATGAATAAAAGTCACTTTGAAACGTAATATCTGTCATTAGGTTAGGACATCCCTTGACCTCTGTGCTAATCTCATTTACATGTAATTTTTTTTAGTTCCTCTATTACCGGCGTATCTCCAGCTGCCAACATGCAGTGAAATGTGTCTCAGAAACCAGCGACAGTATAGACCCTGACGATTTTGTTGTGGCTAAAGGAGTATATGATGTTTCAAATAATTCATCAAAACAAAGATTATTCAAAAGAGATACTGTTGAAGCCAGTTATGATATAGATAATTATAGCGATATAGTAGAATTTAAATCATTAGGTTTGACCTCAGATGATTATGTTGAACAGAAATCGGTTCATTTTAATTTTGATGAAAAGCCATATAGTTTGAATACTCTAGACTTTACCAAATGTAAAGACGTGAGTATCATATTTCATATATTTATATTTAATAATTGAATGGAGTAATATTGAACAATTAGGTTAATTAGGTAAAAGTCTTAACATATATTTTATAAAGTTATTATTTTTACTATGTTGTGTATTGTTAATCTCTTAAAATTTGTTTAAAGAACATTATTTCAAGTTTTGTGCTTTTATACTATTAAAGATTAACATTATTTTATATTTGTGCAAGACATATTTTTAAAGCTATTAATTTTTAAAATGTAACATTCTGAGTTGTTTATGTTATGTAGCATTTATTCCAAAGGTAATAAAGATAATGTAAATAATGAAAATATTCATGTGTTTATATTACTTTAATTTTAATTTATATATATTCAATAAAAAATATTTCTTGTATATAGATTTATTACAAGAATATAAATTATTAATCTTACTAGTTAACACTGCCATAATTTTTTAACTTTTGTAGGATGTGGAACCCACTTGTCTATCAAACTTTGAGAGAGATGCTATATCATACTGCACTGGGCCTACAGTCCAATCAACGGATACACAGTCATCCAGTGAAGCTAATAGAGATGGAAAGCCCAGTGAAGAGCAACTTATGAAAGTGTTTCATGTCCTTTCCAAAACTGTATGTTTTTTCACATTTTCGTCATGTTAAATATTTCTTGGATTTATATTATGCTGTTGTAGAATTTTAATTTTATTCTCAAAATACAAAATAAATTTAAATGTCGTTAAATAATCTTAAGATTTAAACATTTCTCAGCTACTAAGGTCTTTACTGTGAAGTGGCGGTGTAAGAATATTATCAGCTATCCCATATCATCCCGTGGGTGTCATAAGAGGCAACAGAAGGAAAAGAAAACAGGAGATGGACAGCAGCATCTTCCTACATGAACACTTGCATAAAAATAAAAAACTGCAGCTGCCAACGCACCTGCCAAGCGTGGCAGCTATGGCAAAATCCCTCCTGTGAGGCAATCTATGGGAAGCCTATATTCAGCAGTGGACTTTCATAGGCTGTAATAGATAGATAGATAATATTTTAAAATTACTCAACTACTAAGGTCTTGTATTAAGTGGTTGTAAGTGCAATTGCTGATCATTAGTACGGTGTTAAAATGCCAGGTCGGGCAAAAATCAGTTATTGATTCTAGAAATTCTCCAAAACAGCCCAGAGTCAGAAAGTTGGTGCTGATTCACCCCAGTACGTTGGAATATTACATCTAAGATTATATACATTGATAAGTATAGTATGTATGGTGGGCTTGTTTCCTTACTTTATATTCAAAATTGACCTGAAGATATTTTTTTCAGATGCCTGCACTATTTGTGAAGCCTCTGGATTATTCAATTTACCATCCAAATATGATTTTTGTTAACAACATCAGAGGTATCACAACTGTGTAAGTGTTTTTTTATATACTATAATATATCAATAGCTGCAGTTTTTAGACTATTATTTATGAATTTTTGACACTGACATTTGGCCTGGGCCAGAATAAGTGTTACATTGAGGTTTGGTATTAGGTTAAGTGAGTGTCTCTGTGTTTTATGTGTATTTGCATCGCAATAATTTTTTTCTGCATGTTTGATTGTCCAGTTGTCAGCCGTGAGGACTAAGATGGAACGCCTCTTTTCCATTAAAAAAGGGTCTCCGGTTCTCTACACTCACAATATGAAACACAGCAACATTAAGCTGCTATTTTACACTGTTATTATGTGAGAGCGTGGTCCTTCCCCGGTCGAGTCGACCCCTTTGTGCTACAACTATACTATTAATATAGCTGCAGCATGGCTCTTCACAGGGAAAACCCAAACAACATAACCCAAATTTTTACAGACTGGTGTTGGGGACAATTATTGCATAGGAGTGTAAGAGTCAGCTCTGTGCTCATCAATCCTCCTGCCCAGTGTGTTGATTAGGGGAAAATCTTCCTAGTTCCAAGTGATTCATGTCAGGTGGCATATTTTTGAAAAGGCTTATATCCAGTTCCAGTAGTAGATGTGGTCACTGCTAGAATAATTAACTTTAATTGCTTTTATAACATAATATTGTCTTAATTATTTTATTAAGAAAACGATAGATGATAGAAGTGATAAAGTAATTATAATTTTAATTTAATATTAACAATAAAGGCTTATGGGCTATATTATTTTTTCAAAAAAACCTTGTGCTCACAATTTATAATTTGCACTCTTCTTATTCTTATGCCGTGTAGTTGCGGTTAAGAGTATCCACTACCCCATATCTTCCCGTGGGTGTCGTAAGAGGCGACAGTGGGAAACAGGCAGGAGATGGGCAGCAGCAGCATCTTCCTGATAACAACAATATTACAATAAAAAAACTGCGGTTGCCAACCCGCTCGCCAAGCGTGGCAACTAAGGCAAATACCCCCTAATGATGAAAGTTACGAAGAGACGGCCCCCAGTCCCCGGCGGCCCCGCTATTCCTGGCTACGGTGGCGACCATGGTAACGGCGGAGCAGGGGGTGCTAAGAATCTCCGGTGGAGGTTCGGTTGCCACCTAAGACGACTCGACCTGGCAACATACAACGCACGCACCCTGGGGACTGACGAGAAGATCCTGGAGCTGGCAGAAGAGATAGACAAGTTACGCTGGCATATTATATATATAGAGAGAGGGAGGACACGGTAATCCTCGAATCCGGCAACTTGTTCTATCACCGGGAGGGCGACCATCTGTCCCAAGGAGGTGTCGGATTTATCGTCCACAAGTCTCTCGTTAACAACGTTGTAAAGATTGTGAGTGTGTCAACGAGGGTTGCGTACCTTATAATCAGAATCACCAAACGGTATTCGTTGAAGGTCATACAGGTTTACGCACCAACCTCGGCACATCTCGATGAGGAGGTGGAGGAAATGTATGAGGATATCTCTAAAGCCATGCATTCCTCCAAAACCCACTATACGGTGTTAATGGGAGACTTCAATGCAAAACTAGGCACAAGAGGGAACGGTGAGCTGAAGGTAGGGAAATTTGGAATAGGGCAACGGATCCCAAGGGGCCAGCAGCTGGCAGGACTCTTTGTGATGAACTCTTTCTTCCAGAAGCGGCCCCACAGGAAGTGGACCTGGTCGAGCTCCGACGGTTCGACAAAAAATGAGATTGGCTTCATTATGACGACCAGACGACAACTTCAGTGATGTCTCAGTGATCGCGGGGTGAAAACTGATAGTGATCACAGATTGTTTAGAGGCACACTGAACCTAAACGTTAAGTTGGAGAGGTTTCGTCTAAAGAAGTCAACGCTCCGTCCCCCTCGTGCTCTAGTCCAAAGTCCCGAAACCTTTCAGCGCGAGTTACAAAACTGTTTTCAGTGCCTAGAAGACTGCAATGAAGTGGACGATATGAATGATAAGCTCGTGAAAACTGTCCATGCGGTCGGAGCTAAGTTCTGCAAGACCCGCCGCAGAAGAACACAAAAACTCTCCGATCACACTTTTAATCTCATGGCTGTTAGACGGGAAATGAAGCTGCAGTCTTCAACAGATTTGACAGCATACAGGCAACTGAACAGATAGATCTCCAAATGCATGCGGCGGGACTTACACAACTTCAATACAGCTTGTATTGAAGAAGCGATCGAGCGGAACCAAGGCTCCAAAGTCTTTGCTACTCCGGAGGCGTGGAGCAGAAGCGTGGTGGTCTTGTTCTTCAAGAAAGGCGACAACGCTCTCTTGAAGAACTACAGACCCATTTCCCTTCTGAGCCGCGTCTACGTGCTGTTTTCGAGAGTCATTACGAATCGTCTCGCATGCAGACTCGACGACTTCCAGCCTCCCGAACAAGCCGGTTTCCGAAAAGGCTTTAGTACCATAAACCACATACACACCCTTCGGCAAATTGTACAGAAGACAGAAGAGTACAATCTGCCACTTTGCCTTGCGTATGTGGACTATGAGAAAGCCTTTGATTCCGTCGAAATTTGGGCGGTGCTACAGTCCCTTCAGCGGTGCCAAGTTGACTGTCGGTATATCAAAGTGCTGAAGTGTTTGTACAGTAGGGCTACGATGGCTATCCGAGTACAGAATCAGAGTACGAAACCTATCCAACTGCAGAGAGGTGTAAGACAGGGGACGTTATATCCCCGAGACTCTTCATTTCAAATGCAGTGGGCATTGGAAGACGTTTTCAAGCTACTGGACTGGAAAGGATACGGTATTAACATCAATGGGGATTACATCACTCACCTTCGATTTGCCGACGATATAGGTCTTATGGCAGAATCGCTGGAGGACCTAAGCACTATGCTCAATGACCTCAATAGTGTCTCCCAACAGATAGGTCTTAAGATGAACATGGACAAAACAAAGATCATGTTTAATGTCTATGTCACACCTATGCCGGTAGTTGTTGGGAGCACTAAGCTCGAAGTTGTTGACGAGTATGTTTACCTGGGACAAATAGTCCGACTTTAACTAGGTAAGTCCAACTTCGACCGAGAGGTCAATCGACGGATTCAACTCGGCTGGGCAGTGTTCGGGAGATTACGACCCATCTTCTCGTCAGGCATACCTCAAAACTAAATTGTACAACCAATGCGTGTGGCCAGTGATGACTTATGGATCTGAGACGTGGTCCTTCACTGCTGGGCATATGAGGACGCTCAAGGTCGCTCAGCGAGCTATGGAGAGGGCTATGCTCGGGGTTTCTCTGCGTGTTAAACTTAGAAATGAGGATATCCGCAGTAGAACCAGAGTGACTGACATAGCCCAACGGATTAGTAAGCTGAAGTGGCAATGGGCCGGCCATATAGCTCGAAGAACCGACAACCGATGGGGAAAAAAGGTTCTCGAGTGGCAGCCTCGTACCGGTAGGCGAAGTGTAGGGCGACCCCCCACTAGATGGAGTGACGACCTAGTAAGACATGCAGGAAGTCGATGGATGCAAGTGGCTCAGGACCGTGCTTTGTGGCATTCCTTGGGGGAGGCCCATGTTCAGCAGTGGACTTGTGAAGGGCTGTAATGATGATGATGATGATGATGATGACTCTTCTTATTCATTAAAACAACTGTTTGAAGAACTCAGTATTCTAACTAAAGTATAAATATTATGAAAACCTTACATATTATTATGTAACATGTATAAACCATAAAAATTAATGATATTGTCATGAATAATTTATTAGTTGACACCATCATAAATTAATAATTATTTTATTTGAAAATGTCTTTCCAAATTTTTCAAGTTAGGTTAGATTTTTATTTGAGAAAACATACACAGGAGATTTTTATTAGACTTAAAATATATATAAGTAAATTAATAAAATAGAAATAGTATTTGGTCATTGGTGTTCACTTATATAATATATAAATTAATTCCCTACATAATATTAAGCTTTTCTGAAACAAAATATGAAAATTACATCAAACGGTTTTCATAGCTTACAATATTAATATTTAAGAGCCTCGCTTCAGCTATATTATGGTTGTAGCATGAATGGGTCAGCTCCACCGGGGTAAGTCCACTCTCCAGCGTGAAATAGCAGCTTAATGCTGCTGTGTTTCGTATGGTGAGTTTAGAGAACTGGAGACCCTTTTTACTGGAAATGAGGCATTCCATCTTAGTCCTTAGGGATGACAACGCATCTGCATTTTGATTCTTAATGGAGCCCATAGCATCCACTTACCATCTGGTCGACTGTGTGCTTGTTTGTTACCCTTATTCTATAAATAAAATCATTTCGAAACATTAGTAGATTAAAAAAATATGCTTGTTGAAGAAAAATTGTGATTTCTTACATTGACGAAATAAAGATATTTCATCATTCGAAAAACAATAAGGTGTTTTTGCACATAATGTTTGCCAGTCGCTTTGATAACTATATCAAGCACATTTAAATTGTCTTCTTAATTTTAGGGATTTACTTATGTTGTTGTTAGTTTTTCTCAAACAGATGTATTTGTATGTAGTTGGCAAAAATTTACCAGTTTATTAAGTTGAGCCTTCCATTCATCATATTATTATAATCTTTTATATTTACTTTCAGAGGTTTATTTCCGTATGTACGGCAGGTGGCACTACTTCGCACAGTGGGTCATCTGAAATTTGCTTATGTTAACTTTGAAGTACTAAAAATAACAGCACACCCAGAAGATTCTTCTATCAAGTAAGTAATGACTTATTTATTGCAGTTATCTAACCTTGTAAATAAAAATATTTTACTAAACACTAAATAAAGTATTGTAACTTGTATTTGTTTACATTTTTCATATTATTATAAAATTGAAGTGATAATACAGTTGAGATGATTAGTGACTACAGTAGCCCATGGACTCCTGTAACCAAGTTCAAACAAAAAATGTTATAGATGCTTTTTCACCTCGAAGGGCTAAGAAGGAATGTCTCACAACCTTTAATTGTGGCTCTACAGAGTTATTTTCTAGCTCTTATCTCTTTAGTAGCCAAATTGTATACTTATAGTCTTTGCGTTATAGCATGGTGCGGGTGACAGCTCACGCCTATGAAGTTTCGTATTTTTTTAGATAAACTGTCATACATATATTGTTGTACTTCATGGATGGGTACCGCCCGCTTACGACAGTGATGTGCCACGCTAAACTATGCCATGCCATAACGAACAACCATAGACTATCAAAAATCGGTTTTGAAATAAATCGAATATATAAAAATCATGGAAACAAAACTCACATAGAAGAATATGCAGTGTTTCCGATGCATGGACGATAAATTATTCGTTGGTCAGCTAAGACAAAAAAAAATTATAAAGCAAATTACGCATTGTGTCAAAAAGACTTTAACTCATGGTGGCCAAAATGGCTACAAAAAACCTCTTTATTTTATTTCATTAGATTTATAAACCAAATTCTCGATTACTTTTACCTTCCGTCCCGATATTTGGCCCATTGGACCTGGCAAAACTAATACACATATAGCAAAAGGCGCTAGCACTCGTACCTTGAAAAGCTGCCGGTGCAGTCTACGCTGTACTTTAATTACAGATGCTGGCAGCCATTTTATTTGTTTAAATGTCAATATGAATGTTGCAATCAACATGAAATAGACGATGATTTTTATTTTCAAATTAATACATAGTATAATCTATACATTGAAATAATAAATACACGTGAAAGTACCTATATACGGTATTTATAACTAAAAGGCAAAAACAGTTTTTAAAATGTTTGTCTTACTGTCTGTTTGTTCCGGCTTATAGCTGGCACTGACAGATAGCTGATGTTATAAGGAGTAACACAGGCTAATTTTATTTTAGAAAAAAAATTATGCTTCCGCGCAAAAAAATTAAAACCCATGAAATCCAATCGTAATAAATACCAAGCGGGCGAGGTCCGGGAACAGCTATTATGTAATATATGTTATAATAAATATTAAGATTTTATCAATTTGACGCCATGTAAATGAAGTTCTATTCGTATATTTCGGATAAATTTAAAGTATACATATATGACGATAATTTCATCTGTAATTGCAGAATGAGGTGGCGAATCCGAGGCATATCTGGTTTCAAAGTGTTCTTTATGTTCTGGAAATACAAACTTTGGGATATGAAACAAGTTTTTAAGGATCAAGAAATGTAAGTGATTATTTTGGTATTTATTTCAAAATTAAATACAAAGTATTTTTAGTTAGGTTATAGGTATATACAGTAGAACCTCTGTAAGTCGAACCTCGATAAGTCGAAAACCTCTACAAATTGAAAAAATTTTTTGTTCCCTTCCCTTCAAACCTCCAAACTTCCATTACTCGAAATCTCAATCCTCTTTATGTCGAAATAATCAGTGAGTCCCTACAAGTCATTTCAGTACATATTTTCCCTCCACAACTCGAAAAAATAAATTGGACCTCTATATCTCGAATGTTTGATTTTACAACCTTTACAACTCGATAATTTGAAAATAATCACCTCTAAAGCTCAAAGAAAAATAAAGTAAGTTACAGACTTTAAGAATTTGTCTACACTTTGCTTTAACGTGGTAGAGCCATGCTGCGGCTATATTACTGGTATAGTTGTAGCACGAACGGGTCGGCTTGACCGGGGAAGGACGCTGCTGTGTTTCGTGTGGTGAGTGTAGAGAACCGGAGACCCTTTTTACTGGAAACGAGGCATTCCATCTTAGTCCTCATGGGTGACAACGCATCTGCATTATGATTCGTAATCGAGGATAGATGTAGATGTCTATGGGTCACAGCAACCACTTACCATCAGGTGGACTGTGTGCTTGTTTGTCACCCTTATCCTATAAAAAAAACAATGTACGTCATTGTTTCTTAGAAACTCTTATGCTTCTTCTACACTACTCGCGAAGTAGATCGAAGTTGGACGAGGCGAATAGTGTAGAGAGTTACTTCGATTCGCTTCGTGCAATCTCGCTTCGCCTCGGGCGGCTTCCGATCGCTGTCGGTTTTTTGCGCCAGAGTCAAAGGACTTCGCGAAGTACCCCGAAGTTACACGAAGCGTCTCACTACACTACTCGGCGTACGCCAGTTATGAATATTTTTTTTATATATAAATATTAAATAAGTAGCTTTCTACATAATTATTTATTTAGTTAACGCATTGACGTCGTACTGTTCACACAATTAGGTACACCTATAGCACCTATAGCAGCTGCCTCTTGAACGTTATTCATGTTAAGGGTGCGGGAGACTCAAGACGACTGAGCTCTTCGCGAAGTAGCACGAGTGTGTAGTCACGTTCTTCGGACTGCGATCGACTTCGACGAGCACTTCGTCGAAGTTACTTCGCGAGTAGTGTAGAGCAGGCATTGCATTGTAAAAGTATACAATAAATAGGACTACTAATTCTATGAAATGTTAAAAGAATTTATGGCCTCAAAACTAGAATGAATCTACATGTCGAATATTTCCTTACAAAATCCGCCTGAGTCGAAACCCTTCATAAGTCGAAAACTCTATAACTCGAAATTTTTGGTGGCTGCCTTGAAGTTCGACTTAGAGATTCTACTGAATTCCACAGCTGTGCACTTTACGCTACACTGCGATGCGATGTCCATGTTATTGATTATTGTAAATGTTTTAATTCCATAAACAAAGGTTTTCTCATGTTGTTTTGCCTTTCTCACTGAACACATGGAAAGAAAGAAAGAAAGAAAGAACACATTTATTTATGGCAAAGTCATTGACCTGTCGGACTCATCCTCTGAACTAATATAGCTCTTATAGGAGGGGGTCCTTTTTAAAGAACCCTAATTTTCTATAAACAACTGCAACATTGTTGTTAAAGGGGGATTGTTGTAGGGTTTGGGGCGAGGCATTGCTAAAGAGACGTTTTAGAACATTGTACATTCTCAATGAATATTCCATTCATCCATAGGCAAAAATCCTCTTAGTCATTAAGTAAATTGAAAACGTTGGATAATTGTGGAGGAAACTGGGAATTTACAAGAGTACAATTTTTATATATTTTTCCTATATAAACCATACCAAACAATACTGCTTACTTGTCTAGTGGTCTGATAATCTTGAGGTCCCAGGTCGTGTCAAAATCAGTTATTGGATTTTTCTTACAAGAAATTCTCAGTTTCTTAGTCAGTCATCTCTCTACGGTCGTGTCGCAAACACTCGGGCACTATAATTCTATCCTGCGCAGATAGCTGGTCTCCGTGGAGACTGACCGCCGTGCCGAAAATCCGGTCTGAATCACTTTATTACCAAACAAAAATAGATAGTCTAGAATACTACTTCTGTACTATGTTTATTATCTCTATTTTTTACAACCTACTAAAATCCACAATTTTAAAAAAAGCCTTGGCATTAAATAAACTTTTCATATTCATTTTCGTATCACTCCCTAAATAAAACTATATTTTGGAGTTAGACAGTACTTTGTTATTAATTATAAATATGTTTTGAAACAGGTGGTATGACGGGTTCTCAACATTTTATGTAGGAGGTGATGGCTTTATTCACAAACATATAGCTGACAAGGTAAATACTTTGTATTTATAATACTGTTATAGATAATAATTTCATTAACCTTTCAATAACATCATCATCATAATCATTACAGCCTATCAGAATCCACTGCTGAATATAGGCCTCTCCCATAGATTAACCTCATAAGTATTTGCCAAAGTTGCCTTGCTTGGCAGGCAAATTGGCAACCGCAGTTTTTTTATAATTTCGAGTTGTTATCAGGAAAATGGTGCTGGCCATCTCCTGTTTAAGTTTCCCTCTGTCGCGTACGACACCCACGGCATGATATGAGTACCAAAAATAATAATACAAAATAATACTAAAAACAATAGTACCAAATATAATACTAAAAACTCAATGAACCAATTGGCAGCGGGATTGATGTCAAAGACACTAATCACTCCAATCAGAACCCAAAAACGAATATTTCGCATGCACATTCATATGAAGGTCAGCGCTCATAATCAATGCCGCTTGCTATATAGGATAGCTATAGGTTTTGTAATAAAAGTAAGCTGTGTGCAAATATTGAATTAGTAAAGTTTACCATTACCAATGCAGCCTATCAAAAGTCTACTGCTGAACATACGCCTCACACATAAATTGCTTCGTAGGGGGGAAATTTGCCCTAGTTGCCTCGCTTGGCAAGCGGGTTGGCAACCGCAGTTTTTATTATTAGTTGTTATTAGGAAGATGCTGTTGTTACCCGTCTCCCTCTGTCGCATCTTACGAGACCCAACGGGGACGATATCGCGTCATGGATATTTACCACTGTACGTAGAGACATTAAAGTTTAATGTTATGTAAAATTAGATAAATGGTTAAGATATTTTGTTTTAAACCAATATGTACAGTTGTATAATTCTTATATTTATCTATATAATTTTACAACATTATTAATTTAACACTAATATGTTCCAGGTAATGCCAGACCAAGACAGCATTATAGACGATGAAGAAAAAGCACCAATAGCAGCCAAACTCGCGCTTCTAATTGGGCTCATTCCTAGAAATTATCTCTCTGACGTATCACCTTACTTCAGCTCATCATCAGGAACGGCAGAAGCGACTCCGTTACCATTTAAAGTTCTAGAATAATTAATTCAAACTACAAAAATCCTCGCTTGTGATATCTTGAAAGTATTTAACGATTATTTAAACGAACGATCGAAAAATGAAAATATCTAAGGCTTCTCTTGTGGCATACTTAAAATCAATTACTAGCGTCCCTTTATGAAAGAGATAATCAGAAAACACTTGACACCTAAAAATCTCATTTTTACAGTTTGATGCAGTATAACTTTAATTTCTGTACAACTAATTAATTTCTTGAGATCATCGAAATTATAATAGCGCGCCATCTCTATCTCTCGCCCCCTCTACTCCTTTTACCTCATAAAGTCACATAGGTACAAAATTTAAACCACACTCGAGTAGGATTTTCGAGCGCTAAACAATATTATGGTGGGGTTAAGTTTAATCGTCTTCATTTCTCAAACAATTACAGTACTCGTATGGTGTTTAATGTTCACTATGTAGATTGAACACGTAACGTAAATCGGGAGTAGGGTCGTTATATACGTGCAACATGTGCGATACCCCTAAACAAACCTAGAATAATTTAGGGTGATATTAGACGAATAATTCTAAGTGAACAATAAACAACTGTAAAATTGTACAATAAACAACTGTTTTATGCCATTAACTTAAAATGATTCATTAAAATTAACCATGTATATAACCTTTTCTACGCATGTTGACAAATTTCAAAGTCTAAAGCAAATTAATCCATGCTGTTTGTTGTACTGAATCGTTTTAGTAATGGGGAGAATGGGGGTTCCTTTTAACTTAGGTGATCTCTAAACACTTAAAACAGCTGTACTTTATTTATGTAACTTATCTTTTTTTTAGGAAACATTTGCAAAAATGCCCTAATAGGAAACAATAATTAATTTTGTATTTATTAAATTATGAATTTGAATAAAATTTTTATTCTTCATTGTACAACTTAGGATTCTTAGCTTGCCAGTTTTAGTTAGAACAGCGACATCTTCTTTGTGAATTAATTTAGCAATCAGTTGTTAATGCCTTGTTAGGTATATACTATTATGTAGATGTTATGTATTACAATACAATAAAAACTATTATATAAAATTATTACTTGTCTCATTTTAACATTGGCGCTTTTTCTATTTTGTAAGGTACTTTTGTTGAATTATGTATATTAATTTGATAACTGTTAATTTGGCTAATAAATTGAATACCCCGACATCATACTTTTACATATGTTTCCCTCGACTCAACTCAGCTGCCATAATTTCATCTTTTTTTTTTAATATTACGCCCGACGCTAGTAGGGTTTTCTCCTGTATCCAAACCAGGTCAATTATTTTTAGATCATTCAAATGCTTGTTCAGTGAGAGATCCGAAATACTGCAAAATGCTCGTTTATTTTCTGTTTGTATTAATTTCGTTAATTCTTTTGTCACTTCTAGCATCCATTTCCATCCTTTTCGTTTCCTTCATAGTTTGTTAACCACCATTTCTAGCACCATCAAAATCTAGCAAGAAAAGGTGCGTTGCCGGTCTTTTAAAAAAGAAGTAAGCTCGTTTCTTGAAGGTTCCTAAGTATTATAAGTATTATCGGAGACAAATTGCCGGTGGAAGCCGATTCTACAAAGAACCCATGCGAGGAAGAAAACTTGTAGTATAAAGCACAGTGGTGGACCGCCAAGGATCTAGACGATGTGCTTTGGTGGAATTTGGCGGCTTTAATTAAGAGGAGTATTACAAAAAAACGCGAAATTACAAGATTTCCTCGTTGAAATTGTATGTTTTTCGTTCGTTGCTTGAAATAACAATTACTTGGTAAAAATAGTTCGTTTTCTCTACTACAATAAGCTAAAAGCAAATTTTAGATAACTTATTTATTTATTATCTTCATTCCTTAGATAACTTATTTATTTATTTAGTAATAATCATTCTCCCGATGCTTGTTTAGGCAAAAACTCTCGGAGACATGATTTGGAAGCTCTAATTTGTAGATTCTATTGAATATCGACCATCAAAAAAAATATTTTTATTTCCCAAATACCCTATATTTTAATAATCATATAATACATCTTCGTTATATGTCCTTCACGTAAGGAAAAAAAATCGACATAATTCAATTAACGACCGAAAAAGCTTCGATACAAGCCCCAATATCTCCGAAGTTCTACATCATTTTGACGTAAAATTTATACCAAAATAATCATCAATATTTGCTTAAACAATACTATTATCTTTACTTTTTAATTCGTTACTATTATTCTTTAATTAATTAAATAAAAGTACCATATATTTCACTGCGCCGGCCATCTGCGATCACTATACATAAATCTATTTATCTATGATCACTATCGCGCGAGCGTTTGTCGAGGTTGGACCTGCGTGAGTTGATTTCGCGCGCTGCGTCGTTTCGATACTATCGTAGTGCGCGTCGATTGCCGTATAGGTGCTGCTATTGTGTGCGTGCTAGAGCATCGTCAACTACGACCGCAGTTTTTGATCGCTGTACGTATTTACTTTCGTACAGTATATTTCAATTAGTATAAAGTTCGCACATTATTATTATACCAGATAGTTAATTCATTATAGTTATTTTGATTGTAGCTGAGCTTTCTTACCAGTCGGAATGGGGAAAAATAAATACAAGTATCAGTTCGTCACTAAACGTAAAAAAAGAAATATCATATTTCTGGAGAAAGCAGTACTAAAAATCTACAAAGACGACCAATTTTGGATTTTGAATATGTTACCCAAGTTACAAGCTTTTTATGAAAAGTGAGTACTGCCTGAAATTATCGACTCGAGAAAAGCTCGGTCAATGCCTCGGCAAATATTTTTCTAATAAAAAAATATGGTAATTGACTGTAAGTACCGATTAAAAAATATTAGTTATATTAGGTTGTTTTATTTATTAAAACAGGTTGCAACCGTACTATTTATTTATGTATACCACTATGCTACCGGTAGTAGTAGATATAATCTATTATTAACCGACATTTACAATCTATTACAGCGTAACAGTTAAAATATTTATGTGTACTTATTTCAACACTAAGGTTCATAAATAATGAAATCTATATCAAAATAGATTATATTAAATTACTTAGATAACATTAAAATGACACACTAAAAAAATTTCCATCCACTGAACTCCATTCTAAGAAAACTTGTATTACGGAAGATCAAGATCGTTTAGTCACCACACTCACAGTATCATAGTGCGAGCGAGTGAATAGATATGAAAGAAAGTATCGCTCGCGTAGCTCGCTGCCCGCTCGGTGCGTAAAATACCTAAATTTGCGTAACGCCGAAATGTAAGATGGGTTCTTAATCCGAAGAATTCCTCTGAGCACTTCCTTTGGTAAATGCGATAGGAAATGCCAAGGGATGCCATATCTCTTGGCAGCGCCAGTGAATCAAAACAACTCGGTCGACGATGATTCAACACAAGTTTGTGCCGGCACTCAAAGACTTGTTCCTGAGAAATTATGGCACGGCCGGTTTTATAAGTATCACCAGTGCTGTCATCAACATAGCAAGGAATGTTACTGGTTTGCTACATATTGATATTCAGAATAAAAAGCGCAGGTGATGATAGTATGAATACTTGTGGGTAATTATAAGCTTGTAGACGGAGCATGCACCATCGTCTACTACGACCTTGATGCTTCGGAACTGCAAGAAAACCCGATCGAAGGCCTTCGCTATAAACCAAACTATCCGCCAAGGTCTCCCCCTTGGACTCTACAGTCTCCGCTCATAAATGAATCAGGTAAATTAGAAGATTACCCGCTGAGCGATCCCGAAGCACACCCTATTGGCGGTCACTAATAAGCTAGTGATCCTAAAGCTATCTCATGAGTTTACAGTTTATAATGGATTACATTATTTTGGAGAACAGGGAGGTGATGGCAATAGGCCTGTAGTTGCACGGGTCGGGGCAATCGCCTTTTTTAAGGGATCGAGTGCACAAAAGCTCTCATCTATGTGTTCGGTACTACGCCTCGGGACTAGGAGTACCGGAGAAGACGCGTAGAATCGGTGCAAACTTTGGAGCATAAGTACTTCTTCCGTCTTCACTATGAAAAGGACTGTTTAAGTTTCCCCCTGTCGTCTCTTGGGCCACACCCATGAGATGATATGTGGTAATTGATATTCCTACACTAGATAAACTTACTGGCCCAAGAAGCTTTTTTGGTTTTATGCTTCTTGCCTGGTCCATTACACGGCTGGCTTTAAGGTAGCCAGCCGTACACGCTAGGGTGTACCTGTCAGGTTTGTCTGTACAGTGACATTCGTGAGGTAAGCTTGAGCTGAGTAGAGGACATACACCTAGCGGTAAACCTGTACAAATTGTCAGTTGAAACCATGGCCCCGGCAGCGACGCTCGATCTCGATGTAGTAGCGCTAAATAGGTTTATTGTTTGTTTTATTGAAGAAAAGGAAATTTAAACGAAGATACCGCGAAAAGTGATATAAAGCATGGTTACTTCTAAGAAAACAATACAGTAATACAAAAAACAATACAAAAAAAAAATTATTTTATAAAGAAATAATAAAAATTTGAGCGAAAAGACTACCTACTGCAATTATCTACGAATGGATGAAAAGACGTATCTCAAACTGTTATCGGCGGTGGCTCCTTTAATTTAAAATCAGGATACAGTAATGAGAAAAGCTATATTGCCTAAAGGGAGAAGTGAGAATATACGAATGTCTCAAATATTCTGACATGCCACACCTGACACCTGCGCGGGAGGCAGCCATACACACTCAATTTTACTAGCACAGTTAAACTGCACAGACAAAAATAACATAATTCATATATTTTCATGTTCCCTGTACAGGAAACCTACACAATTATACAACATACACACTCCGGTTTAACTGTACAGTAGTGTTGAGTAGGACATACAAGAGGCAGTGCACCTATTTTGTCCCGTACTCTCGGCTCTCGGTAAAGAGTAATTGTGTTCTGTGGTCCGGTACATGACGAAACAATGTAAGAGCGGCTCAACATTTTGACTTGTACTACTTCAAATTTTATGTCGCATTGGCGTTGCACCAGTGCTGCCAGATCAAAAAACTCATTCAGCGCTAGGTCGACACAAAAAGCGCTAGATTTCATGAAAACAGCGCTTTAAAAAAGCGCTAGATTACGCGCTAAATTAACTACCTATATTTTTTCTTCAATTATAAAATATAATAAAAACACAAACAAAGTTCAACCAAATCGTTTAATTACGTTATCATCATAATAAAGAAAACAACATAAAGTTTTTTTTCTGGCTATATTTTTCCGATGTACCAATACTTCGCAGGATATCGACTTATAATTATTATAGCAATTGCTGTCAACAGCAGTTAGTCCTGTACGAACAATTAAAATGGCATTAATTGTTTTAAAGTTCAATGTATTTCGCAACTTAGTTTTAACAACATTCATTAAACTGAACACACGTTATGAAGAATCATCTAAAATCGAGACACATTTCCTCCGTTTTCATCCGAAATATTTTCTCTTTTTCTTATTATGTCCACCCATCGACTTCTAATTATAGGATCAATAGATATCCTAAAACCATGTATCCAAATGGTCACATTCGATTTTGACAATTATTATACAATACTATTTAGTAATACAAATAACAAAGAGAAAAAATAAATAAAAAATATTTAAGACTCAATAAAAAACACCCGACTGCGCGGAAGCTTGAAAAACAAAAACAATCGGTCCATCCGTTTAGGCTGTAGTCTCAGCCAAACAATTTTTGATATATAGCCACATACACATACATACACACACCATGATGTATTTCCTCCTTCTGGTGCAGTCGGGTAAAAATGAACATACATCAGCTTTTAAGACAACTATACGGGAAAATTTGCAATCTAAGACTGGCAACACCAAAAATCGACGCGTTGATCTTGTAAATAAAATTATCAATTTATTAGTTTTGTTTTCGTAAATTACTATTAGTTTTGAGTTACTTACCGATGGTAGGAGATTTTGTTAGTTGTTTGTAAACGTAAAGGACGTATAATTTCTGCAAATTTTGATCGCGCAACTTGTCATTTTCACCAAAATAATTTACCTCAAAAAAATGAGCCGTGCGTGCGTATCTCTTGGCGTTACAATTGACAATGAGGAGCGGGGAGCGCTTTAGAGGCTAACAGTTAGCTGATATTTTTTTCGACGCTTTTGAGCCGCCGTTACTCTATCTAGAGAGTAAATAATCTAAGATGCGTCTACAAAATTTTACATTTCATAAAATATCATCAAAAGATATTGTAAAATATTTTAAAACTATTTATGTTAAGAAAACTGCGGATCTGTGGGGCATTTCCGTTAAAGTTATTGCGTCTATAATCGATATAATCGCGCCTCAACTAGCTATTATTTTTAATACTAGTATCGAATATGGTGTGTTTCCTGATTTGATGAAGCATAGTAAAGTAATACCTTTATTTAAATCTGGTAGTACATTAGACCCCGCCAATTTTAGACCCATTTCTGTACTGCCAACACTAAGTAAAATTTTGAAAAAATTATTCTTGATCAAATGTTAATTTTTTAATGTTAATAATTTACTTCATAAAATCAATTCGGTTTCACAAGGGTCGCTCGACAACTGATGCTGGTGTTGAGCTGATTAAATATATTTTCAATGCATGGAGAATTCACAGGATGCTTTGGGTATATTCTGTGACCTATTCAAAGCCTTCGATTGTGTTCACCATGAAACATTAATCAGGAAACTACAACACTACTGTGTAAGAAGTAATGCTCTTAAATTAATTGTTTCATATTTAAGTAACAGAACTAAAAAGTTGTCATTAATAGTATGAGCACTTCCGGGTCGATAGTACAAATGGGCGTGCCTCAAGGCTCAATTCTCGTCCCTTTCTGTTTCTTGTATATATTAATGACTTACCTTACATAGTAGGGGATAACCATAATATAGTATTATTTGCTGATGACACTTCATTAATTTTCAAATTAAAACGACAATTATTAAAATATGACGAAGTAAATAATGCTATATCTAAATTAGTAAATTGGTTTAATGTTAATAACTTGCATTTAAATAGCACTAAAACGAAATGTATGAAGTTCATGACTCCAAATGTCAGACAATTAAATACTAATGTAATTTTAAATGGGGAGGAACTGAGTCTTGTCGATACCACCATTTTCTTGGAATAACACTAGACGCGAAGCTTCAATGGAGCCCCCATATATCAAAGTTAGCAAGCAGACTTAGTTCTGCAGCATATGCTGTAAAAGATTAGAAATCTTACCAGTGTGGAAACAGCTAGACTTGTTTACTTTAGCTATTTCCATAGCATAATGTCGTATGGTATTTTGCTATGGGGACACGCAACTAACACTGAAATTATATTTGTTTTACAGAAGAGGGCCATAAGAGCAATCTATGATTTAAAACCTAAAGAGTCGCTCAGACAAAAATTTAAGGAAATTAATATATTAACTTTGGCCTCTCAATACATTTATGAAAATAAGTAATATTCATTCTGTAAATACTAGGAACAAACACAAGCTAGTAGTACCAGTTACTCGACTCCACCGAGTCAGTAATTCATTCTTGGGGCGATGTATACGCTTTTACAACAAAATCCCAGAAAATATACAAAATTCGACATGCTCAAAATTCAAAACTTTATTAAACATAGTTTGTATAAAAGGGTTATTATAATGTTAAGGAATTTATGGATGATAATAACCCTAGAATGAGGTGTTCGCTGCCAGGCTGTTTCTAATTTGTTTTGTGTGGTTAATTGTGTAACATATGATTGTAAGCTGTTATTTAAAAAAGTCCCGCTGGGTTTCTTGCTGGTTCTTCCCAGGACAGAGGTTTTTTCGAACCAGTGGTAATTAGACAAAGAGTGACTTTCAATAAGTATTATTTATAATCTATATTGAATAAAAAAGTTTCTGTTTCTGTTTCTATATGTATATGAAAGAGGATATCCTGAGTGAATGACTCATCTATCTACGCACAGCCCAAACCGCTATACATAAAAAATTCTGAAAATTGGACAGTAGCTGCATTTTAATACGTAGGCATCCACTAAGAAAGGATTTAAGAAAATTCAACCTCTATCGTTAACGATGAAATTGGGTGTTACAGTTTGTATGAAATTTTTATTTTACGGGGCGATGGACTTAAGACTTACTAAATATACTCTGTATATTACGTGGTGGAGTCACACTGCAGCTATATTATGGTTGTAACTCGAATGGGTCAGCTCGACCGGGGTAGGACCACGCTTTCAGAGAATACGAGCGTAAAATAGCAGCTTAATGTTGCTGTGTTTCGTATGGTGAGTGTAGAGAACCGGAGACCCTATTTACTAAATACGAGGCACTCCATCTTAGTCCTCAGGGATGTCAACGCATCTGCATTTTGATTCTTAATTGAGGATGAATTTATTTCCATTAAGAAGACTGTGAGCTCGTTTGTCACTCTTTTTTTCTATAAAAATGAAACAAATGATTTCGGATTTAGCGATTTTAACACGCTTTTGTTGGTTGGTATGTATCTATGTAACGGAATTTTTGAATGTGATTTTCATCCCCTTCAAAATGTCGGATTGCTTTGAAACTTATCACACTTATCAAGGACCGATGAAAATGCAATAATTTAAATAGTTTCAGTTCCAGGATCCTCAGAATTTGCGAATAATTCATAAAACAACTTTCTGCCAGTTCAATATTGTAAGCCGCGTAAAAGAACTTCATTCCAAAAAAAACATGCTTTTGTAGCCACACTGAAAATAGAAAATTAATAATAGTTTTAAAAAAAACTAAAAAAACACGCTTTTGTAGATAACCGAACTAAAAAGTAGATAATAATTTTCAATAAGTTTAAAATAAGGAAATAGTTTTTAAAATAATTTTATTGTACAAAAGCGTGAAACGTTGAATGTTTGACCTTGTGATTTGTTGATCGTCAGTCGTCACCTAAAAATTATGATGGTTATATTGGGATAAATTTTGTCTTTGCCATCTTCTAAAACGAAAGGATTTTCGATGTCAAGATTAATTCTTCCATTGTCTTGTTGCATATGCCCTTTGAGCAACAATTCTACAAAATGCCAGTTTTCATGGGCTGATAACGAAAGGGGCCGCGGCAGGCGTGATTTTAGCGTGATTTTTAGCCGTTAATTAATTTTCCTCTGGTCTCCCGTAATGGGTTATTTTTAAATAAATAATAGTTTTAAAAACCTAAAAACACGCTTTTGTAGATAACCGAACTAAAAAGTAGATAATAATTTTCAATAAGCTTATAAAATAAGAAAATAGTGATTAACATAAAAAAATCATTTTATTGTAAAAAAGGCGTTGGGTGCTTTTTCAGATATTTTTGTGATGACGCTAATTTTACAAATATCCACAAAAATATTTACAACAAATAACATCAAGCATCCCACGCTTTATTACAATAAAATTATTTTTTTATGTTGATCACTATTTTCTTATTTTAAACTTATTGAATATTATTTTCTACTTTTTAGTTCGGTTATTTACAAAAGCGTGTTTTTTTAAACTATTATTTATTTAACCCATTACGGGGAGACCAGAGGAAAATTAATTAACGGTCTTTTTTACATTTGAAAGTCAGTGCATATACTCTGGAATTAAAAATAATAAATTTCGTTTACAAAGTATGTTAATATGTAGTATGTAGAATACATTCTAATTAAGTTTGAATAGTAGAAAAAGTTCAATATTTTATAATTAAGTCGTTAAAAAAATCGATATTCGGGCGCTTACTTCGCTGGCTAAACTTAAGAGATAATATGTCAAAATAATGTAGGAATCATAGACTTATAATATACTGTACGCCCATAGACATAGAATATACTGGCGAATAGACCACCTGACAGCCCGAAAACGCGTGACCAATTTTGATTTGTCATTGTGTGCGTTAGCTAGTGATGTATATTTTACTTAAAAGGACTATCGAAAATGATTGTTAAGGAAGCTGTAAAAGATTATAAAAATTGTTTAGTGCATGAAGTTGAATAACTTCAAAATTAACTAATTTTACCATGACAGTTCTAAAATAATTAAAAATATTCATATAACATGTTCCTGGGAATAAGCTGAACCTACCTGACTTTTGTTAAATTTTAATTCAAATGTATAAAATCCCAGGTGACTACCGAAAACTTAAAAAATCTCCCAATAATCAGATCAGAATGTTGTATTTTCGAGCTATGATCTTTGGAGAAAATATTTACTGCCGTGGGCAGTTTCCCAAATTTATTTTTAACATATTGTTATTATAAATAGGTAGATACATAACTAAGTATATACCTATTTATATTTTATATATTTTATAAAATGTTTTGATGGGAAACAAAACGGGCACACGGAGTACATAATGGCTGCTTTATTTTTCATATAAGTATTACTTGTGATAATTGCAAACATTTAATAATTAAATAGATTATAGAAGTTTATTTTAACATTCTACTTAAGTATGAATGTAAACTTAATAATTTAAGGAAGGAAACTTGTAGGAATCAGTTAAATAAGATTGCTCTGTTTAAAGGCCAATATGTTTATGAGGTTTCATCATGCTTCATGTTTATATTCTTTCATCTGTCCCTGAAAAGTATAAAGTAATAATAAACTTATTATCATTTTAGCTGCATGAATTTTAAAAACATAATGATCTTAACACAGTAAAGTGCACTAAGTGTCTAAGGATACAGATGCACTCTCTATTCTCTCAATCTCGGTATGTTAAGAAAATGGTCACTCATTCATGGACTGACCGCGGCAAGTGCAACTTAATTTCGCAGATCTATTGATCTGCGCAGCTATTACTTAACCACGAGTTCCTCTTCTCTACGACTAACGCTGTAGGGGATGAACCACGCTATTTAAGCCCTCGCGACAATGTCGTCGGCCATTAAGCATGAATCGGGCATTGACCGTTGTGAGTATCAAATACTATGGAATTTATACTATCACGTCTCATGCGCGGTCGTCTAGTAGCGCTTGAGGAGCATTACCAAATATCTATACCTAACTACGCTAAAAGTTTTATCGTTATGATTTGGGAATATAATCCGAAGTTCGAAGCTCCGCTCAATCCCTTGGGAAAATTGCATGATGATATGAATATTGTACTAGTGTGACCGTGAGGCTGTGCGGTTGGTTAAGCAGGTTATACATTTATTTTGGTTGATAAATAGATACTTAGTTGGGTTCATAATGGCTTAAAGAGGATAATCTCAAGATTTTTTTGTCTTTAATGTACTACAGTTTTATAATGTATGAAAATCTGTCTCTATATTTATCTAAAGTTTTGAAAGTTATATTTTGAAGTCTTATTATAACAATATTTTACTTACTGGTACAAATAATGTAGAAATGACTCCTTTTAATAAAATTGTTTTATTCTACTTTTTCTTTTATACTTCTCAAGAAAATGTTTGCTGCAAATTGTTGAGTTCTTCTTTGCATTCCAACCAACCTTCCAATGAACCTTAACCACTTTTCTAATTATAGAATCCGGAGGAATCTGTTTGAAAACGGCAAAATAAAATTACGTTTTAGAACGCAAACTGAGGATTTATTTTCTTGTTGTGTATGCAAGTCTATCGATTCATTATAAACATTCAAGATAAATATCGACATTAATTTTGATATAGTTGAGTCAATCTAGCGTACATATAAAATATTTTGTATAAAATGTATTTACTAAATTCATGCAAATTATCAACAACGTGACTTTTTCTTTGCAGAATATCAAAATTAACAAAATAGTTGAATATATTCTATATTTTAAACAGTACGTAACATAAATTTTAACCAAAAATAAAAGCGTCATAACATTAACGACGTCTTGAGAATTTACCTGTGATATGTGAAATTATCAGGATTATTTCTATTATTAACAGCACAGTCACTCACGGAACAATTAACCATTTTGGAAAAAGTTACTTACTAAAATAACCACTATTATACTTTAAAAAATTACAAAATATCTCGGAGCTATTTTTTGCGTGCCGAATTGTGCCGACCTGTCATTCAAAATCGGTTACTGATTGAGATTTGGTATCCTTTTCTATCTTGCATTTTAGCCTTAAGGAATTTTCTTCTCCCTTGCACACTATGTTGGTCTATACGCTAGTATATCCTAAGTCTATGTGTACGCCAGTATATCCTAAGTCGGGTAGGAATCGTAGTTCTTCAAAAAGTCTAGACCAAAAGTCCGCGCTAGCATAATAATATGTCTATCTCCTAAGTTTGACTCACAGTAACCGGTTTTATCTTTGAAATATTAATTAAAAATATTTGCTTATATGCAAAAATGTTTTCTCTAATTCAGTATTAATATTTATCTAAAAATACAATTAAAAAAAAACTAAGACTAGTAAATTAATTATCATACAGTCCTACTCCCCGCGGTATCGTGCCAAGAACGCTGGTTGCGTTTCTCCACTGAATGGCTATACTTAGCCTTTGAGCGAGAAAAGAACCAGCCCTCTTATCACCAGCAGCAACAACCAGCCGCGGATGGAGTTCCTTTAGGAACTTCACCGCACGTGGACCCCACGAACCGATAGTCTTTACAGCAAATGGCACAAATATGTAGTCATCTCTCAGAGACTCATATTTGCGGTACTTACTCAGTTCAGCTGCCTCTGATGCCGCCCCGGCTCTAAACGAGGTACTCCTGAGATGAGAGGCCGCCAAAGTGTCTACGCAAGTAGCATCCCACACTAGGGCTTTACCTCTCTCCCAAGGGAGATATTTATCTTAATAAATATGTTAGTTAACTTGGGCATTTCATCTAATCAAAATGATCCCAATAAAGTTATATCATTTAAATGAATACTTTAGGAGACATCACAGATTCAAAATTACGTGCAACCAAAAAAATCACGGCTGGTCGGCCTCCTTCGTTATCAGCCCATGAAAACTGGCATTTTGTAGAGTTGTTGCTCAAAGGGCATATGCAACAAGACAATGGAAGAATTTTAATTCTGCTGTGTTTCGTATGTTGAGTGTAGAGAACCGGAGACCCTTTTACTGGAAAGAGGCATTCTATCTTAGTCCTCACGGCTGACAACGCATCTGCGTTTAAATTCGCAAACGAAGATAGATGTAGATGTCTATGGCCACAGCAACCATTTACCATCAGGTGGACTGTGTGCTCGTTTGTCACCCTTATTCTATAAAAAAAAAAAATAATCTTGACATCGAAACTCCTTGCGTTTTAGAAGATGACAAAGACAAAGTTTATCCCAATATAACCATCATAATTTTTAGGTGACGACTGACGATCAACAAATCACAAGGTCAAACATTCAACGTTTCGGGCTTAGACCTGAGCAATGAGCGTTTTTCTCATGAACAGCTATCAGACAAAATCTGTTCGTATTATGTAATGAAAAGTTAGCTGTAAACATTGTATATAAAGACATACTGTAATACAGAGATTATCAAACTTATTTCTTTTACCGCCCCCTTTGAAAATCAATTATTTTCAGCGCCCCCAATTTTTTATACACTCCTAAAACTTAAAAACCACAATTTCATTACTTTAATTAATTTAGTTATGGTGTGCTATATTAGTCGGTTTTGGTGTTTAAACTTTAATTCTAAACTAGACATTATTACCAGTGAGAGCAATTAAAACGCAACTTTATAATATCAAGAATATATTTTAATCAAATTAAAAGAAACAATATAGATAGGTAATCAATTTTAGTTTTAAAACTAATCGAATGAGATGGATGAATTTGATGATTTTTAACAAGTTTGTTGATATCAGGTTCGATTTTACTCAAAAACAGTCGTAAGTCGCTACGTTCGGTAACATGCAAACGATTTCTTTTTTTTAGTAAGCAGCGTTGTCACAGCGCTGACACAAAAAATCCACGTTCACACAAATATGACGATGGGAATGCTATCAAAAATCGTTGAACGATCGACCACAATCCAGGGTACAACTGCGGGATTGACTTTTGTAGCCAAAATTCTTGGTAGCCATTTTTGTATTTGATTTTTATTTCCTCGTCCGTTGTCAGTTCTATAAGTTCTTCTTCCAGTTGGGGTGATACTGCTATGTTGACATTTGTAAAAGGATCTAACACCCAGTCTGGTATTTCCAATTTCAAAATGTCCTGGAATCTTTCAATAAAATCACTGTGGAGATTTTCCAAATGTTAGCCGTAGACAAGCAAGTCGTCGTTGTTGCAGGATACTGATAAATTGAAAATGATGGAATTCACGTCTGCCGATATTCTTCTTGTGTAAGAGCAGCTTGGGTACGAAAGCAGCGACGACATTTTTTGTTTTTATTAAGTTTAAGTCATCGCCTTGAAGTTGGAGATTCATATCATTAAGCAATTTATAAAAGTCTGTCAGGTATGCAATATCATTCTTTGATGTGATGAGGTTGTAGCGCAATTCTGTGTCTTTGTTTTCCAAGAACTCTACGACAGAGTCAAACAGATTGTAAAATCGAATCAGATTCCTTTTGATAGCCAACGCACTTCTGTGTGAAAGATCAATCGGGTGAAATCTTCATCATTAGTAACACAAAGCTGATTAAATAATGTGTCATTTAAAGAGTTGTTTTGGATTTTATTGACTGCTCTGATGACATGTTCACTTAAATTTCTAGCAACCAAATATTGTCGATGTATAACGCAATGTACAGCAAGCACATCTGGAATTTTGTTTTTTTTAAGTACGCTATGAAGCCTTTTTGATACCACGTCATAACGGGAGCACCATCTGTAGCAGCTGATATAATATTCTTCAAGGGAATTCCTTTATCATCACAAAACTTTTCCAGTGTTTTAAATATGGTTTCTCCTTTTGTGTCTGTCTGTAAATTTCTAGCAAATAATAGTTCATGCCATATTTTTTCATCTTTAATTAACCTCACGTAAGACAGCAACAATGCTTCATTAGTTGGTAAAGTGGACTCATCCAACTGAATTGAAAATTGACTAGTCTTCAGATGATTGCACAATGACTCTTCAATATTTTCAGCCATTTCATCAATTCATCTTTGCACATAACTATTGCTCAAAGGAATTTTTCGAATTATGTCTGCCGCCGGTTTATGGAGCACAGTAGTTATAACTTCTTTTATTACCGGCAAAATTAACGTTTCTCCGATGGTGTGTGGTTTACCTGTTTGAGCAATTAACAAAGAGATATTGTATGAAACTCGAAGTCTGTCATCGTCTTGCTTAGCAGCCACCGAAAAAAGTTTTGATACACTTGGCTGAGCATTATGCTTCTTTTCCAGGTCTTGAAAATAGGCTACATTTTTGTCCTTCTTATCTGGATGCATTTTATTGAAATGATCTTGAAGTCTTGAAGGCTTCATCGCTTCGTTTGAAAATGTTTTTGAACAAAGAAGGCACAAAGGCAAAGATAGATTTGTTGAATTTTCTATGAATCCATATTTAATTTATTCTGCACTATATTGGTGTCTCTTCTTTTCTGCTTCCGACATAGCTTTGTTTTTACAAATATGTAAATAAAGTGTTGAACTTAAATACTTGTTTATATATTGCGCGCGAAACCACTAATGAAAATATAAAAATTATTACGTGCTTTTATATAGGATTTAAATACAACACGCACCGACAGGAATAAGACAAACACGCACAAACTCGTTTATCTCTTTCGACGCTCAATAGTACTGAGCCAGTTAAGACAAGTATCGATGAACCAGCCGATTGTTACCGGATTGCACCAATAGCGTTATTCAACAAAAACTTGTTACAACTTGATTGCGTACGGCGTACAGGCTATCCTACGAAATCTATGTTAAGTTTCTAGTTTATATACGATCATACAGGGCAAAAATATAAACTAATTATTCGATATTGAGTAGTAGGTAAGTTTTAATTTTAGTAAATTTTAAAATATAAAGTATCTAAATAGAATTACAAATCAACCATCGCCCCCCTAACCGCGCCAACGCCCCCCATTTTTTTCTGGGCCCCTTAACGCCCCCCTCTAGGTCTCCAACGCCCACAGGGGCGTTATCGCCCACTTTGAGAAAGACTGCTGTAATAACTGTCAGTAATGATAAAACTTTGACATTAACAGCTAAATTCCCCAAATTTGATAAATCTGTACACCGTGAACAAATTTGGATATAGGTTTCACGATAATACATGATAAGATTTTTTCTTACTTGGCGCATTTTTCGTAACAATGAATTATCAATACCAAAGCATACCAAAGCGACAAAATAAATCGATCGAACAGTGTTTTTTTAAACATAAATGTCACCACATGTAAATTGAACCCGTGTGAAGCCGGGCAAGTTGCTAGTAATATTATAAATATGGAAGTTTGTTTGTTTGTTACGATTTCACTTAAAATTTCTGTCTAGCTCTAGTCTAGTTCTAGCGCAGGGATCCCAAAGTTTTTCAGTTCGCGGCGTATTTACTATTCTCATATTTTTTATGTATTACTCTCTTATTTTTCTATGTATACTATTATAATTATCAACTATTATTCTTATAAATTCCGGAGAAAGGTGAACAGGAGTGCTAGCGGCGCTCCTCTTTATACTCTGGGGCGCGGCGCGGCGCAACAGGGCGCTGCGGTGCACACTTTGGGAAACCCTGCCCTAGTGTGTTTCTTTTTATTAAGATTTTTGGCTTGGGTGCTTGTCCTTTAAGCTATGTCTTCATTTAATTCGGGATCTTCGTTTTTATAGAATATAGATTTTCAATATCAAGTGATAATAATCATTTATACACATAGTACACTGCTTCACGGTATATTGATGCGTCACATTGTGTAGTTTTTGGGAGATTTTGACGGCAACTTGAGCCAGCAGACAGTTGGCGAAAGTATCTCAAGGCGCCTAAGCAGATAGACACCTTATCTTGAGATTCACATAACCATCGGAGCACTTGTTTTACCGTTTCCACTAATAGTTCATATGAGCAGACATTTAATACACAAAATAGCACCACTTTTACATATCAAAATCCACTTCAAACCATTATTTAAACCATAGGCTTAGAAAATATACTGGAGTATAGGCGACCTGACAGCCCGAAAACGCGTGACAAATTTTGATTTGTTATTGTGTGCGTTAGCTAGTGATGTACATTTTCCTTACAAGTAGCCTAATGGCAGGGCGTGGACCGCGAACTCGAAAGGTCGTGGGTTCAAATCCGCTATTGGACTACTGTCGTGAAGCACTTCTAACACAAGCATTTTAAGCTTACCAGAAGTGGTTTAAGGGAATATTAGTAATGTTTAATAGCATTACTAGTATTTAAAAAAAATACTACAAGGACTATCAAAAATGATTGTTAAGGAAGCGGTAAAAAGATTAAAAAAAAATAGTTTAGTGCCCGAAATTGAATAACTTCAAAAATTAACTGAATTTTTACCATGATAGTTCTAAAATAATTTAAAAATATTCATATAATATGTTCCTGGGAATAAGCTGAACCTACCTGCCTTTTGTTGGATTTTAATTCAAATGTAAAAAAATCCAGGTGACTCTACCGATAAACTTAAAAAAACTCCCCAAGAAACAGATGGGAAAGTTGTATTTTCGAGTTATGATCTTTCGAGAAAAATATTTACTGCCATGGACAGTTTCCCCGGAATTTATTTCTTAACATATTGTTAATATAAATAGGTAGATACTTAACTAATTATATACCTATTTATATTTTATAAAACGTTTTGATGGGGAAATATAAAACAGGGACACGGAGTACATAACGGCTGCTTTATTTTTCATATAAGTATTACTTTCGATAATTACAAACATTTAATAATTAATAATTAAATACATTATAGAAGTTTACTTTAACATTTGACTTAAATATGAATGTAAACTTAATAATTTTAGTAAGGAAACTTGTAGGAATCAGTTAAATAAGATTGCTCTGTTTAAAGGCCAATATGTTTATGAGGCTTCATCATGCTTTATGTTTATATTCTTTCACCTGTCCCTGAAAAGTATAAAGTAATAATAAACTTATTATCATTTTAGCTGCATGAATTTTAAAAACATAATGATCTTAACAGAGTAAAGTGCACCAAGTGTCTGAGGATACAGATGCACTCTCTATTCTCTCAATCTTGGTATGTTAAGAAAGTGGTCACTCATTCATGGACTGACCGCGGCAAGTGCAACTTAATCTCGCAGATATATTGATCCGCGCAGCTATTACTTAACCACGAGTTCCTCTTCTCTACGACTAACGCAGTAGGCGATGAACCACGCTATTTAAGCCCTCGGCACAATTTCATCGGCCATCAACCATGAATCCGGCATCGAGCGTTGTGAGTATCAAACGAAAGTAATACTATGGAATTTATACTATCCTGCCACATTGAACCGCGCGTCTCATGCGCGGGCGTAAATATATTATATCCAACTACACTAAAAGTTTTATCATTGTGACTTGGGAATATAATCCGAAGCTCCGCGCAATCCCTTGGGGAAATTAGCGTGATGCTATGAATATTGCACTAGTGTGACCGTGAGGTGCGGGTGGTGAAGTAAGGTTATACATTTTTTTGGTTGATAAATACATACTTGGTTGGGTTCATAATGGCTTAAATAGGATAATCTCAATGTTATTTATCTTTAATGTACTACAGTTTTATAATGTAAAAAAATTTGTCTCTATTTTTATCTAAAGTTTTGAAAGTTAAATTTTTTGAAGTCTTATTAAAACAATATTATACTTACTGGCACAAATAATGTAGAAATGGCTCCTTTTAATAAAATTGTTTTTATTCTACTTTTTCTTTCATACTTCTCATAAATGTTTGCTGTAAATTGTTGAGTTTTTCTTTGGATTCCAACCAACCCGTCCAATTAACCCTAACCATTTTTTCTAATTATAGAATCCGGAGGGAATTTGTTTGACAAACGGCAAAATAAAATTACATTTATAGATCGCAAACCGAGAATTTATTTTAATTTTATATTTTGATTTAATATAAACATTCAAGATAAATTTCGACATTAATTTTGATATAGTTGACACAATCCCTAGCATATATGTAAAATATTTTGTATAAAAATGTATTTACCAAATTCATGCAAAATATCAACAACGTGACATTTTTCTTTGCAAAATATCAAAATTAACAAAATAATTGAAAATATTCTATATACAACATAAATTTTAGCCAAAATTAAACGCGTTATAACATTGACAACATCTTGAGAATTTACCTGTGAAATGTTCAATTATCAGGATTATTTCTATTATTAATACTACAATCACTCACAGAACAAGTAACCATTTTGGAAAAAAATTACTTACTAAAAATTACCACTAATACACTCTAAAAAATTACAAAATATTATCTAGGAGCTTATTTCTTGCGTGCCGACTTGTGCCGACCTGTCATTCAAAATCGGTTACAGAGTCATAAGATTTTGTATCCTTTTCTATCTTGCATTTTTGCCATAAGGAATTTTCTTCTCCCTTGCACACTATGTTGGTCTATACGCCAGTATATTCTATGTCTATGATTTAAACAATTATACAGGAGCAGCAATCCCCTGCCAGTCAATTTCCCGCAAAACGCTTTTCTGTGTATGGCTACCATTATATTAGGGATGGGCAAATAAAATAAATATATCGTTAAATGGTGTATCTAATTATAACTAGCTGGGTAGTAGACATGGGCGTTATCAGTTTTTTATGATAACGTTTACATAACCTATATGAAGTTTTCATATCGATATCAAAAACCGTTATTAAATATCGATATGAAGCACAATTTGATTACCGTTTTTGCAGTTATAGTTGTCAGAAATCTACTAAAGTTCAAATGTTTAAAACAAAACTAATTTTTAAAAAATCAGCACGCGCTTTTATATACGAAAAATTATAAACACTTGACATTAGACTTTACCATGTTACTAATTTCTGATACTAATTAATGTATCATGATATTAAGATCACTTTTATTTCAGCTTCTTTCGAAAAGTCATAAGTACTACTAAACTAGTTACTTACTTCTCTGGCTTAGCAACCCTAACAAATGTTCATTCATAGAGTATCACCCTATAATTTCGTATATTTTCATAGACATCCAGTATTTGCAAATTTCCATTAATATGTTAGTGAATGAATAGGACTTTGATAAAATTTTATCGAAAACTTTAATATCGGCGTAGTCACAAGACTATCGCAGCTATTTTTATTCAAAAATTCAAAATGTATTTACAGATGAACCTTAGTATATTGATATAAGGTTGAATATTACTTGTAATAAAGGCAATTTGAGATTTTGTCCATGTTTAGTTAAGTTTCTATCCAAAAAAGGAAAAAATTACACGTGCATTTGTTATGAAACACCTCCATTCAAAATATTTTTCTTTTTACTTTCGTTTTTACAGTCCAATATTGCACAAAACGGCATATTTTCGTGTATATCAGTTAAGCAGCGACCCGTCAGCTCGCAATAATTTGAGCCTACAATTGACAGTCAATTACGCTCTACTGTCACTAATTGTGACTAGCCTGCCCTACCCCCTACCCCAGCCTACGAATTTGGAGTATATGTATATTTTTTTATTGATAGACGTATTTTAAATAGCACATCTCAAAACTATTAATTATTTAAACTGCACCCGTGTAGTTTAGAAATAAAAATAGTTAAAATCACTCACCTTATAACGTCGATATTACTTTAAGTAATTAGAATTGGGTACTTTTGCAGTATGAAAAACTGCACCTTGCTTGAATATAATTGCACCATCGTTAAAAATGCGTTAAATTCAATATTAACTGCAAAAAGTTAATAGAACCAAATTTGTTAAGTGTCGACAAAGAGTACATAATCACTAGATTTATGGAGCGGGACTTCCTTAGTAAAAGTAAATGTTTGAAAGGGCGCCAAGCTACTTTACTAACATCAAGACATGACATTTAATTACTAACCATACCTCACCCTATAAATTTGAAGTGAATATAAAAAAATACAGACAGCCGTATTTTAAAAAGCAAATCTCAAAAATAATTATTATTTAAACTGCACCTATGTACCTAGTTTATAAATAAAAAATAGTGAAAGATCGTTTAGAGATTTAAGATTTTTGAAAAGTTTAGAGATTTTGTGTTATAAAATAAGACAATATAGATTTATCTAAGTAAATAATTACTGTTCTGTATAAGCAAGATTTATCATACCTTTATATATGCAAAATAGGATATAGGCGGTTGCTCTTTTTAAAAAAATTACAATAATTATAATTATTGACATAATTAACTGCAGTCCCAAGGATAGTTGGAGCGAATCAAATCCACGATCTTTTATCAAACTTGTATAAGGCAAGCCCAAAATGGATTGTGGAATTTTATTAAAGAAGAGCACGCTCATTTTCACGAATAACTTTCGGACCTTTTGAGGCGGAGCTCAATGTGGTTTCTAGTTTGTCCATCATGCAGATCGCTGATTTTTTGTACTCATGAATAAGTGGTCTTACGAAAATGATATTGATAGTAAAATATAATGTGAAACTTCTGTGAGAATACCTATTTCCTTGGAATTCTCTCGAAGAGATTAGCGCGGTTTTAATTGTAAATTGCACGTATTGCCCTTTTCTGTAATACAAGAAAATTCTCAAAACAGTAATACACATGTTTTATTAATTGAAGTTACAAGGAATACACATGTTGTTTTAAACTATACAATACTTTTGTTTTTCCTTAAAATTTTCACATGCATCAGGTGACAAACCTATCAAAATAGGTATACATTTTCGACGTTGTTAGGAAGCTTCTCCTCTGGTCCTTACTCCTTACTCTGTGGTTGTAAGGTGAGCGATCTTACCTATTTATTGAAGTGAATAGTTCTTTAGAATCGTTGTAATTTGAAACTAAATGAAACGAAAAAGCGATACTAAAAGAGACAAACATATACGTCTATATGATTTAGTCTACGAGAGAATGGGATAGAATACAGTGTAGTAGGCGACAATAACCTAATGGCAGGTGCGGACAGTGAACTCAAAGGTTGTGGATTGTAATCCGCCATTCTACAACTGTCGTGAACCGCTCGTAACACAAGCATTTTACGTTGATTAAAGGAATATTAGTAACGTTAATAGCATTACAAGTAATTAAAAAACATTGTGTTTTTCCTATTATCTCGGTCTCGTCTTTGTGCGGTGCTTTAAAGATAGTAAACATACATTTTAATTGGCGCTACGACAAAGTTTTATTGGAAAGAAAATAACCTATTGATTTATTACACTAAAATTTAGGCTCTACATGTCTATAAATAAGGATTGTAACATTTGTTTGCAATAAATTTAAACTATTATCGTATATTTTAAGCCGAACTTGTGGTTGAAAATTATCATATTAAAATAATATTCATACTTTAGTTACCATAAGGTACTCGTGTCAATTGTTGAAATTGAAATTGGAGTCTGTTTAGTAGTTAATGTAATATATTATGTAAAATAAAATTTGAAATAATTTTAAACTTGATAACAATATTATAATAAATAAACCCTACAATTATCCTACTCCTGATATTCTGCATTCGTCGCATTCTCTCGAAGTTTAGTTTTCTGAAGGTTTCACTTCTACCACGTGCGACCTGCACACATGTTTTTTTATAAACTACATAGGTGCAGCTTAAATATTTTTTTATATATACTCCAAATTCGTAGGCTGGCGGGGGGTAATTAAACTTCATGTCTTGATGTTGGTAAAGTAGCTTGGCGCCCTTTAAGTTACAGATTACAAAGGTTTGAAATTCCGCAAGTATTATATAAGTTTTATATGGGCTCCCAACGTAGTGCTTGTAGTCTACGTGTATAAACACGTTTCCTTTTTTAGTATGAAGTTGGCATTCTTCTCTCGGTAGAGTAATTGTGCTCTGTGACAAAGGAAGTCCCGCCTCTTAAACCTAGTCATTATATACTCTTTGTTGACAATTAACAAATTAGTTTTTTTTACTTTTGCATAATATTGCATTTTATGAATTTTTAACGATGGTGCAATTATATACAAGCAGGGTGCAGTTTTTCATATTACAAAAGCACCCAATTCTAATTATTTGAAGTTATATCGATCTTATAAGGTGAGCAATCTTTACCTATTTTTAATTATAAACTACATGGGTGCAATTTAAATAATTAATATTTTTGAGATGTGCTATTTAAAATACGCCTGTCAGTATTTTTATTTTATATATACTCCAAATTCGTAGGCTGGGGTAGGGGGTGCCTGCCCTGCCCACTTTGGGATTCCTCTTGTTTTTTTATATTCTGTGATAAATGTCGTTTATTTTATAAAAATATCGATATTTTTATATATCGATATATTTTAACGAAGCCTACTTATACTTACCGAAATCGAAATCGACTAAACCGATACCGATACCGTACGTGTGACGATCCGTTTCTGCTTTCTGTTGTCAAAACAAAAACTCGAAAATAAAAGATGTGAATTGTGAATACAAATGCAAAAATTATTATTAAAAAAAATTATGACGTTAAAGTGAATAACAAAGTCCGCTTCCTTTGTATTTATCACTCTTACTTAATTCAGATTTTCGAGTTTTACGGGCGTGATTGTGAGTTATCATTTATTGTTTTGATACGAAGAATTAATTGCAAAGGTTTTTCGATTGAAGTGGCTAACGTTTATTCCATCGGCGTGATGTCACAACAATGGTAAGATTCATGGTTTCATGGAGCAGTAATTCTAAGATAACATCTTTAATTCTATTGGGGGTCATTGTTCGCGACAGACATTGAGTGGGAGAGACTTGAGAAGCAATTGTTTTAATTAGTACAGTTTCCGAAACTGAGAGCGCTGTATGCTACTGAGGTTTTACGCTTACAAATTTACAACATGGAATTCTGCCAAATCGGTTTCTGGTGGCGCAATTTTATGAGCTGTGTCCTTTTTATATGTAAAGTGATGATCTGAACATATTTATAAAAACTTTGGTAAAAATTTTTCGTTAAATTTGATCTTTGGTAGTAAATAGTATAATTTGATTGTTATCAAGTTCTAAGTGTTTTCAATGTTGTGTACAATACTATCTGGCCATTCAATACTTTTCCTATGTTAAAAGCTTTTTGAGGTAAGATTCTTTTGTACAAAAATATAGAGCATGCTTTGTTAGATATTTTATAAAGATGAATTTTATTAATAAAACTACACATTTACAGTAATTGTTTTTTAAGATTTTCATTGATTTTCTTAATTTTATAAATCTAAAGCTTAAGTATTAATGTACTTATGAGGTATGTAAATAATGTAAGTTATTGATTTTTTAAGAAAAACAATAACAACAGTATTTTTTTTATTGTTTTGGTCAGATGACAAAAAAGCTAATACCTAGCTAATGAATTTATCAAAGAAATTGACAATATACTGAAATCATACAGGTCCCATATTAATGGATATTTTATGAAAACAAAATTTGAGTTTTATAGAATAAAGCTTACTGCGTGACTTATTTCAGTCAGCTAAAAGTGTTGAAAATTTGCATAGTTATTTGTATTGTTTTGTTTTAGACTTTTTTTCTAAAAAAGATATTGTGTGGTGTTTTATCCATATGTTTTGCAATTTACAATGGATTTTATTTTTGTTCCTATTTTATACTTAAAGCAACATTATATTATTAGGTAAGGTATGTGGTAAATATGTGGACCATATGACCTTGTAGCAATATAACTTAGATGGATCTGGATGATGATGATGATGATAATGATGACTGCCTTGTTGGTCTAGTGATCGTAAGCACGACTACTGGGTTTCAGTAGCATCCTGGAGTCAGGAAGTTGGCAGTGTTTCCCACCATGGCTCGAAAAGCAGCCTTTGGTCTTGCACCTGATCTCTCTCTGGTCCTGTGGAATTGCCATCCCATCACACTAATGAGAGCGAGGAAATAGAGGGTGCACCTTTGCTTGCACACTTACTCAGGCGCCTTAATTCTGCCTTGTGCAGAAGGCTAGTCTTCATTGAGACTGGATGCTGTAATGGAAATTCCATCTGGAGAACAAAATTATTATTATTCAGTTTAACCAAGGCTCATTATTTAATAAGATACTGAAAAATGAGTTAAATATTTAACTTTTAGTTAGAAATAGTGTATTCTGGTATCTGGTGCATTACTTGTGTTACTTTCTTCTTTATCATCCTGTAACTGACCATTCCTGACTTGATGTCATGCGCCCTCAATCTTTGTAGGTAGGATTTGCTATATTCATCATACTTTGCAGATGTATTGACGATCACAGGGCCAGAAATCACACATTTTTGCTTATTATATGCAAACTACTTTTTTTTTATAGGATAAGGGTGACAAACTACTACTACTTCTACTACTTATTACTAGACTTGCAATGTATCATCGTCATCATCATTACAGCCCCTCACAAGTCCACTGCTGAACATAGGCCTCCCCTAAGGAATGCCACAAAGCATGGTCCTGAGCCACCTGCATCCATGTATAGTTAAAGTTAAAGTCACTGCCAATATACGTCCCACAGCTGGCAACAGGCCTCCCCTCATTACTGAGAGGGTTTGCATCCATGTATATTCGGCTATTATTCGGTTTTCGGTCTATTCGGCTACTTTTATCCTATTCAGTCGAATACCGAGTACTTAAATAAAAGGTTTTATTGTAGTCCGATAATTGGTGAAATGAAAATATTTATTTATTTTGTAATAACTTTTTTTTCTTGTAATCATTAAAGTAGTCATAGGTACATAATCAACTTCCGTATTATAAAAATTAAAAAGGAACTATCAGATAAATATCTATGCCCTCGAATTATCGTAATTAAAGTGGAAGGTAAGGGTGCAGAAAGTCTAATTTTTCTTCATTTTCAGGAAGTAGTTTACTCCTTTTCTTCTCGTAGACAATCCCAGCTTCAGAGAACAGACGCTCTGAAGAATAAACACTACTTTCTTCCCAGCTAAATACTTTTGCCTAATATTCAGCCAGGAAGTCTGCAGAATATTCGGTATTTGGTGTGTGGCTGAATATAATATTTGTTGCAAGTCTACTTATTACATAACAATATTTCTATTTTTCTATCAAATATGTAAATGTATTATTCCTATACTACAATTAAAATTCTATTTATTTTACCAATAAGCTTCACAAAGAAGCCAGACAAGTCATAATGTTATCGAAAACCTTGGGGAGCAACCCCAGCGAGCTATTGCACTTATCCTTTTATTTTGTAATCCTCCCTATTTAATTCGTAATCCTTTAGTCTAGTATGGAACATATCTGAATTAGGGCTGCCAAAAACCAAAACAACATTTATTTTACAAGAGACTATATTTCTCTTGAAGGAGATCTATTAAAATAAATAGGTGCTGTTAAAATAAATGTCCAATACTATAAATAAGTCTATTACTAAAAAAAAACAATGACTTTAACTGCAGTGATCATCATCATCATCATCATTATCATGATCTTCACAAGTTCACTGTTGAACATAGGCCTCGCCCATGTGATTATATATTAATAATTAAAATGTATTGTAAGTATTTTGCAAGTATTAACACATTGATATTATTACCATAAGTATAGCCTATGGCACTTCGAAGATTAAGACACAACAACACCTTCACAATCCATTAATGCCTGGAGGTTACAAAGAACGGATAAATCCTACGAGGATAGATGTAGATGTCCATGGGCTGCAATATCCAGTTACCATCAGGTAGACTGTGTGCTCGCTTGTCACCCTAATTCTATTAAAAAATATGTGTATTATCCAAACATACACCTGAAACAAATAACCCTCCACTGAGGAATTTGGGTAAAAATAAGTTGTATAATATGTTTTAAATATTTTTGTACCGTGTATATGTCGTGTAATGGAGGCATAATATCATCGACCCCATATGATCCTGTAGGGGTCGTAAGAGGTGACAAAGGGAAAGAAATTTAAACAGAAGATGGGAACCAGAATCTACCTATAACTCAAAATAAAACTACGGTTGCCAACGTCTGTCGTCTGGCAAAATCCCTATGACGCAATCTATGGGAGAGGCCTGCGTTCAGTAGTGGACTTTTATGGACTAATGGAAGGGATGGAATCTATATATATATATATACATAACTGAAACTCCCACCATAAGGAGATTTAACAAAAACACGCCTGTGCGTAACAACGAACTTTTGATATAGAATAAGTTTGATTACCTGCATGTTAACAACTTTCCTGTCCGCGAAAACAACAAATAGTTAAACAATTGAAATGTTCATAGGATATGACTCACAGGACGGTTAAATAGTTAAGTTAAAAGTTGGTTGGTAGGAAAACAAAATATTGATTGTTCCGCAATTGATAAAGGTTTTTTGGGTAACCTGATAAAAAGGGCATTTGAGAAATGTATTCGTTACGTTTAACTGATACGGATATCATAAACTCTGGTTGAAACATAAAAAGTGATAACATAATAAGTAATAATAAGCCTTCTTTGTTTTAAAAATAAATTGAGGAAGTTGCCCTAACAGTTTGTAACCATAAACAATTGCCACCAATGCGCTGTACGAATCGTGTTTAAAATGCGTAGGTTTGTTATATTTTTTTTTTATAAATATAAGAGGACAAACGAACATGCGGCTTACCTGATGGCACCTGAATTAATGCTATTTGAGCCACCCAAGCTCCTCGAAAAACCCTAACAACTTTCTGATGTCTCTAAGCCCTGTAGCAGACGACCGCAGATTCACTTCAGTAGGACATGAACGGCCTTCTCGTTGCACACAGAAAACAGATAATTATTAAATGATCCGTTCCTAGTTTATCGCATCTACTACGGGGAGTGCTCTGAGGAATTGTTCGGACTAATTCCAGCCGCTCAATTTCACCATCGCACATTGCGACAAAACTCGCGATACCATCCATACCACCTGGATGATTGGCGGTCCACCACTGTGCGATTTAGAAGAAGTTTTCTTCCTCGCACAACTTCCTTGTGGAATCGATTACCACCAGCGATTTTTCCGGACCGATACGACTTAGGGACCTTCAAGAAAGGAGCCTACTCCTTTCTAAAAGGCCGGCAACGCATCTGTAATTCCCCTTGTGTTGCGGTTGTTCATGGGCGGCGGTAGTCACTTACCATCAGGTGAGCCGCATGCTCGTTTGCCCCCTCTCCTATAAAAAAAAAAATTAGTTATAGCGCCAGACAATGTTGCCATCGTAAAAATCTCAGTTGCCGTATTTATATGTAATTATTTATTTGAAAAATGTCTATTCCTCACTTGTTTCTTCACTGTAAAGGTTTCTTATCGTTTCTATCACTTCAGATTCATGTATGAGTATTTGTCCTTGCATCTCATTTTTACAAACTACTTACTCTAATTTTTTTTTCATATTTTTTGTTTTTCATTAATTTGTTATGCCTTAATGGAATGGTAAATGTTAAATGTGATAAAAAAGTTTAATTTTTTAAATAATGTAATAGAAATCACTCACATGACATATACAATCTTGCACACGTTTTAATATATCACTATCTATACTGACAATGTTTATTTCGAAATCAAAATTTTCGCAAAATTTTTGCTCAAGCAATTCAACAAATGCGATAAATTTTTAGAGATGTATGTATGAAATATCTATCTACCACATTAAAAATAGTAAATTATAATCAATTACCAATTACATTGGACAAATAGTGTACCTATCATACCTAGCGCAATTGTATGAAGCTTTGTCTCTGTTCTGTTTCTTTACTCATGTCAAAAAATCAAAAATGTTTATTCTGTAACAATAAATTTACATCATTAGCAGTACACAGAGTTCTCCTTTTAAGTATTTTTCAATACTTGTGACAGGAAAACTTGCTCTTCCTTAATTAACATACAATACTTGTAGTTACAAGAACAACGTAACAAAAAGGCTGTTAAGCACTTTGGTCAAGCGCGCATAAAACAGATCGCCAACTGATTGTTTCATGTCCGCCTCGTCGATACCTATGTTCTGTGACATACATACCCGGGTATCGGTATGTTTCAGCCTCGGAAATGGTCCTTATGTTGATGGACATAGGCAAGGCACAAAATATTATTATTATTATTTTCTGAAAAAAAAAATCGTCGATTGCCGTATCAATGGCAACGCTGGCGCCAACCAGTTAGAGCGTTTGTTGCGGGAGTTGGGGTGTAAATTTTTCTACCGTCTTCAAAAAGAAGGAGGTACTCAATTCGACTATATATTGTTTTTATTTTATGTGTATTACCTCGTAACTTTTTTCTAGGTGAACCGATTTTGATGATATATTTTTTTATTTGAAAGTTGGTGCTTCTCATGTGGTCCCATTTAAATTTGATCAAGGTCTGACCAGTAGTTTTTGAGTTGTACGTAATAATTTATATTGAAGTCGGTTGTACAAATTTTTTAATTTTACTACTTGTTTTAAACATCAAAAAATCACCTTATGTTAAATGGTGATAATTGTTGTTAAACACGTAAAGAAAAATATAGACGTAGTTTGAAATAAGAACGTCAACTCAATCCTTCCCACCTGATGGTGAAATTCTATTGTAATAACATTTCTCCCGCATTCGTTTTTGATGACTCGCGATGTCGGTACCATACCAGCCTTATGGACTAAAATTGAACTACTGGTACTTTTGTGAGTAATTACGCTCTCTTATACTTTATTATGATGTGGCGTAATGAGCAGAAACTCGCAAACTCGTTCGCGCTGGCGTTAAACGATCCTTACGCATAACTGGTCATTTTAGAATGGACACTAATCCACTTTCCGGCTAAGAACATGTTTCTTTCATCCGATAATAACTTTGTGTATTACCCAACCATAAAAATATATGTTTGTTTATTTTACTATGTAAAATAAAGTGTCAATAAACGTTAATAAGTATTGAAACAAAGTTTCTTCATAACTTCATTATCATTACAGTCCATCGCAAGTCTATACTGCTAAACATGGGTTATCGCATCCATCGATTTCCTGCCTCTTTTACCAGGTCGTCACTCCGTCTAGTGGAGGGCGTTGCTCACAGGGTGCGCATTCACGTTTGACATAGTTACCACGCTTGGCTTACGGGTTTGCAACCGCAGTTTAATTTTAATTTTTATATTTGTGATTAGGAAGACGCTGCTGTCCATATCCTAGTTTGTTTCTCTCTGTCCCCTCTGACGACACCTACGGGACGATATAGAGTAGTGTATATTCTTACTCCGCCACTGCACGTTGAAAAAAACTGAGATGACGTAAGAATATGTCCATGATAGTTAGAGCAAGTTTTCTATGAGTTGTCAGCTATATTAGTGACTAATAGTTTACATATTTATTAGCAGTTCACTCATATATGTCTGTCAGTTGACCTATTCTACTTGTACCGTTGAATTTCGTCATTCAACTTATGTGTTTGTCACTGAACTGCTCTTAAATATCTGGACCGACTTTGTTAATTTTTTTGTGTGTGTTTGAATGGATGGTTTAGATTCACAATTGGACCCGGTAGGTGGCGCTTTTGTCGAGATCCAGAAATCACCCATGCCACCAAACCATAACCATTGTAAAATAATACTTTTATATTACAGTGGAGGAAGAGGTTGTGTAATGTCCAAACATCGACGGTGTACTATTACGGTGGGACAGGAAAGGTTTATAAGTTGAAAATCACTCAATTAGCTAGGAACGGATGATCGATATCGACATTGTCTCTGTATGTAGGTACTATAAGTTTACTAAATAAAATTAATATAGTTTTTTTTATTATATCTGCAGCACGAATGGGTCGGCTCAATCGGAGAAATACCATCGTGAAAAAGCAAGATAATACTGCTTTGTTTTGTATGATTAGTGCCCAAAACCTTAAAACCTTTTTACAGATAACGATACATTCTTTGTCCTCGGGGGCGACAACGCATTTTCATTTTAAGTTTGCCACAGCATGCACTTACTATGAGGCTGTGTGGTCCTTTTGTCACTTTTACTTATCTCTTAATAACTCTCCAAACTAGTAAACTAAAGTTCAATGGTCTAGTGGTTGTAAGTGCGACCGCTGATCATGTGGTCTGGGGTGTGAATCCCGGGACCCATTGGTTTTTCTATCAAGAAATTCTCAGTAACAGCCCGAGGTTAGGAAGTTAGCGGTGTTTCACCCCCGTGTCTCAGAAAGCACGTAATGTTGTTAGTCCTGCACCTGATCTCTCTCCGGTCATGTTGGATTGCCGTCCCATCGGATTATGAGAATGAGGAATTGGAGTGTACACTTTCGCTAGCGCACACACTCTTGCACTCTAATCCTGTCATGCGCGGATGGCTAGTCACTGTTGAGGCTAGCCGCCGTGACCGAAATTCAATATCTGTAATAGTAAGGGTTTTCACTTTTTAAAAGTTTACACAGTATCCCCATCTTGGCCCGCCTCTAGCTCAGGTAGCCTGCCACCGTAACATCCGAATAGACAGTGCACATGTGCTTGCGTACGCATTCGTGTATACGGTAATTTTACGAGAGACTGGCCACCGTGCTTCAAATGCGGTTTTGAGGGATATTATTAATAATTTAAATGCAGTAAGAAGCGAGTCAAGTAAACACCACGTCTAGACAAATTCAATGTGAAACGCTCTCGTTGGTTGGCACGATTGTTTTATGCCGGAGCTAGAAATAGAATCGATTCGAATATCCACTACCCCATATCGTCCCATGGGTGTCGTAAAAGGCGACAGAGGAAAACGAACCAGGAGATGGGCAGCAGCGTCTTCCTATTAACAACTTGAAAATAAAAAACCCGCCTAACAAGTTTAGCAACTGCGGCAACTATCCCCGTATGACTATGAGGCAGTCTTTGGGAAGGCCTATGTTCAGCAGTAAACTTTGTTAGACTGTAATGATGATGATGATGATGAATAATATAAGTCGACTAAATGAAATATGCGAAGTGTAGGACGACCCCCCACTAGATGGAGTGACGACCTGGTAAGACATGCAGGCAGTCGATGGATGCAGGTGGCTCAGGACCGTGCTTTGTGGCGTAACTTGGGGGAGGCCTATGTTCAGCAGTGGACTTGTGAAAGGCTGTAATGATGATGATGATGATGGAATAAAATACTAGAAATATCTCGTGTCCTCCCCCAGGATAAACAAATCACCACCTTTTAAATATAGACCTAAAGTATACACAAAAGAGGATATTTATAACCTAACAAGAACTGTATTGGTCTGATGCGAACCGGATGTGTGGCAATTGTAAATATAATGAAAGTTAATGATGTCATCGTGTCATTTAAGTTCTTTGCGCTCGCTTTCATTAACTTGTCGCGAAGGTCGGACTCGGAACTGTTGCCTTTTAGCTTAAAGTGTATTTACATTGATCAAAGACAATCCTAATAAAATACAGTTTTAAGATATTATGTAGCTAATACCAATTATTCTTCTTTTCGTCGTTTACTTTATTTAAAATGCACACATTCCAATAAATATGTAACACTAGCGATCCACCCCGGCTTCGCACGGGTGATTTCTGGATCTCGACAACAGCGCCACCTACCGGATCCAATTGTGAATTTGAACCATCCAGGGACCCACTAAAACACACACAAAACATTTCATCAAAATCGGTCCAGCCATTTTTGAATTTTTGCGAGATAAACTTACAGCAATTGATTTTATATTTTTGCTTTAACAGTAGATAAAAGGTGCGTTAATCACCTTTAAACGTCATGAATTATGCACATTAGATGTCGAAAAAAAAAAAAAAACTGAAGTGAAAAACGTAGTAGGTACGTGAAAAATGCATTGTATTTTTCTTACTACTACATTTTATTTGTGCAGACGGCTTAACTATGTATCTATACGACCCTTAACTTACGGCATTCGTCCAATTTCAGCGCAATGAACTGCGTTCGTCCATTTCTATTCATTTGTTTTTTTGTAGAGTAGTAAACTGTACATAGTAACGGTAAAAATATTTTGCTTCAGTTTCGATTACGAATGGTTTTATGATACATGCAGAAATCGGCCAGTGACTTCATTTTTTAACCGTCTTAAAAAAAAGGAGGATGTTCTCAATTCGACTGTATTTTTTATGTCTCAGAACTTTTTTTTCTAGGTGAACCGATTTTGATGATTTTTTATTTGAAAGCTAGTGCTTCTGATGTGGTCCCATATAAATTTGATCAAGATCTGACCGGTAGTTCAGTTTTGAGCTATCCTTAATAATGCGTATTTAATTGATTTCGACTACATTGATGATGTTCTCATTTTATTTATATTGAGGTCTGTTGTACAAAATTTTTCAGTTTACCGCTTGTTGGTACAAGCAATTAATATAGATGTAAAATTACACCAGTATTGCTTTTTTTCTTTTTGTTTTATTATAAAAATTGTTTTGAGAAGAACCTTCACTGCTGAACATTGGACTCATAGGGAAAAAGATTTCCTCATAGGGAAAATTTTGCCATAGTTTCCACACTTGGCAGGGGGTGGCAACCGCAGTTTTTTTATTATTTTGACTTGTCAGGAAGATGCTTCTGCCTATCCATTATTTCAGCTACCCTCTGTCGCCACTTACGACACCCACGGGGAACCATAAGGAGTAGTGGATAGTCTTACACCGCCACTACGCGGTAAACTTATTGGACTATAGGTTATACAGTTTATTAAAACATCAAAATTAAAAAAATGCATTTTTTAAACCATAAAAATTAAAAAAAAAAAAAACTAGAACAGAAGACAAAAGTAAAGTACGTCTCTCTAAAACGGACGAGTACTTTTCTCCAAAACTGCCTATGCCAGTAGGGTCCTACTGCTGTTCACAGGCCTCCGTTAATATCTGTGGGAGATATGCAAATGTGCTCCAGATTATTTATTTCTCACTCGTACCGATTTCCTCACGATGTTTTCCTTCACCGCTAAGCACGGGTTAAATTTGTGGAGTTAATAGCAATAATAATAATAATGTCCTCCAGACCGAATTTCGGTCACGGCGGCCAGTCTCAACGGAGAGTAGCCATCTGCGCAGGACAGGATTATAGCGCCCAAGTGTATGCGCAAGCATACGTGCAGTCTCTATTCCCTCACTCTCATAGTCCGATGGGACGGTAATCCGACACGACCGGAGAGAGATCAGGCGCAGGACCAACGGCTTTACGTGCTTTCCCGAGGCACGGGGGTGGATCACCGCCAACTTTTTGACTCAGAGCTGCTACTGAGAATTTCTTGACAGAAAAACCCAATAACTGATTTTGGCCTGACCCGGGATTTGAACCCGGGAACTTATGATCAGCAATCGCGTTTACGATCACTAGACCAACGAGGCAGTCATCATAAATAGTAAAAAGGTATAATAAAGTTACAGATTGTCTAGTAGATACTTGGACTATTTCCTTTTTCTTGCTATTACGTTCCAACGACCCTACAATATGCCGATATTTATAATGCTAGCGTTTCTTACGTCCTTGTTCGTTACCGTTACAGTTACAGTATATTAAAGTCCACTGCTGAACATAGGCCTCACCCATAGATTGCCTCATAACACGCTTGGTAAGGGGATTGGTGACCGCATTTTTTTATTTTTAGTCGTTATTAGGAAGACGCTGCTGCCCATCTCCTGATTTGTTTCAAATAGTCGCCTCTTACTATTATTTATAGGTATTTAGAATTTGTAATAATGGATAACTGTACATAGGCTCAAGAGTTTACGTCTAGGGTTCCGTACCCGAAGGGTAACCAACGGGACCCTATTACTAAGCCTCCGCTGTCCGTCCGTCCGTCAGTCTGTCTGTCAGCGGGCTGTATCTCATGATCCGTAATAATTAGACAATTGAAATTTTCGCAGAATGTGTATTTCTGTTGCCGCTATAAATACAAATAATAAAAATTAAAATAAATTATAAATTAAAGGGGGCTCCCCTACTAGAAACGTCTTTTACGACGGTTCGGAACGAGTGCGCGAGTCCTACACGCACTTGGTCGGTTATTTTTTTGTAATTGTCAGCTGTATTGTAAGTTTAATTCGGCGTCAATGTCGTGATCACTGTACCTACGCTTTCCAATCTGACGACGTTTTGTAGGACAAGGTCATAACGATCTGAGTTGTTGTGATTATTACTGTATATGATAGAAATGTTGCAGTAATGTTATGTTATTTTTGCGTTTCAGTGACGATGTTTCACTTGACACTGGCAAAAGTATAACCGTACGAGTCCATAACCTAATAAAAAAAAGAAACCATGTGACATTAGGACTTTTCAAGACTATGTGTAATAAAGTATTATTTAAAATATTTATTTATGTTAAGTAGGCGGGTCGGTGTAAGCAAAGTCGATACCATTACGAGGATGTGAAATTACGGCTTGTCCATTATGGATAAATTACCCTATACATGTAGGTTACCGAAATTTCGTTCGTCAATCGGCGAGTGGCATGTGATATTGACACTTTCAAGAATAGTTAGTATATTCTTACAGTTATGTTGTGTATTTGTAGAAAGGATGTTATGAGTATAGAGAACTTAAATGGAAAGCTTTATTCCCACTTCTTATGAAGGATGTTATTATGATGTATAGAGTCACAGAATAGAATAGAATCACTATTATTCAATGTAGTACTACTACCACCGGTTCGGATAAAACCTCTTTCCTGGGAAGAACCAGCAAGAAACCCAGCGGGACTTTTCTTTTAAATAAGGTTTATTTACAATAGATTACTTAATACAACTATAAATTGTACAGAGACTAATTTTGTAGTTAAGAATAATAATTAATTCGTTTGCACGAATTAATTATCCAACGAGTCAAGGATAAGCTAGTAACGGAATACGACAAGCGCACCGTTCCACGCCAGAGCCAAGACTGCCCTAACGGCGGCCGCTCCGTCCGTTTTATACAACCAGAACGGGCGCCACCACAGGTGCATTGGCGCAGGTGTGCGGTGCACGTGTTCTTTACAAGAATTCTGTCTAGCTACACCGACGCCGCCGCACGTGCAATGGTGCTGGTGCCGTCATATTCTTACTTACAGTTGTGACCGATAACGAGAAACAGCGAATCTTATATTTTAATTGACGAGCAAGAATATTCCTCAGAGCTAGCTGCTGCTATCAAATTGACGCCTAGACAGGAAAAGAGGCCTACCCTCTTTTCCTGTCTAGGCTTCCATTTGAATAGCTACCACCCTTTTACCTATCTTTACCTCTGAATAGTCCGGGACACGAGATGTAGCATTCCCAATTTTAATTACTACCATTTGTGGGAGTCCTTTTCTGCCTAGGAGTCCGACTGAATAGGTACCACACTATTACCTATTGCGGAATCTACTGCGGATTTATTTTTTTCATTTTAAAATTTAAACGTAACCTCCACATTAGTATTATCTCCTGTATGGTTTACAAACATAAATTGCACAAGGACAAACATCCAGACCCGGAAAAATTATTTGTAGGCCATACAAATTCCTGTTCCGTGCGGGATTCGAACCCGCGGCCCTCAGCGCTGCACCTCATTGCGCGATCAGAGCAGCTGTTTCATCGTTTCCTCTAATAATTCACACGCGCATACATTAAATAGGTACATAAAATCGTGACACTTTTACGTATCATATTAAGACAATTTCACGTATTATATTAAGTTGCAGCGCTAAGGGCCGCCCTTAGCGCTGCAACTCATTGCTAAGCCACTGCGCCACGGAGCCGTTTAGGATTGACAGTGGTATAGAGTTTAGAATTAACAGTGGTATAGAGTAAGGATTAACAGTGGTATAGAGTTTAGAATTAACAGTGGTATAGAGTTTAGAATTAACAGTGGTATAGAGTTTATAATTAACAGTGGTATAGAGTTTAGAATTAACAGTGGTATAGAGTTTAGAATTAACAGTGGTATAGAGTTTAGAATTAACACTGGTATAGAGTTTAGAATTAACAGTGGTATAGAGTTTAGAATTAACAGTGGTATAGAGTTTAGAATTAACAGTGGTATAGAGTTTAGAATTAACAGTGGTATAGAATTTAGAATTAACAGTGGTATAGAGTTTAGAATTAACAGTGGTATAGAGTTTAGAATTAACAGTGGTATAGAGTTTAGAATTAACAGTGGTATAGAGTTTAGAATTAACAGTGGTATAGAGTTTAGAATTAACAGTGGTATAGAGTTTAGAATTAACAGTGGTATAGAGTTTAGAATTAACAGTGGTATAGAGTTTAGAATTAACAGTGGTATAGAGTTTAGAATTAACAGTGGTATAGAGTTTAGAATTAACAGTGGTATAGAGTTTATAATTAACAGTGGTATAGAGTTTAGAATTAACAGTGGTATAGAGTTTAGAATTAACAGTGGTATAGAGTAAGGATTAACAGTGGTATAGAGTTTATAATTAACAGTGGTATAGAGTTTAGAATTAACAGTGGTATAGAGTTTATAATTAACAGTGGTATAGAGTTTAGAATTAACAGTGGTATAGAGTTTATAATTAACAGTGGTATAGAGTTTAGAATTAACAGTGGTATAGAGTTAGTATTATAACAGGCCATAAGATATTCCATTTTACTACCATCAGGACTACCTCAGGTGATAACGCATCTGTAGCCTTCTTCATTTGAAGTTGGCTGCAGGTGTCCATAGGTCCCTACAATTTTATAAAAAAAAACGGGGTGTGGCTGTGTCGGTGATACGGCCGTGTGTTTTACGTGAATGTGGGTACGTTACGGAATTAATTATGAAAAAAGAAAGATTTTTTTATTATAGAATAAATGTGACAAACGAGCACACAGTCCACCCGTGGCAAGTGGATGCTGCGGCCCATAGACATCATCTACCTTTGTCCTCGATTAAGAATCAAAATGCATATGTTTTGTCACCCCCTGAGGACTAATATGTAATGTCTCGTTTCCAGTTAAAAGGGTCTCCGGTTCTCTACACTCACCATACGAAACACAGCAGCATTAAGCTGCTATTTTACGCTGGTATTCTGTGAGAGCGTGGTGCAACCCCGGTCGAGACGACCCATTCGCTCTACAACTATAATAAGTATAGCTGTAGCGGGGCTCTACTACGTATAGAATTTTTATTTCACTTTTAATATCTTAGTCCTCAGGGACGACAACGCATCTACATTTTGATTTTTAATTGAGGATAAATATAGACGTCTATGGGCCACAGTATCCACTTACCGTCAGGTGGATTGAGTGCTCGTTTGTCACCCTTATTCTATAAAAGAAATGCCGATAAGGCATTCTCTGCCAGCTAACCTTTGGTAGTGTGATGAGGGCTACGGGCATTGAGTTATACAAGACTAGAGGAGCAAACCACATTACCGCGCGTCGAAAAAAGTGAAACCACTATCTAACCGCGACGACGTAGCTTTGAAACCACTAAACATTTTAAAGTAAACATATATCTGTCTCACTTACACAAGTCGCGAAAACAATACCGTCGCTAAGATTAGATAAAGATAGACACACAAACATGCAATGGCGGGTTGGTATCGCCTACTATATGAAATTTTACCCAAAATAAGCAATAAAAGGAGTTTTTTTTAAAGCTGCAGTTATGTGTTTTTATTTTAAATATATATCTTTTCTTATCCGATGAATAGAAGTAAGCATAACTAATGAAATAAAATTTTTTTTTCTAAGTATTTTTTATTGCAATAATAAATCAAACAAATAAATAAATTAAAGTAAAAAAAAATCAATTTTGGGTTTCTTAATCAAGAAAATCTGAGTTTGAAATATGCATGAGTTGTGGAAGCATCGGTAAGTCTTTGTCTCCTAAATTTGGTCTCATGACATTAGCTACAAAAACTGTGGTTATTAATAAATTTCGTTGATTTTTTTGTTTATAGAATTTCCATACTATTTAACAACTTTAAAAAGTTTTTATATTTTTTTGCAACAATACCGAAGATAGTTAATTGATTCAGGCTTGACTTTGCGGAAGTTCATTTTTAAGGTAATACTAAATGGTGTTAATCTGTAGTATTAATTCGCTTAAATAAACATGGTCGCAATCGCTTTTTGGTCTTAATTTGTCCCGGAAGTGCTTAGAACAAATGAGAGTAGATTTCGAAGGCACCCAGTGTTCTTTCTCAGCAATCGTATTATTTCCACCCACTTTTTACTGTGTGCTGCATCTTTAGATACGCCGCAAAATTATTAATATAAAATAGGTAATAAAATATAATTAATAGGATCATTCATGAATATTCTAAAATAAGAATAATTAATGCCCTTGTATAAAGGTTGAAACATAGTTTTTATTATAATTTCCAAAATATTTAAAATCAGGGGTAACAAGTTAACTTATTCCATAAATTATATAGTCGTAGTAGTGTAATGTGGGAAAATTGCGAAGGCGGAAAAGTGGCAACATTGAACCTAAATTGCAATATTCGATATTTTATTTCGACGGCTCCGTGGCGCAGTGGCTTAGCAATGAGTTGTTGCGCTGGGTGCCGCGGGTTCGAATCCCGCACGGAACAAGTATTTGTATGGCCTACAAATAATTGATCCGGGTCTGGATGTTTGTCCTTGTGCAATTTATGTTTGTAAACTGCCTCCACGATACAGGAGAAAATCCTAGTGTGGGGGTAACGTTTTTTAAAATAAAATAATAAAATAAATAAAAAATATTTTTTTTTGTGTTTTTTACGTTAATATGAAAACATAAACTAAAACTTACGTGTGGAAAGTGATTCCGTTTGATTAATTATGTTTTTGTGTTCTTGAATCGCATTCTTTCACTACGCATTTACCCATTTTTCATCGCGGATCGGTCGGCGTCACATTGAACACTGAACCGACGTTAACTGGGCATATGGCTGTGGCCATACATATGTGCAGTGGCAACGCTTTGGCGCGGTAATTACTAATCTAGTGTAATATATAAATCAATGGCTATGGGTATAGCCGTACATAGAGCGTAGAGCGTAGTACATAGTATTTCAATGTTCACGTCAAAGTAGCTGGTGCATGAGTGTGTCATGTGGCAGGCGTGCCGGGCTACGTGATGGACGGCGTGGCGGTGGTGGGCGAGCGCGAGGCGGCGCCGGCGGGCTACAGCGTGGCGGGGCGCGCGGGCAAGCGGCGCCTGTGCACGCGCGTGTCGCGCCCCGCCGCCGCGCCCCGCGCCCCCGTCACCCCCGTCACCGACGTCATCGTCTGCTCCAAGATGCGCCAGGCGCCGCGCGGCTTTCTGCTCGCCGGGTAAACTTTTTTTTATTTATTATGGCGTTGGCTATAAGTTTTTTTTTAATTTATTGTAGTATTGGCTACAAGGCTTTCTGCATCATTAAGACCGTAAAGTCTCATGTTTTGGTTAAATCGTCACGCTTGATAGGCGGTATGTCGATCGCAAAACCATCTCGCACTTTTAATAACGCTGGTTGTCGTGAGAGGCAACAGAGGGAAACTGAACCAGGAGATGGGCAGCATCCTCTTCCTGATAGCAAACCAACCCACATGCCAAGCGTGGCAACTATGGCGAATATACCCTGTATGAGAGTAATCTGTTTGTCCAAAACAACACATACGCACGCACACCCACTTACCCACTCATCCACTCGCACGCCCACACTAACACACCCACATCTAAAGTATTATATAGTAGAATTTTTTATTTTTAACTATTTTAGTTGTATTGTTCGCTCACTCACTGGCGGCACTATTCGTATTGTCTTAATTTTTTTTTATAGAATGAGTATGACAAACGAGCACATAGTCCACGTGATGGTAAGTGGATGCTGTAGCCCATAGACATCTTCATTTATCCGCAATTAAGAATCAAAATGCAGATGCGTTGCCACCCTGAGGACTAAGATGGAATGCCTCCTTTCCAGTAAAAAAGGGACTCCGGTTCTCTTTACTCACCATATGAAACACAGTACTATTAAGGTGCTATTTTACGCTGGTATTCTGTGAGAGCGTGGTCCTAACCCGGTCGAGCCGACCCATTCGTGCTACAACCATAATATACCTGCAGTGTATGTAGCTCACGTGAGGACGTGAACGAGTGAGTGAGGGGGCGTTCAAGTATTACGTAACGCAATTTTTGAACATTTTTGACCCCCCCCCTCCTTAAACGTTACGTAACACCCAAGTGACCATTTTCACCTAAAAGTCACAATTATGTTGCGCAAAGTACCGGAAAATAGCTAAAATACCTTTATTATTGTTTTAATCGCGCTTATGGTAATAATAAATGAAACAGGGGATTTCTAACTCGCAATACATGTGTATATTGTTTATTTTATTTATTCATGTTGTTATTTAATAAACAACCACACAATTTAGTAAACATTTGCTTAAGTTTAAAATATGTTAAAATGGGCTCAAAGAAGACAATCGTTTTTGGGCCCACTAGAAACTTTAACGTAACTTAATTTTATTACACATAAAAAAGATACCAATTTATTATAGTAAACGGCCTAAAGATTTTATGAAAATGTAACCGGAATCATAATATCTGAAAAAAAAAGTTCTTTTGATATTCGTGACTTGGCTAATGTAATATGAAAACAAATGTGCGTATAAAGAAGAACGAACTCATAGAATTATTACGTATAGAATCCTAGTACGCGCACCGAAAGTGAAGCAAGTAAAACTAACGCGAAACCGCGTAAGTTCACTCAACGACCCATCAGTGCGCAACGTCTCGTCTTACGGAGAAGAGCTCGTGACAAATTGTAAAAATTACTTAAAATATTGTCACAACAGTGATGACAAACATAAAAAAGTGATGGTATTACATTTCAGAGATAATTTCATATATTTAATTCATTATTATTACGTAAATCACTCGTAAAACCAAAAAAATACTTACCTAAACTATCATGATACAAATGTTGCTAGTTGTGAGGAAAAAAATTGCACAATTTTCATTTAAAAATCTTTAATTTCTATTATTTATTTTAAACGTTAAATCGCAACGCTCTGTGTAAAACTCAAACGTTTAAATGTTGATACCTACTTATCTGAGTATTATCATAATATTAAGAATGGGTGCCTATTTTAAACGATCTATTGACGCCATTTTAACGCTAACTGTTTTATTTTTATTGCGTTGTTCATTGACCAAGTAAAAGTTTTAGACTATAGAATAAAGACTTTTTATTTACTATCAATTAAAAGCGAGTAACTTTAAAAACAACCATTAAATTTGTAGCCAATTTAATTTAATTTTCTTTCAAATAAGAAAAAATCCAAATCAGTTTATAAGTGACCGAATTCTGAGGTAACAAATATAAAAAATACACTGAACTGAGAACCTCCTATTTTTTCGAAGTTGGTAAAATTAAAAATTACACGATGTCCTTATTGCATTCGCTCGAATTATTGTGTATAACATAATATCCTTAAATTTTATTACGTCTGTATTTTTGTACCATTAAAATATGTATAATAAAGTTATATTAGTACCATCATTATCATGTTTATTTTATTAAATTTTATATTCTCATAAAATACGTTATCGTACGTAATACCTAATCTTTATTTTCTCGATTAATTATAATTAATCAATAAAATTGTGATTTGCACAATTTGATTGCAAACTCTAGAAACTGGTATCACTGAATGCCGTGTATGTGTGCGTATGATGAGCGTAGGCACATTCGACTCGCGCACACTAACATAATAACGTTGCGTCACTTTGACGCTCCTGTTTTGTACTAGACTGCGTTTCTACTGGGTGATAATTCTATGAACGAACTACTAAAAAAAATTTCCATCAACCTTAAAGTACCTATAAATGCTGAATGTACCTACAACTTTTTTTATACCATTAAATATTGACCAGTGCAATATTTTAACTTATAATACCGGTGAAAACTACTACACAATCGCTTTTAGTTTGTTTTTAGGTTATTGTGATATTCATATTTTAATTGTTAATTTCTCAGTATTCCCGTTAGATACAGGAAAACTAATATTACTATTGGAATCTATTGGTTATAAGGAATAAATCGACACGTGTTTCATTAAGTTACGCTTGGCTACTACGGTGGTGGGCCCATTCTCAATACAAAAAGAAATTTAAATAAAGCTAGTTTTACGGATTTTATCGCGTATATTAACTTATTTTATATTCCCGACGTTTCGAGTACTTTACAGCACCCATGGTCACGGGGGGGACTGAGATATTTGACGTCCCAATGTCATGATTGCCAGATTAAAAATTATTAATATTTGTTCCGATCTATGCAGTATGAACTTACAGCATCTTGAAGTCTTGCAGTTGTATGCTTGGGTTGGGATTTAATTATATTAATTATAGGATCCCAAGCAGATGGTAGCACCCAGCCATCTTCTCTATTGAAATTAGGATGTTTTTTGATTTCAATAGCTTCGCGAATCATCCTTGGAAGGAATCGGTGTTCTTTAGCGAGGATTTGTGGTCGGGAATATAAAATAAGTTAATATACGCGATAAAATCCGTAAAACTAGTTTTATTTAAATGTGTAGTGTTCGCGTAAATATAAGAAATCATTACAAAAAGAAATTGACTACTTTGTCCTAATAAACTTTGATTACTAATCTTACAGTTAATTACGCCGTTCTCCTGACTTGGCCCTGTCCTTACATACATTTTTGGCTTCATCCACCATTGTTATTTTCATGCATTCTCCTATTTTAGGTTTTTTTACTAATAAACCCTTAAAATAAAATAACATTTATTTTATCCTTTGGTAATGTAATTAGAAATGGAAACCCAACTAAAATAAAACGTTTTAGTCAAAATAAAATCAGCCATAATTCGTGGCCTTCACCTTGAACTCTCGTATAACATAATTTATATTATGTTCTATAAACTTTTCTTTATTTTTTAGTTTTTCTTTAGCCGTGTTCTAAATTTCGTTGACATTTTTTTGGCACAGTTGCGCTGGCAAGTCAGCATGATAGTTTTATAGGCCAAGAACAGCTGATAATAGAAATCTTCCTCTTTTGAGGACATTACAGTATGAACTCACTTTAACAACACTGACTACAGCAATGTGCTTCTGCGTAACCTATCGAATACTGACAACGAAAACAAAATAAAAATGACGTACAAGACAGTCGAGGGATTCCCCGTAAAAAATAAACGGAAAGGCTTGCCAACTTGAGCTGAACGCACATTTGTCCGCACCGTACGCACCGAATTTTATAAAATGCGGTAGGTATCCGAATATTGAAGGACGCATATAACGCGGCGCGTTCGGCGCATGGTGATACTTAGTGTTGTCTAATGTTGTCAACTTAGTGGATTTTCCACTAAAACTGGTGGTTTCGTCTTACGTGATAATTTTTGTATTTTTATAACTTTTAAATTTTAATTAATTCGTAATTATACATAATTAGAATTTTTTTTGCAACGATTATCAATATGAATACTTAGTGATAAATTATTTAAATACTGCACTAAAAAAATGATAGTTAATTTTAGTTCAAAAACCCAATTACTCCTGATTACTTGATTATCAATAAAAATACTTACGTCAAACATACAACAAGTATTTTTGCTGGTTCAATTGGTCTTCTAAATCTTGAGTTTTCCATAAAAAGATATGTTTTTGGTATATGTAGCAATTCTTGAAATTTCTTGTATGTTAAATGCAAATATCTAAAAAATTTTCATCGTTCATCATCATTTAATAAGTCTTTAAATAAAGTATATCTCCTTCATATTCTCCATACAATTGCCTTTTTAAATTAATGTTATGAATCCAGAATCTTCTTTTTCTTCGTATTTTATTTTCTTCTTCCTCTGCCAATAAGCAGGCTATTACTATATTTGTTTCCATAGTGATTTCGAGCGATCAATTTCACTGTACCGTTTCACACCAGTGGTTGGAAAAAACTACAAAAATTGTTGGTAATCATGGACGAATAAAAAAGGCGGACTGTATCTCGCTATACAACCCAGTGATGCACCCAAAATAAGTCAGCTCGCTTGTACGTACAAGGGGTCACGCACACATTCACACTAATAATAAGTCTAGGGCCCGCCATTACGCAACAAACGTCGTCTGCGAAAAGTAGTTGTCGTAAGAAAAAATAAAAATAAATATTCCGCCTTGCGTCGTTAAATCTTGTAAAGATCATAGTGGTTTTGTTTAAATCATCATGGAATCACTTTTATAGAAAAGCCAGTAATTATAATCAATTATTTGAGAATTTTTTGTCATAAATTAAATTGCTATTTTTGTAGCACAAAACATGCGTCACGTGATCAGTGTTCTTAATTATTTTTGGGGAAAATTACCCGAAATTTGGGAAATTGCTATTTTTACCCACGTTGGAATGGATACGGTATATGTGTTTGCCCTAAGAGGTTGGTTTTTGTGCACTTTTTTGTTACCATTTTCTTGAAAAACTTTTGGATCAATTATAATGAGGTTTTTTTGCATTAGATATTCTGATATAGCTTCTGAGAAAGTTCTTAGATAAAAATAATTGTACAAACAAAATTATTTTAAGATTGAAATAAAAAGTCCCGACAAATTATATTTTCCGAACCAGTGGTAAATAAAAAAATGACTTCCAATAAGTATTATGTAATAATCTATATTAAATAAAAAACATTCTAGTCTATTCTATTCTAGTTATATTTTTGGGCATAGTCCACTATGTTGCGTTTGTGATTGTTCTTGGTATTTACATTCTGTAAATACTAGGAACGAGCACATGACGTTTTAAAAGCGTATACATTACCCCATGAAGTCGAGTTACTCGACTCCGTGGGGCAATATACTGCATATTTTCTGGGAATTTTATAACAAAGTCCCAGAAAATACGCAGGCATAATCTATCAAAAAGTTTAAAATTTTTATTAAGCAAAAATTGTTTTATACGTCTAAGAGTACATGATTGTTAATAACCCCTGGAAATGAGGTGATCGCTACCATGCTGTTTCTAAATTTAATGTTGAAAACACTAATTACTACTAATTGTATAAATTAATATATATTTAAAATAAATTTATTTAAAAAAAAGTTTCGCTGGGTTTCTTGCTTGCGTGGTTTTTTCAATAAGTACTTTTGTAATAACAATGATTCTATTCTATTGTAATAATTTTTGGGTTCCCTACCAATGGTAAAAAGAATCTTCTTCGGTAATTTCATATAAATTTGAAGAGCTTTAGTTTTAAGATACCGTAATTAATTATCGCCATCACGTCTTATATTTTATTACCGGTCATACCGGTTAATATGCAAGCAATGCGTGATTCAAGGGTTATAATTGATTAAGTATAATTTCTCATTCTAGTGGCTACTAATGACTGTACAATCACGTGACGTATGATGTGATACATGGTCTATTTCCTATCCATTGATATGAATACGTGTCAATATTGTAAAGTATTGATACTATCAAATTGGAAAAACAAAATGAACTTTTTTTATATAGCACGCAACATATTATGAAATAGTATATTTATAGCACATAATGAAATAACATGTAAATAAAACCGAAAATAATAAAACGAATAGTTATAAAAATAAATTAAGAAAAAATAAACTCAGATAATATATTATCATTTGCAACTCGGCCGCCGACGACGCAAGTATGACTTGATCATCGGCGTACAAAAGACATTTGACGGTTAACTCACCCATTCTTAACCCGCATTCTTCAACTTTCAAATTTTCCAAACAACTGTCCATAAATAGGTTGAACAGCCAAGGGGAAGTCACATAGCCCTGTATGACACCTTTATGGATGCCAAACCAGTCAGAGTAGGCCCCGTTGATCCTGACACAAGCACTGGAGTTCCTATACAGAGACTTAAATGCCTGTATCAACCCAGCGCTCAACCCAAATGAGTTCAGTGTTTGCCATAATACATCCCTGTCCACTCTGTCATAAGCCTTTTCCAAGTCCACGAACGCACAAAAAACCTTTTGGTTTTTGGCCAAAAACTTCTCCGCGATCATTCGCATGGAAAAGATCTGATCCGTACATCCCATTCCCTTTCTAAATCCCGCTTGCACATCCCAAATTTTTCCATCAGTATCTTTCATAACTCTTTCAATTAGCACCTTAGCATACAGTTTTCCCACAATGCTAAGAAGGCTGATACCACGGTAGTTTTTACAGTCCTGCTGCGATCCTTTTCCCTTATATATTGGGACTATTACGGCTTTGCACCAGTCTCCCGGTACCCGTTTCAGTTCCCAACACAAATTAAACAAGGTGTACAGCAGATCTGCCACCACTCCCTCTCCAGCCCTTAGCATTTCGAGTGATACTCTATCATATCCGGCTGCCTTACCTGCTTTCATACTTTTCATTGCTTTCATTATTTCATCTATACCTATCTCTCTATCTCTTTCCTCTTCTTTCGGAATTTCTATTTCATTTAATTCAAACGTCTCATCACTCTTAAACACGCTTTCAAAGTATTCCTTCCATCTCCTTAAACTCGAAACTTTGTCATTCAGAATACAACCATTCCGGTATTTACTTTTCTATTAGAAATTGCTTTATTAATGTATGTATATATATAATTAGTATATGTTTCTTTATATATGTATTTTATTATATGTTTCTTTTTTTATATATTGATAAAGTTGGCAAACGAGCGCACAATCCACCTGATGGTAAGTGGATACTGTATCCCATAAACATCTACATCTATTCTCGGCGCTGAGGGCCGCGGGTTCGAATCCCGCAATCCCGAATAATTGTTCCGTATCTGGATGTTTGCAATTCGTCCTTGTGCAATTTATGTTTGTAAACAGCCCCTACGATACAAGACAAAATCCTAGTGGTAACGTTTTTTTTTACAAAAGAAAAAAATACCTCTCAGTTCAATGTAATCAATTTATTTTTTACAATTTTATAATTAAATGAATATAATTAATTCTAGTGAGATCAACGGCAAAATGGTGTGCTACAAGTTAAGCGGCGGCAGCACGGACACGTCGCCGACGGGACCGCCCAACGAGTATGAAAATGTCGTTACCAATGTCACGCCCGAGGCTAACAGGAGGTGAATATATTTATAAACTAAGAAATACATATGTACATGGTTATTGTATTTTTTTGGAACCTCTTTAGGTTCCAAAAATACCGGTATTTAGCGGTTCAGATACTAGAACCAGAATTGAAATCGTAACCTAAATGGGGGACCGTTAGGTACCTTTATTTTCAAAATGGTTTAAAATTCACGCTTTTTTTCCGAAGTGTTTTCAAAGAAAGAAAATTGACCAGACCTAAGACGGACAATTTAATTTATTCTATCCATACCAACTATTTTTCTATTGAATGAGGGTGATAAACGAGCATACAGTCCACTCGATGTCAACTGGAAGATTCATAGACATCTATCAACGATTAAGAATCAAAATGCAGATGCGTTGTCAACCCTGAGGACTAAGATGGAATGCCTCGTTTCCAGTAAAATGAGTCCTCGGTTCACTACAGTCACCATACGAAACACAGCAGCATTAAGCTGCTATTTCACGCTGGTATTCTGTGAGAGCGGGATCTTTCCCCGGTCGAGCCGACCTATTCGTGCTACAACTATAATATAGCTACAAGCGTGACTCTACCACGTATTAAACTTTTCAACCGTTCCAAATATTTTCAGTTCGGTATCTGTTAGACTGTACCAGGAGCTGAAATTGCGCTGGGACGGCTACACAGGGTATATGTATATTGTTATTTGGTCTTCGTTTCACTTGTGTTCGATTTACGTTTGAGTTTATATTGCACGAGGTTTTTAACGGTCTATTCTTAAAGGGTGATGAGTCCTAGGCCTATTTTTTTATTTATTTAGTGGCAATCTAAATAAATAAAAAAATAGGAAACAGTAATGAATGTATGTATTGACATTAAATAAATTTTACATAATTAATTGCACTTATAATTATTGGCAATCACAGCATGCGTTGTGTTACGAAAAGTTAAACAAATTCAACAAAAATGTGTTCATAATCAAAAAAATAAAAAGAAATAGGAAATAAAGGCTGATTTGTGCAACAGCAGTTTAACATACGTCAACATTTTTATGTTTGGCAATGGATTGAGTGAGATTATCATGTTGAATGTCACGGTCGGGTATTCCTTAGCATGTGTAATAACGCTCCTATACTGCATTAACTCGTGTTTTTGTAACGTGGAAACGATTCTGTCACTTGTGTTTATTAGTGTGCGTGGTTTTTCTGTAGTTTTTTTTTTAACATGATTATTTTGATAATGTACATTGCACAATGTATAGATTTTTATATTAACCAAGGTACAAAATATTTATAATAATGTCCTCCAGACCGAATTCTGGTCACGCCGGCCAATCTCAACGGAGGCTAGCCGTCTGCGCAGGACAGGATTATAGTTCCCGAGTGTGTGCAAGCACAGGTGCACTCTCTATTATATATATTATATTCATATCACTATCTATCCCTCACTCTCATAGTTCGATGGGACGGCAATTCGACAGGACCGTAGAGAGACCAACGACTTTATGTGCTTTCCGAGGCACGGGGTTAAATACCACCAATTTCCTTGCTTTGGGCTACTATTGAGAATTTCTTGACAGAAAAACTCATTTACAGAATTTTTGGCCCGACTTGGGAATCGAACCCGAGAGCCTGGAGTCTAGTGCCTAGACCTTTACATTAAACTTTGGAACTGTGGCGTAATGGTAGGTTCTTTCTAAGAGTCTGCCTGGGTTGATACCACCATTTTACCTATTTCTATTGCTAAGCAGCAGCGCAACCTACTGTGGTGTTCCGGTTTAAAGTGTAAAATAGACAGTATAATTGAAAGCTGTGAGCTATTTTATATTCCGTGCTATTGAATAAAAATGATTCTATTAAACTCTACAGATTGCGACCAGCCCCCGAGCGCCCACCAAAGTTGTCGCCTCTAATCAACGAACTAAACAACTTGAACTTGAATTCCCCTAACTCAATCATCGAGGAACTTAAAACGGACCACGATTATGAAGCCCTGAGCCCATCTTATAAAATGAAGCCGACGAGGCCGGCGCCAGTTCAGCCACCGAGGGCAATGTCTCCGGTTGCGCGGGCGAAGTCCCCACTGGCGAGTCCGGGACCCACTTCCCCGGCGGCGGTGGGGCGTCGGAAAGGCCCTGCTCCCTTACCCAAGACGTCTAATTATCAAACCTTAGGGGGGTATAACGGGATGGAGGGGGTCCCGTTTGTGCTCAATCCCAAGCTGAGAGGGCTGCCTAGTGACACACTGGTGAGTAGCTATCAAATTCTTTTATTTCATATGATACTTTAGAACTAGTTTTATTAGTTATAGTTTGTTTGATTATTTATTAGCATAAAAAAGTCTTTTTTAAAAACCCTACCGAGGGAACCCGTATAACATTAAAATGTTATACGGGTTCCCTCGGTAGGGTTTTTAAAAAAGACTTTTAAATGAGCTGCACAAATAAACGTTTAATTACGAAATATGAACTAGAATTATGAACTGGCAGACACAAAAGCAAGAGATGGTAACGATTCGGCGTTTGAGATCGGACTGCCGCTCCCCCGGAGCGCTGGGCAGTAGCATTCCTTAATTGCTGACACCGCGGTTTTGATGAGACACTTACCTAATCACCTTAAGATGATTATTAAGCATTTTACTTAACATTGGCAATCTATAACAGCCCCCCGATTTAGTGTAAACTACACCTTTTTCTTTAAGTGGAGTTTACCTATTTCTGTGTTGGACACTGGCCTTGTCAAGTTAACCATATTGGCAAAGGGACCTATGCCCATACAGCCTAGTCCGATGTATTTTGTTCACTCAGTTCACTTATTAAAACTTCACTTATTAAGTTCAATTTTGTAATATTTTATCAACTGTCACAATTTTTCAAATCATTTAGGATTGTTTGGTTAAGAATACCACAAGGCATCAGGCATTGTAACCCTTTCTTAAGGGTGATCACATTAAATAAATCACGTATAAGAAAGACTCCTGTCTAGACCGGCAATTGAGAAGAACAACTGTGTCACAGATGTGAATCGCGCTGGCGTTAGTTGGTCGGGGAGCTAGCTTGATAAATATGCCACGCAGTTGCATTTTCATTACGAACAAATACGAAATAAAGATACTGTTGCGCGCCACTATTAATGTCTTGTACATGGCAACACTAGCCACTAGCGCCCTCTGGTATCGAGTAGCAGAACTAGGAGAGTCAAAATCCTTTTAGAAATTTCGGGACCGATATGTACTCGAACATTCTAGATGTTTCTACAGTAGAAGGTTCTGGAAACTATCTGAGGCCCTAGTCAGTATTGAATTGGCGATACAAGCGAAGACTTCGAAGCGATCTGTAGTAAAATTGTGTTTTGTTATTAGTGTGGTTTAAAGTTGTAGTTAGTGTTGTGTAATTAAAGTGTCAATTTTGGTAATTCACTCGGCAGTTTTTAATTGTCTCGAACCCCAAGCTCGTAAGAATACATACTTATCTGAAATAAACTTCAAATCACGTTGACAAAGTGCGCATATAAATAATGACAGAGTTTTTTCTTAGTCATGAAATCAGTGTTAGATTGTCGAAAACAACGTTCGCGATTTACAAAATAAAAACAGAATCATCAAAATCGGTTCACCTAGAAAAAAATTCTGAGGTAACACATTTAAAAAAAAATACAGTCGAATTGAGTCCCCTCGTCCTTTTTTTGAAGTCGGCCAACAAAGAACTAGTCTTTTCGCCCGCTCGCAGTCGATTAAAGGCGTTACGGAGATATGACCGTAACTTAGTGCGCAATGTATTAAGGCTGCAGTTTTTGATATATAATATATTATTTATATGTCTATAACAGTCTAGTACTGGACATTTTGTTACGTGGTAAAGCCTTGCTACAGCTAAATTATGGTTGTAGCACGAATGAGTCGGCTCGACCGGGGAAGGACCACGCTCTCATAGAATACCAGCCTAAAATAGCAGCTCAATGATGCTGTGTTTCGTATGGCGAGTGTACAGAACCGAAGACCCTTTTTACTGGAAAAGAGGCATTCCATCTTAGTCTTCAGCTCTGCGCTGGATGCGGTCAAGTGGAAGGAGCTGGCACTGGCGAGCCCCTGCCCAGAGATGGGAACAGTATTCCATGTGGGGCCGAACCTGCGCCTTGTAAAGTTGCAAGCGGTGTACCGGCATGAAATACTGTCCCGCTCTGCTGAGCACGCCAAGCTTCTTAGAGGCTAATTTGGCCTTCTCTTCCAAATGACCACGAAACTGCACATCACTCGATATGTCGACACCGAGGATTCCAATACTGGCTGAAGCAACAAGGGGAGTGCCTTGAAACTGAGGAGATACGACAAAGGGGTTCTTTTTAGCGGTAAACGCGCAAACTTGTGTCTTCTGGGGATTGAACTGGACTAGATTTAGTCGCCCCCAATCCGAGACTTTGTTCAGCAAAGACTCGACTTCAGACACAACTTTGTCCCGGTACTCGGCGACGTTTTCCTTTCGGATAGTCGCCTCTTACGTCACCCACGGGACAAAATAGGGTGATGGATTACGCCAGTTATTTATTCCCTGAAAGTGTGTATTGTTGCCGCTGGGGCCTTTACAACTTCACCGGAATAAACTCGTAAGCGAGGACTTACGAGCTATTGAGTGTGCCGATTCTGCCGGCGGCCGACTGCTGTGCCGAAGCAAACCAGCCCCTATTGGAGAGAAGGCCCCCTCAGAAGGAGGTACGAACCTTTGCTTGAACCACTATAGGAATAGGGGTCGTAAACTAGAAATGTCCCGTATCACGGGTATTGAACCTCGTGTATGGCGAACGCGGTGTGCCCTAGTGTGCCTTTTACACTGTAACTTTACTATTAGAATCTTATTCGGCAGTATTTTATAATTTCCTGGAGAATACCGATTGACAAGATTTTACAATTTAGTTTTTATCGATTCGCAGGCACAATGGCCGGTGATCAAAAAACGCACACGATTCGAGCTGGACCGGGACTACTCGTACAGTTTCACAGTGGAGCGGCAGACGTGAGCAGAGCGGATTCAATTAGGTGACGTAGCTTATACTTTGACTGAAACCCAAAGTGATACCACGGGCGGAGATATTTATTCGATCTGACGAAAAAATTACATTTAACTACCCTCGTCTTTATAAACCATTTACTATATAGATTATAGATATTTTAACACAGTACACATAGTAATTTATTAATGAAAGTTCGTTCAAATCAATTTTAAATTAGAATATTATTTTCGGTATCAACTCCTACTCTGTTGTACATTATTTGACATTAACAGATGTCATTTGCCATTCAAATATAGTCATGGTTTATCGTAAATTATTATTATTCTTTTTACAAATTAAATTATAATCTCTAGATTTATAATAAATATGGACTGTTACGGATATAGGGTTTATACAACGACGCCATCTTGATCGTTATTTTAAAATGGCGGTCGTAATTATGTTGTTTGGCGTTACGTTGTGTACGTTACGTACGCGCGGGTGATATGGGATCTATGTATAATCAATCATATTTGAGTGAGTATTATTGTTGTGACCTCGGTTGAGAAAACCGAATTTAGCATTTATCTAAGTCTAAAAGTCCATTGAATATGTCAATGGACTTTTCTACGCTTTTATCTATATACATACAATTAAATTTTGTACTTTTATCAGCATGATTTTTTTGGACGTTCACGTAGACATAAGGTCACGCATTTTATAAAAAAAAATGGTAAAGAATTAGTAATTATGGAATAGTATACTTTGAAAACACCGTCTTGGTACAATGAATTTAGTTTTCTACGGTTTATTCACTATATTCCAAGAACAAACTCAATGTCTGTCATAATGTACACATGCATATAAACTATCAATAAACAAATTCTTATGTATAATTTTATAATTATCCCCAGTAAATTAAACTAATCACCAGTAATGGCGATTGGCCGCATTACTAAAATATTTTGGAAGCAACTTAATCAAAACATTAAGAGCGATTATTTATAACAAAATAAATGTTGTGTACACGCACTCACCTCGAGAAATATTATTATAGATTAATAAGCAAATATAATATAGCTGTGGCTATGACGTACAATTCATATTATCAAACCATTGAGTTATATGTACTACGTACTAGAGAAGCTATTCCAAACAAAAAATGTGCGCTACTCTACGTCTTCGCGCATGCGCGGTAGATAGTAAAATATTACGACATTATTACCTATTTATTCACTTGAACAACACAAAATTTTACTTACTTGACTACTGAATTGTTATTTACTTCCAGGTTTACACTTTAATTTGAAATCTCGTATTATTAGCGCCGCTCCATACTGCATGAATATTGAAGCCACATTAAATGACACTAAAGGTGTACGGATTGCAGTACAGTTCAGTTGAACATAGTGAATGTTCGGAATACGAAATCTAGTGCGTAGTACATATATATCGATGTATCAAACATATTTTATTTTGTGTGTTGTTTGGTTGTAAAGAGGTATATAGCTCCGACAAACATGGTACTATATTAAATATATATGTAATATAATTTAATGGTATTATTATCATACATATAGCAATTTATAACATATCAGATCTAATTATTACTGTATATTGAATAACATAACAGGAACTGTTAAGGTGTCCTTTGGGAAGCTCTGGATGAAGAAGACTGATACATAAATTATTCGAGGTTAAAAAAAACACCTATTTATGTTGCAAATTCTTCTATTGCATGATTATATTTTATTTTTTTTTTTTTTTTAATTCCATTGCAATATATTAAAGACTTACGAAATATACAACACACGGCCTTAAAAGGCTATAATTATATTGTATACTGAACTTAAAGAGTACGAACACCATATAAAAAATATGAACTACATTTCAAGCCACTTACCATCAGGACTAAGTTCGTTTGTCACTTTTGTTTTATAAAAGTAAGGAGTTTGGTTATTGAAAACTATAGAATCAATTTATAAGTAAGAAATTTTTCATTACTTGTATAAAATGGACGGTATCTAGTGATGTAACAACTTCTTTCTTAAGTATTGAGCATTTGGAATGTATAGTCATTCAAATATTGTAAAATAATTGTTCTGCGCATGTGCGATACAAATTATGTTTAGAAGAGATAAATCTAATATTATCAGTGAACATGTCTTTAAAAAAAATCTCGAACCCATTTTCGGTCACGGCGGCCAGTCTCAACGGAAACTAGCTATCTGCGCAGGACAGAATTATTGTGCAAGCGTGTGAGCAATCACAAGTGCACTCTATTCTCTCATGCCCATAGTCCGATGGTACGGTTATCCGACACGACCGGAGAGAGATCAGGTGCTTTACGTTTTTTTGCGAAACACGGGGGTGAAACACCGCCAACTACCCTTCGGCCTGCTACTGCGAATTCTTTGACAGAAAAATGCTATAACTGATTATTGGTCCGATTTGGGACTTTAACCCGGGACCTCATGATCAGCAGCCTCGTTTACGACCACTACACCGATGAGGTCAATGGTCAAAAAAGTTCCAGTGTTTTTTTAGAGACACTGGAACTTTTTTGACTGTATATATATATGCATAAATAAGAATTCAATTTTGTAAACTTACTTGCTTTCAATTCTGGCTTTGAAAGTCTTAGTTCTAGTTGTGTAACTTTATACTGCCAACTTTGCGATTTGTCAATTATTTTTATTATATCTACTACTATTTTAAAGAAAATTAAACTCAATTTTGTTTAAAATAAAGTTGACTGTGCCAATACCAGTACAAGTTTAATAAATTGGGTTACCAGGCGGTTTTTCGCCGGCCAATTTTCACTAGTCGAAAATAGATTCACTTTTGTATAAAGACTTTTCATAAATCGTGTAAACGTTTTTGGCTCAAATTGTATACAATTTTTTACTACACAAATTATGTGCTATAAAACTTTTTTTTTATTGATAAATTAATGTATTTTAAGAATGCAATTTCACTAATTAAATTGTGTCCAATATGAACTTATACTATAGTTAAACCGGTTTACTTTGTATTATATTTTAACCCCCGACGCAGAAAGAGGGGTGTTATTAGTTTGACCGCTATGTGTGTCTGTCTGTCCGTCTGTATGTATATCTGTGGCACCGTAGCTCTTAAACGGGTGAACCGATTTGAGTGCCTTTTTTTATTTCAAAGCAGGTTTTTTACCGATGGTTTTTAGACATGTTTTATCAAAAATCGGTTCAGCCGTTTCAAGGTCATCAGCTGTTTTGTTAGCTGCGGTAGGGTTCTTTTCGGGGGTTTTTAAAATTTTCAATTTAAGTTATCTACACTTGACTAAGTTATTACAAAATGCATTTTATAATATAGCCAACTGCGTATTGTACCCAACTTAAATTATAGTTGGGAATAGTTTATATGCAGTTGGGTAAATTGTTAAAACTGTCATAATATACAAGATTTGTCAGTCAGTTTATTAGAAATATTTTAACGCACTGTATAAAATTAATGTTAAAATAAATTAACGATAATTATTATGCACTTCTGTTTCCTAATTATTGTTTGCTGCATTGTTGCACTAAGCAAAGATAATTTTGTCAAAAAGTTCTAAAAATCGCTACTTTTGGCTCGCGACTATCTTGAATGTTTTGTAACATCTACCCTTCTTAAAGTTGCCTTATACTTTACGTAACTGCCTGTTAGTGATAATTTTGACCAATGTTGCAAAAACTGTTATAGCACATGAATCGCCTTTATCTATTAAAGTTAGATTGTTTTATTGTTAAATAGCAAATTTAAAGGTTTATTTTACCACAAAACTCACTGTAATTTTGTTTTATGAAAATTTATTGTAATTGACTACTCGGTGTAAATATGTTTTAAGTAATGCTCTTATAATAGTTAATTAGAAATTACGCTTTTTATACGTATCCGGTAATTATTGTTTAGTATTATGATGGAGAATAAATTTAAATTATTGACTTGGTATTTTTTTTCTTGTCCGCCATTTAAAAAAGTCTAATAATCAATTATGTTTCGATGGTTAGCAGTTCACCACCGTGGAATTTCCTGTCATACACGAATTGTAAAATCCACTGTCACCAGAAATTTATCCGGATCAATACAACTTGAAACCTTCAAGAAAATGGGCCTGCTTCTTAATAACTTAACCTGAGCCTGATGGTGTTTACTTATCACCATCAGGCGAAGTCAGCTAAGAATATCAGGGGGTTCTGTTACATATTAAATATTTGGCGACAGGATATATAATAGGTCATTTTATATTTAATAGTAGGTCATTTTCGCAATTGACCTATTTTTTTAAAAAAGGTTCAAATTTTTGTTGGCTGGTATTACCTATTATTGGAGAACTTCTGAATAAAATAACGTTCACTGTTAGCCATACAATGTTGCGTCGCAGTCCCCGGACACAAATCACTTCTGGACTCTTCGATAATAAATCTAAAGAAATTATACGCATTCTATTTGCAAATGCGTGGCTTCAGTTCCTTTTATAGTGAACACTATGCAACAGGTAAAAATGCAACTATTCAAGAGGATCATAATAACTATAATATTGAAAAAAACCGCAAGTTTTCAACATCGAACAAAAATAAATTTATTACAAAATCCGTACACAATGTTTCCTTTAATTTACTTCCGCTTACGTTACAAAAAGCACTTATAACAAGAACTCGTAAATATCGTATTTAATGTATTCAGCAATAAGTATTAATTATTAAAAACAAATTGAAAACGCCCCTGTCACTCATATAGACATTTTTTTAAAGCATTATAAAAGAACCATGTCTTCTAAAAGTAATAATTTGCCTGTAAAAACTATGATATGAATATAGATTTAATAATTTTTGTTTATTTAAAGTAGGTGAATTCTGTTATTAAAACATTCCAGAGTCCAAAACATAGGTCAACCCTTCAGGACGCGCCCCACCCTCTCTTGATCGCATATAGTGCTAGTGTGCAATGTTTATTAATTATATATTATTAATCTATTGAGCAATGTTTTGTTTTGTTAGTGTTTGTTCTATCGCTACGCACTACCACAGTTTAGATAACTTACAGTTGGGAAACCAATGTACTTGCGCAGAGCAACGGTGGGGGCACTGCGGAACAAAGGGCAGGGGGCGGGCCGTGCGGTTGTAACTAATTTTAAGTGCAGTTTTAGAAAAATATAATATCTATAATGGTGAATTAATATTATAGTCAAATATTTTAACTTATAAGACGATAAATGTTTTTAACTTATATGTACATAATGTCAATAAAAGACAATGCGTATATAATATCCAAAATTATTTTATTTCCGTTTGCGTTAAAACCCCTAGCATACACGCTGGCCGCGTCAATACCTACGCGGGCGGCGGCATCGCCTGACATCAAAGGCGTTTCACAACTGTAAGGTCTAAACTGTGGCCCTACTATTTTAGAACTATGTGGATAAACGTACTCAAATATAAATTGGGTAGCAATAGAACAAAAACACTCACAGCTCATTGCACATTTGCACTGTGTGGTATTGAAGAAAAGAGTGGGGCGCGTCTTCGCGAAATGAACTATCGACAGATGAGAACTATCTTCGATTTCACATTTTGTAGTTTCATTTAATTAGCAGTTTCCACAATTCGGAATAAACATCAATTCAACATTAAATCCCCCAATGTTATGCTTCTCTTTGCAATTAAAATGAAGACTCACGCAGAAGAACAGGCCATATAAGGTAGAGAGTAAAATTAGGATCAAATATGGTAAGGAAGAGTTTTGAAATAATTTATGGTTACATTAAAGCATTGACACCCATATATATACATACACACCATAACTTTGTCATCGAGGACTAAATATTAGACGTATTTATTAATTAGAATTCACTATCGCAATGTAAATACTAGAGTTAGCCATGAAATTATTGTATTGCCATTGGTTCTGAATATGTCTGCAAAATTTCAGATTATTCGGACGTTCGGAAGTAGGTGAATACTAAGTAATAAAATTCCATTACATTCATACCTACAAACAGAACAACTGTTATTATGAATTGAAATAGTAAAATAAAATACATACGCGAATAATGACTATATAATAAATTTTTTATCAACAACATTTCATAGATATTTACGAGTAAAATTCAAACACACATTTTTGCGTGATACGTGGCAGTTCTGAATAACATCATTTAACACTACGAGTAGATCGCACACGTTTAAAGTAAAGCCAATGAAACGGGATAATCAACGTAAACTGACATTTATAGTCCGTCCCTGCTCTCGTATGCAATATTTAACGCTAGAAGGGCTTGTCTTTAGGTTATCATTTCGCTTGCTATTTTGTAATAAACAAAAGACACACCCAAATACCCTTTTTTCTGATTGAAATTGTTTGATTGAGTGATTCGGAATCAAGAGACTAGGTTACCTAATATGTCTTTGTAAAAAGAACTGGTATATGTTAGTTTTAAATTTGTATATATTATTTACTACACAACAGTTTAATATTTATCGTCGTAGTATTTTAAATTTTGATTCTAATTATTAATACATATATTTTTGCACCCCTATTTTTCTTTTTTATATCACTTTGTCTACATTCTTTATACCGCTTCAATGGCATTGCTTTAGTGTAACTTCCATCAATTGTATTTTAATTTGCTTTTTATTTTGCATTTTTGATAAATACACCTGTATAACATATGCAACAACTGCTGAATATGATACAAAAATTTACTATTCTATCACCAACTTACATTTATCAACAATTATTTAATACAAAATTTTACAATTCCACATTCTTACACATTTATCACTACAAATGAATTTTAAATACATTTATACAAATGCCGCTGCGTATCAGGTAACAGTGAATATTGTTTTTTCTATTAAAACATTTTTAAGTCGATTCACAAGGGGCAAACTTTACGAGATAATGCGATTTAAAAGTATACATTCGTCTTATCCAACACATTGACGTAGGAGGCATTTAGCATACTAAGATTTTCATCCAACATTTTAGCGTCTCCTGCCCATCAAGTCGCGGGTCAGTAGCAGAGTTCACTGCGGCGTTGACGGTTGTTTCATCTGTTTCTGTTGCTCCAAGAGTCTTTCGAGAGGAGAGGGGCCTGGACCGGACCACAATGACTGAAATAAAGGTTTCATTTAGCAACTTTAGCTTGCTTTCTAGCAAATAAAGACTGAAAAGTTAAAAAAAAAACATTATTTGTACTTAAAACATAATTTTTTTTTATAGGAGAGGGGGCAAACGAGCATGCGGTTCACCTGATGGTAAGTGACTACCGCCGCCCATGAACAACTGCAATCCAAGGGGTTTGCAGATGCGTTGCCGGCCTTTTAAAAAGGAGTAGGCTCTTTTCTTGCCCCTAAGTCGTATCGGTCCGGAAAAATCGCTGGTGGTAATCGATTCCACAAGGAAGTTGTGCGAGGAAGAAAACTTCTTCTAAATCGCACAGTGGTGGATCGCCAATCATCCAGATGGTATGGATGGTATCGCGAGTTATGTCGCGATGTGCGATGGTGAAATTGAGCGGCTGGAATTAGTCCGAACAATTCCTCAGAGCACTCCCCGTGGTAAATGCGATAAAACACGCAAAGAGATGCAACATCTCTTCGCAGTGCCAGTGAGTCAAGCCGATCGGAAAGAACTCGGTCGTCGACGATTCGAACCACTATGCGCTGGATGCGGTCAAGTGGAAGGAACTGGCATTGGGGAGCCCCTGCCTGGGGTCAGCACACCTCGGGGGAAGCCAGTTAACCAAGCTGGCTAAAATAAGTTGGTTCCTCTCAGCACGTCCCCAGCGCGACGCTGCACTCATGATACTTTACCGATTGTCCGTGCCCAGAGATGGGAACAGTATTCCATGTGGGGCCGAACCTGTGCCTTGTAAAGTTGCAGGCGGTGTGCCGGCATGAAATACTGTCCCGCTCTGCTGAGCACGCCAAGCTTTTTAGAGGCCAATTTGGCCTTCTCTTCCAAGTGACCACGAAACTGCACGTCACTCGATATGTCGACGCCGAGGATTCCGATACTGGCTGAGGCAACAAGGGGAGTGCCTTGAAACTGAGGAGATACGACAATGGGATTCTTTTTAGCGGTAAACGCGCAAACTTGTGTCTTCTGGGGATTGAACTGGACTAGATTTAGTCGCCCCCAGTCCGAGACTTTGTTCAACAAAGTCTCGACTTTAGACACAAGTTTGTTCCGGTACTCGGCGACGTTTTCCCGAGAAATATTGGCAAGGCCGGTGTATAAAGCATCACCAGTGCTGTCGCCTGCATAGCAATGAATGTTATCAGTTTGCAACATATCATACTTAGAATATTTCCAAATTGTGTAAATTTATTGCAATGAGAGTATTTTGATTGCACAATAAATACAGCTTTTCATTACAGCAGGGTCAACCAAGATAACATTCTACGATCGTTAACGCTATAAAAAACTATAAAAATGTCATTCATTTTTATAGTTTTTCAACTGAACTTTCAATTTTAAAATGAGTGGGAATGACATATCTGAACGTCGTCACGTGACAGTCATCTGATTTAGCGTTGATTAACACACTTTTATTAGCTTCGCGTGTATCTTTCTATCCATGTAAAGGAATCTTTTAATATAATTTCCACCATCTTGTAGACGGCCGATTGACTTAAACAACGCGCATTGATCATGAGCTGTGATGATCCTGATAAGTATTTTATTTTATCCTGGTGATCCTGATCGGGATACTAGGATAAAGTTATTAATTTATGGTATTGTCATTGGTCCATGATACGAGTGCAAATTTTCAAGTTTTTTTTAAACTTAAGTTTTCTATAGCGATAACAATAGTTGAATGTCACCTTGGCTAACCCCGCAGGTAGGTCTAAGCTAAATAATTTAGAAACGACTATTTTTGAAATTAGACGAGTTTTCACGCCATCCAGAGGGGCAGTTAGCCGACAATACCATATTCTTAACATTTATCTTAGTTAATTAATATAATCAGGCATTACTTTGTAATTCATTATAAAATTTAAAATAAAGTTTGAAATTCATTACATTAAAGTTGGAATTTTTTTACTTTGCCTATATCCATTAAATAAAATGTTGACTTAGCGGTCAGCCAGTGTAGTGGTTTTGGGAGTAGTGGTGCTGGGATTTTAATGGTGACGGGGATAGTGCACGCAATTGAGGGAGGGCGGGAGGTGCTCTTCAAACTAGGTAAGACACATCATTTTATTTTATTGAGGGGAACTAGGCAAAGTAAAAAAAAATTCCAATTTTAATTTACCTTAGTCGCATTTTTCGTCATTCCCAGAACGGGAGTGATAACTTTCAGGGCGGCGCCATACGATATAAAAATGTAAATAGCAGCCTCATTTAATAATGTAAAATTAAATTGTCTCAGAAATATAAATCTTAACAGATGTCAATATCAATAGATGTTATTTATATAAGTGACTACGAGACTTCTGATGACTTCTTCTGTAATCTTATAAAGTAAGCCGTATCAAGATGAATTTCGTATATCTTATCTTGGTTACCATTTTTTTCTAATAAATCCTTGATTCTTTATTAACAACAAACGATTAGTAACTGAGTAAAATACTTATAATAATTCAATATCTCATTAATCAATTTCTGATCTAAACGGTTTCCGACATAATATGTAATATTTCTTTGTTATTTCCATAATACCGAAATTGATTGGTATGTTATTGTTGCGCGCCACTATTAATGTCTTGCACATGGCAACACTAGTTACCACTAGCGCCCTCTAGTATCGAGTAGCAGAACTAGGAGAGTCAAGATCCTTCTAGAAACTTCGGGACTCGAACATTCTATATGTTTCTACAGTAGAAGGTTCTGGAAAGTATCTGAGGCGCTATATAAGGCCGGTATAGACCACGACCGAGTCAGTATTGAATCGGCGATACAAGCGAATACTTCGAAACGATACAACTGCGAACTAAAGTACAATTGTGTTTTGTTATTAGTGTGGTTTTAAGTTGTAATTAGTGTTCTGTAATAAAAGAGTCAATTTTGGTAATTCACTCGGCAGTTTTTAATTGTCTCGAACCCCAAGCTCGTAACATTATTTTTCCCTTATGGTGAAAGCGACACTCACCATACGAAACACAGCAGCATTAAGCTGCTATTTTGCGCTGGTATTCTGTGAGAGCGTGGTCCTTCCCCGGTCGAGTCGACCCATTCGTGCTACAACTATACTATTAATATAGCTGCAGCATCGCTCTACCACGTAAAAAAACCCTGACCTGCTAATTCCAAAAAACGTAAGAAAATTTGAATTTCGCGGGCTACCCTGGCGCTTTCACCTTAAGTTGAATTTTTGAGGAGGTTATAAAATATATTAATTATGAATATACTAATTGTGAATTAATCTTCTATGGAAAAGATGATTGTGATGGTTTGTCGTGATCTAGAATGTATCACTTTATTGGAGCCAATTTTGATCCTATCAGATTTAATCCGGCTCCAAGGACCATATAATCTTTTATTAAAAATATAAAATTTCCCTATATAGAAAAACATGCAGACTTTGCAGATTCAAACTTTTCCATACCTGATGCAGATGTCTTTGGGCCCAAGCGGCGGGATCAGGTGCGGCGCTGAACAATGAGTACGTATTACCAGTTGATGAGCTTGTAGCTTCGCGGGTCTGAAATATGTTTAATATTATTACATCACATAAAAAATCTTTAGAACTATTCTAAGCTAGCCCTCAACTATAATCCCACCTGATGGTGAGTGGTGATGGAGCCGAAGATGGTAGAGCGCACTGATTTAACAAAAGCCTATTCACTCTTGCCTTGAAGACACCCACACTGTAATCGGATGGAAAGACAGATGCTGGCAACTTATTCCACTCCTTTGCCGTACGCATGATGAACGATGTAGCAAACCGTTTGGTTCGAATGCGTGGTAAGTCGACAACGAAAGGGTGAAGACTGACCGAGCGCCTGGTTGACCAAAAGAAGGGAGAGGCAGGAATTAAGTTATGCAATTCCTGCGAACTCGAATTCTCGAAAATCGAAAGGCTTCCTCATAAATTGCCTAATAGGAGGATATTTACAATAGTTGCCAAACTTGGCAGGCGGGTTGGCAAACGCAGTTTCTTTTATTAATATGAAGTTGTGAGGAAACCCGTTTTACTGGAAACGAGGCATTTCATTTTAGTCCTCAAGGGTGACAATGCATCTGCATTCTGATTTTTATTCTATAGAAAAAAAGTTTCAGTTACTTTTTCCGATCAGTCAGGTACTTAATTTCACTTTGACTACTTTAACAATAGATCTTCTTTTTACGGCGGCATTAAATTTCACATATTATAAATTTAAACTCAGTGTTTACCGGCAATAAATGCTGTTGAATTTCTTACCTCAAATTGTGTTTCATTCCCTCACCTGATACATAATATTAATAACAGAATTAATATATTTTAATACAAACTAACCTGCTCCAACGCATTAGCGGCACTGACATCTTGATTTATGTTCTTATTAAAGTTCAGATTCCTTTGCTGCAATTCCATAATATTCGAGCTGAAGTTGAGCGACTCATCCGTCTCTTTACCCTGGTACTGCTTGTCCATCGCCTTCATCTGCACCGGCTGGTATCCAAGTTTATTGTTAAACTGGGGATACATCGACGAATCGTACCCAACGCTAGGCGTGTACGTTCCAAAGCTGTTCAAAGAGGCATTGAAATTGGGAGAGGTGACCAAGTTCTGCAGAGTAGGCATTTGTGTTTGGCCAATCGTCGGCCAATTTGATCCAATATTGTCCGGTTTGCTCTGTCCTACTTGATTATGGTTATACGATAAATTCAGGTAAGGATTTGGCGTGTTGGACGCTACATGTGGAGAAAAGAAGTTCGGCTGCACATTCATGGTTGGAGTGGAGAAGTTTGTATTGTATACGGGTGGGTTTTCTGGCTTCCACCAAGTCAATGGCTGCTGGTATTCAGGTTGGGGATTTGACCAGTTGCGTTGGGGTTGCTGCTGCTGCTGTTCGAATGTGTTGTTTTTAAAACTATCGTCTCTAAACTTGTTTTCATTGGCCTGGTTCTCTTGAGCGTTCTGCCAATATCTGTACTGGTTTGCGAAGCGTGGTGGAAGGTCATTCAGGAAGTTCTTCTTGTCCCCAGACATCTGGTATCCATGGTTCGTGAATTTATGCCCTTCTTGGAATAACTCTGGGCGGGAGTTCTGCTTTTGAAGCGCAGCTGTCCTAACATCAATCTCTTTTGGGTTGACTACAGGCAGCCTTATACCCTGGCCAAATCCTGGAGCACCTTGGTAGTTAGGATTGTAGCTAATGCCCGTGTTTTGGATGCCGTAGTTCTTCTGGAAGCCCATGCGTGGTTCGTTAAACGGTTGAGCTGGTATATTGGTCCAGTTGCTTTGAGGTGGGGGCTCCTGCCACTTCTGTTGATATCCTTGGGAATTTTGGCTGGTTCCTTGGTTGGGTTTAGGTTCTTTTTTCTCTTCCTTATCAAGTTTCTTTGGTGGCTCAGGGTCAGTATTTACCAAATGGGGGTAGCCAGCTGATTTATCTTTGAGTGAAAGAATGCCACCAGTTTTTCTGCCAATAGGCAAGTTGCTAAGAGACTTTATGGCTTTTGGCTGGATAACTTTAGGCTTGTCTGTTTCTTTTGTAGCCGACTCACTAGCATCTGCAGTTGAATCTGGAGTCGGTGGTGGTGACACAAATTTCACCTGAAATTAATTGTATAAAATTAATATTTCTATGTAATATCGCGTGTAGTAGCGCGGGTGGTAAGAAGCGATAGAATGAAGCGGAAACAGGAGATGCGCCCAAAATAATAAAATTGCCATCCCGTTTGGCAAAATTGGCAATTATGGCAAATATCCCTATTGCCTCGGCCACACATATCGCGATAAAACTTCTCCTTCGGCCTACCGCGGAGGTGCCTAGCCACACTGCCCGTTATAAAGTTTATGGTGCTAAACACACGCTAAAAACAAAATGGACGCCACGGTCGCTCCGTATTATATGGCAACGAAGAATAATTAAGAATAATGATCTTTTAACTGCACCAAATCTTTTTCTTTTTTTTCCACTAATTGATAAAAAATAATTTTGTTCACTAGCACAATATAAACACGCAACGCATGTAAAATGGCGATATTCTGTCACTTATACAGATTTAAGTTGTACTATGGCTGTTATTTATTTTTTTAGTTTTATATCACTCCCATAGACAGAAGTCATAAAACTACTGTATTTACAAAAGTGTACAATGACACCATAAGAATAAGATTTAGAAGAGAGTTTGCATACACGATTGTTCAGAAATAAGATTTTAGTGATACTATAATAACACTTAGAGCTGTATAAGCAAGGGACAGCTTGCAAAAAAACAGCTTCTATACAACTTTAATCATAAAATCAGATTGAAGTGTTATAAAATACTTAAAATTGTATACTAGAGCTTTCATATTCTGATTAAGAACCCTAAGCTTACTTAGATCCCATAATACAGACTTTGTACAGCTTGAGCTGTATAATAACTCATAAACCACTCTTATAAGGATACAACCTCTTTTCAACACTCTTATACGCTTTTAAAAGAACTCTAACTTCTATGTGGGCTGGTATATTGATGTTCATAACGCTCGTGTGCTGCTTGGGATGTTTGTTGGCTTTATTAAATTTGAAAAACCATGGTTTTGGAGGGATGGCACATTGTATAGCAACATAGTGTTGACCTTTTATATTTTGAGTGGCTTTCTATAATCTATTCCAATTATTACTTAACTTCTGCTTTGCAAGTAACATTATGTCTGAAGTGTAAATTATATTACACGGTAAACCATTTCGACTTGTGTTTTTAGCGATTAGATCAGCTGTTTATATATAAATAAATAAATAAATTCAGACACGTTACTATTATGATATGTGAAGCGCTGTAATGATGATGATAATGATGTAGTGGCGAATAATCATTAGAGTAAATGATGATTTTAATTTACACGACAAATGTTATTTAAAAAATAAACCTGTTTGTTAGTCTCCTCCTGCTTGCGCATGATTGCCGCCATGGCAATATTAACGCGTGGTTTGCGCGCTTCTTTCCTGTCTTCACCCTTGCTACCATCTTCTTCAACCTCCTGAATTAAATTGTACCGTTAATACATATCATAATAGACATATTATGACAAAAACAATAAGTAATTGTTTTGACAAAAATAATATTGTGAAAGCTACATAAACTTGTTTTGTAATATTGTTTATTAAAAATGAACTTATTAAAATTTTAAAAGTGTAGTTTAAATTGGAATCAATATTAAAATATAGCCTAATAATAATAATGTATTCCGACCGAATTTCGGTCACGGCGGCCAGTTTCAACGGAGACTAACCATCTGCGCAGAACAGAATTATAGTACCCAAGTGTATGCCCAAGCACTTTCATAGTATGATGGGACAGCAATCCGACACGACCGGAGAGATAGCAGGCGCAGTACCTACGGCCTTACGCGCTTTCCGAGGCACGGGGGTTAAACACCGCCAACTTCCTGACTCCGAACTGCTACTCAGAATTATTTTTTTATTTCTGAAAAGAAAAACTCAATAACTTATTTTTATTTGCCCGACCCGGGATTCGAACCCGTTTTTCGAACACTACACGTGGAATAAAACTAATTTTACGAATTTTATCGCGTTTAATTTTAGCTTTTTCAATTCCCGCGGTGTCTATTAACTATGACATTAGGACGTCAAACACCTCAGTCCCCCCCGTGACTATGGGTGCTGTCAAGTGTCCGAAACGTCGGGAATTAAATAAGTTAAAATTAAATGCAAAAAAACCGTAAAATTAGTTTTATTCCATCAGCATTTGGGTTTACTTAAGACCGCTAGACCAACGAGGCACTCAGAAAATACTTGGTTGTATTAATATGGAATACATCTTCACCTGGTCATCTTGTGTGGTGGCGAGAGCTCGTTCTTCCCGGGCGCGCTCCAACGAACCCTGCGGCTTTAAGATGCCCACGCGCTTCTCGCGAACTGGAAACAACAGAAACTGATGGAAACTTTGTTTTACGTGGTAGAGCCATGCTCCGACCGGTTTTATGGTTCGACCGAAGAAGGAACACGCTCTAGCAGAATACCAACGTGAAATGATACAATAATGATGTTGTGTTTCGTAAGGTGACTGTAGAGAACACAGGGCACTTTTTTATTGGTAAGGAGGTATTTAATCTTAGTCCTCAGCGGTATAACCCATCTGCATTTTGATTTTTAATTGAGGATAAATGTAGACGTCTATGGGCCACGGCATTTCGCGGTTTTCTATTTACCGGCACGGCGATGACTCCCACCGGTGCCGTGACATCAAGCCTCCCACTCGTTGCCGGCCGGCAAAACTGCACGTGCATTGTGTACGTATTGCAGCCGTGTGCGTGTGTGCGAGTGCGCTGGCCGAAGAAGAAGGGACGCATTGAGATTGAAACTCGAAATTGACTTGTGAAATGATGAAATGTCTCCTCGTTCATGCGGAAGTAGTTGAAATATTTTTTAGAGTCCATTTCCAACTTTTAAAATAGGTTATAATATGTTCCTTCTAAGTATTTTATTTTTAAGATTGGATGAGTTCAAAATTTGACTTCTCTACGTTGATTGTATTTTCGTCTTAAATGTAAGAGATATAACAAACAAATACGATGACTTGACGAGACCATTTTTACGTGCTGTAGAACTAAAGTCTGTGTTAGTACTGCCCAAAACCCGGCACCGGCACCGGCGCAGTGGAAAAACGAAGCCACGGGTATCTTACAATATTTCGTTGCTTATAGCAAAATCTGGAAAACCGCACACCATCGGAGAAGAGTTAATTTTACCCGCTATTGAAGAGGTTTTTAACAACACTGTACAAAGACGTATTGATGAAATGAGCTCTGATATAGAAAGCTTCTTGTGTAATTATCTGCAAACCACTCATTTTTCTATTCAATTGGACGAGTCTACTTTGCTTGGTAATGCAGCATTATTATTGGCATATGTTCGATTTGTTATGGACGAAGAAATCCATGAAGAGCTGCTATTCGCAAAAACTTTGAAGTCGGACACTAAAGGCGAATCGATATTTAATGTCCTGAGTGATTTTTTTTACAGAAAAACATTTACAAACATTATTTCGGTGGCAGCAGATGGAGCTCCTGCCATGTTCGGGCGATATCGTGGGTTTATAAGCCAGCTTAAAAGAATAATACCAGGACTAATTGCAATTTACTGTGTCATCCACCGACAACACCTTGTAGCGAAAAATTTGAGTGATAGATTGCACCAATCGCTTCAATTTGTGATTAACGCAGTTAATAAAATAAGAAGCAATGCTTTGAATACCCGTTTATTTTCACTATTGTGCGATGAAAATTACGAAGATTTCCAACGACTGCTCTTACATACTGAAGTACGCTGGTTGTCGAAAGGATGCACCTTATCGATATTTTACTCACTTTTCGAATCAGTGATAGAGTTTCTGGAAACTAAAGCACCAGATGTAAAAGAAAATCTGATTAAATATAATGCGGACATTGCGTACTTAACAGATTTGTTCAAAAAATTCAATGACGTTAACTTGCAGTTACAAGGGGACAGCCTTAATTTAATAAAAACAAAGGGTGTAATTTCGGCTTTTCTTGCAAAATATTAGTCGGCGCGAATTCTCCCAGTTTCCGCACTTGTCACAGATAGAATGTCTTGATGAGGATATTCAGAAATACGCTCAACATTTAAATATCCTGCATGATGACTTTAAAAATAGATTTGAAGATATTCTGACGATGGAAATACCACCATGGATCATAACCCCATTTAATGAACCGGAAGAGGCGAATGTGGTATTACAAGAGGAGCTACTTGAGCTCAGCACCAACGAGGAACTGAAGGTGAAATTTAAAAAAGGCTATCAAACATTTTGGCTATAGGCAGAAATCCCCGAAAAATATCATGGGCTATGGGAAATTGCGAGCAAATTTTGATAGCGTTTCCCTCGTCACATCTTGTCGAAAGAAGTTTTAGTGCCGTTACCAACCTGTTAACAAAAAAAAAGGAGCAGATTGAACATCACAGAACGTGGAGATTTAAGATTACTTCTTACAAAACTGAAGCCAAATATTGCTCATTAAAAGTATGACTATTTTTTATTGTTGATTTACATTTCAGAGTTCATTGTTGATTTTTTGTCAATTGTTGATTGTTTGTAATAATTTTGTATAACCACAAGTATTATTTTAATAAATAGGACACAAGAAAATGTGCTACTTTTTTTTCCTTCTTAACACCCCCAATCTAAGGTGATATTTTCACCATGGGGTCTACCGAAAATAGTAAAACTTTGAAAATGGTCTATGAGAAAAAAATGTTTGGGAAATAATGGTCTAGTAGTATACATAAAAGTCTTTGATGAGAATAGAAAGAGTTCTGCTTTTTGCTGGTAGCCTCCCCCCTCCCCGCTACGGCTACGTTTATAGTGTTCAGCCTTACCTTTCTCCCTAAAATCAGCTTCGGATATAATAACGGGCGGCGGAGGTGGCGGTCGCTCGTCTTCGCTATCTTCCAACTCGTCGGCCGACCCGTCGCCAGATGGTTCCGATTTCGCGACCATAGACAACTCCGCTAGAGCGCGTGTCAGTTGCTCCCCGCCGGATGTAGTCGCCGTGAATGTTATAGAGCCGTCTTCTTGTCTGTGAAGTGTTAATGATTTTTTTTTTCATAGAAACACCTGACGGTAAATGGATGATGTGATACATCTACATTTATCCTCAAACAAGAATAAAAATGCAGACGCGTTGTCACCCCTGAGGTCTAAGATGGAATGCCTAGCTTCCAATAAAAAGGGTCTCCGGTTCTCTACACTCACCATACGATACACAGCAGGCTTAAGCTGCCATTTTTTTTTTGGAACGAAGTTCCTTATCGCACGGTACGAAATTGACGAATGGGGGCTAGGCGAGAAAAAGTGTAAGATTTTTCCGTCATCTTTAGTGCGAGCGAGATGAAATAATATCAATCTCCCTCGCATTTTTTTATTTACCAATTTTAGTATCTCTATAACACTATGATGTTTCGTGTCGAGTGGATCGGATCCCAAGCTCGAGTCATGATTTGTACAAAGGCACAAATTTCGAGCCTTAGGTAGTCAGTGATTGGTCACTAATCACAATGAATCCCCGGTAGTTAATAGGATCAGGCGGTCCTTTGCAGATAGTCATTATATTAATCTATACAACCTATCAAAAGCCCACTGCTGTACATAGGCCTCCACGACAGATTGCCTCATAGAGGTATTTGCCATATTTGCTACAAAAACGGGTTGGCAACCGTATCTTTTTATTATTTTTAAATTGTTATCAGGAAGACGTGGCGAAAATACACAATGTAGACTTATGTAACACCTCTAGCAGGCAACTTAAGCGTCTACCGAGTAATAAGTTTTTCGTTTACTGATATGTATTACATACGAGATGCATTGTTATTTATTTCATTTTACTTCTGAAATCATCTGTTATTGTGTAATTGAGTCTTCGTCTATGTTACTTGTGCAATTTTTCTCTGTACTTTATTTATAAGTGGGATCTTAATTAGCCTTCAGTACATTTATTGTTTATTGTTCATACATTTATAACTAGCTGTAAGTTCTCCTAAAATCATAATTTAAAAAAAAGATGCTGCTGCTCTTTTCCTGTTTGATTTTTTCTGTCGCCTCTTACGGCACCCACGGGATAATATGGGGTAGGAAATTTTCTTACTCCGCCACTACACGGCATTATATTAGGGATGAGGAAATAAAACAGCTAAAATCTCCACTCAGTGTTAGATTGTCGAAAAGAAACGTTTGCACTTTACAAAACAAAGAACTATAATCTATAGTTTAGTCTCTTCGCCCGCTCGCAGTCGACTAAAAGAGTTACGGAGAATTAACCGTAACTTAGTGCGCAATGTATTAAGGCCGCAGAGCTCGTCTAGTGCACATAGAAGTGTTTGCCTAAATGTGAAATATTGTCTCCCAGCCACGTCATTCGAAAGTATTACTCACGTGCTGCATGAGAACTGTTCGGAATGTTGTTCAGCGAGCCGCTTGCCAAGCTCCACTAGCCGATACGCCCGGACTTTGTCTTCCAACTCCGGTTCGCTGGTGAAGCACGATGTGGCGATACCCGATGGACTACTGCAATTATTTTTATTTATTTAATCTTGTTTGTTAACACCTTATTAACAACTTTAGTAACAACGTGATGAGATTTTGTGGCATGTGCAAATATATATATATATATATACACACGTACAGATATGTAATATAGATACAGTGGCTGGCGAACAACGCATGACCTCAATATTGTCACATGTAGCGTTTGAAAACATGTATATTTTTATGCGATAAATTCGTCCCATTTATATTTAAAAGTGTAAAATAAAAATGAATATAAAATTTTTAGAGAAAAACTGAAAAAGCTTTTGCCACAGACAACAAATGAAACGAAATGTAACCGACCAATAATCAATATGAACGTGTATAATAGAAACCCAGCATTTCGATATAATTTATTATAATTAATTCTAACATTATTGAGAGACAAGGTGGCTCAGGGGTTAAGCGCTCATTTTAGAATTTCATAGTATGCAACTTAAACGATTTTGATTTTCGCCGGCACAAATGATTTTCAACCGAGCTCAGAACAAGATTAGGTTCTTCATTCATCGCGTATATTTTTATGTATGTTCTCCGAATTCCTGGAAACGGGTAACCGATTTAAAAGATTTTTCTTTTATTAAATAAGATAAACTTTTTTTTCTTTTTTTAAGCGTTACCTCCACACTAGTACTTTTCCTGTATCGTGGAGGCTGTTTACATACATATATTTCACAAGGACAAACATCCAGACCCGGGGCAATATTTGCAGGCCATACAAATACTTGTTCCGTGCGGGATTCAAACCCGCGGCCCTAAGCCCTGCAACTTATTGCTAAACTACTGCGCCACGGAGCCGTCGAAACTTAAGGGATGGTCCCTTATAAAATATTTTAAGGAAATGTGGAGCAGCACAGTGGACGCTTCCCGCTATAAACATAGGCCCCCCAAATAGATTGCCTCTTAGGTGAATATTTGCCATAATTGCCTCGTTTGGGAGGCGGATCGGCAACCGCAATTTTTTTATATTCTAGTTGTTATTAGGAAGAAGCTGCTGCTCATCTCCTGTTTTGTTTCCCTCTGTCGCACGTTGTCTACATGGTTAATAAATACATATAAAAACGGATATACTAGTATTTAGAAATTTATTCATAAAATTCAAAAACTTGTGCATAATCTGTAAAATGTGCTAATAAACAACATTATGTGCTAATAAACAAATAATGTGTATGTCGATGCAGTAAAAATTTGTCAGTCAATTTTGATCTAGAGAGCTTTAGGGAATTTAAGCTTTACTCAAATTTGATAAAAAAGTATAAACGTTCAACTTGTATGTTTTCCGCGTGGAGTTGTGATTGTAGCACTTGACGGTTTGCATTTCTTACCAAGCTTAGTTTAGGATATTTTATTTAGTTGTAAATTATTAATATAAACTAAATTAATATTTTTTTATTTTTTTACATAGCTTTTATTTAAAAATCTTTATTATCTCTGTTTGTTTCAAATTGAAGGCAATGATGAATTGCATGAAGCGACGTGATCCTATTCTGAAGTGCAATATATTCGAAACGAATTCGAAATTACGAAAACATCGAACAAATAAAAAATGTTTTATTAAAGGACTAGCTGTTACCCGCGGCTTCGCCTGCATGGTCACTGGGAAATGAACTATCCATTGCTTTTGAATTGAAAGAAAACTGAGTTTTATAGATTTGTCAGAGATGCAGCCATTAAAAGGAAACTGAGCAAAATTGATTCGTCAGCCTATTTAAATGTTTTGAAATGCAGCGTATAGGAAAGCATGAAAATAGCCTGTTTATTCCAAATGGAAATGGGATATTTTTTAATTAAAGAAACTGAGCATAATTATCCGTCAAGGATGCAGACTTTGAAAAGAAACTGAGCTGAATTGATTCGTCAGAGATGCAGTTTTCTGAATTGAAAGGAAACTGAGCCAAATAAAAGATCCGTCAGAGATGCAGCCTTTTCAGTTGAAAACTGAGCTTAATAGGTCCGTCAGAGGTGCAGCATTTGGAATTGAAAAGAAACTGAGCTAAATAGGAAATTTTGAATTGAAAGGGAAGATCTGTGGGAATTTGATTAATTGATTGTGGAATTTTGGAAAAACTAACTGAACACTATTTTAAGACGCTACTGTACACAATGTTTTATGTTTTTCCATTCGGGGAAAGAATGGAGATTCTGCTACATACAGCTGACCATGAGAGAAGCACGGTTTTTCTAAGTTGACCCCGCTACCTGTAACGTTTGCCCTTGCGCTTTATTAATTGTCATTGCAAAACTGTGCTTAATAGAGAACTGTAACCTTTTGAATTGAAAAGGAAGATCTGTGGAATTATAGGATCCGTGGTATAATAACATTTTCACCTTTTCCTACGCCTGTCAAAATTGTAGCACTGATTATGTTCCGTCCAAGATGTGTCACACGCAGCCTTGTCCCGTTACATAACCGAGGAGCATCTAAATTTCGCATTAGCATGACTGGGACGCCTAATTTTAATTGAAGCTTGTGAGGCACATCTGACAACTCTAGAGAATTTAGAAACTCTACAGGATATGAAGTGCTCTGTTCTGTGTCCATAACTGTGTCTACTGACAAATACTCTGTTATTTCTCCTGCTACTTCGCTTAATATATCTGAATTTATTTTGTTAACGCTCTCATTTTTGGTGCAAGAATCGCCCTTTCACATAACCATTTGTCTTCATGCATGTTGTTCGTTAAATCTGAATAAACGCTCACCAATCAATTTGGAATGACTCTGTACTAAATTACAAAAATCTCGTCAATTTAACGCAGCCCTCAGCATCCGTTTCCAACCGCCCATCGCCAATTTACAAATTTTAATAGTGTGACAGCATAGTTTCCAGCATTGATATCATTATACAAATGCACTGTCATATTCGTAGTTAAACTGAATTTTGTCACCTTGTGCGACAGTGCAACACTGCCGCCTTGCTCGGAATCAGCGCGGCAGGCAGCACTGCTGTGCAGCACTACAGTGACAACACTGCTGCGGCAGCACTGCTGCTTGCTGTCGAGATCGGAATCATACCTTTAAGCTGCTATTTTACGCTGGTATTCTGTGAGAGCGTGGTCTCTCCCCGGACGAACCGACGCATTCGTGCTACAACTATAGCTCCAGCTAATTAGTGGTGGACTTTTGATGGATTTAATCAATGATTTTTTTAAACTGCAAGCTTAAAACGCCATCTATTAGCACGGAAGATATTGTGGATTCTAATAGATGGTGGTACGACCATCGCGTATGTACACCAGATGTGAACTATTCAGATCCGTGACGGGATACAACCAAGTGCCAAGCCTAGCTCTAGGGTTTGGATCCTCACCGCTATGAGAGAGGGCTATGTTCAGTAGTGAATTGTTACCGTTTGTTAGACCAAAGGCTACCGACCCGTTATGGTAGACTTGGTCTGTAGTACATAGTGGAAGTGAGTGAATGGAAGCACAAATGTGTATTATTACGAAATCTTCACAAAAATGTTCCACTTTTTAGAAAAATCTACAGCATCCTTAAACAACCCTTTAGCGGTCCCTTACTCTATACCCTTCAACGCCCTACCCTTCCTTTTTACTGAATTCTTACCCGAGTAAAGCTGGATAATGCAACCAGTATTAAAAGAAGCTTGTTTTAATTTAACAACATTTTAATTCTATTCCATCTCATTTCACTGGATTCACCAACAATTCCTTAACTATTCAGGCAACTCTCCTCTGGAACTCCTTGCCCGAAAACATAAGATGAGCGCCAAGTAAGGACTGTTATAAAAAGTTGTTACATGACTTTTTTTTTTTGAAACGAAGCGATGTTGGATGTTAAGAATGATGATGATATATTTTGATACATTTAGATCTTTTATTATTTGCAATTTCAATATAATATGTATTTTATTTTTATATGTAACGTATATATTATATCTATGTATACTTATATATATATATATATATATATATATATATATATATATATATATATATATATAATTGCCAGCACTGCCGCGCAGCAGTGCTGCCGCGCAGCAGTGCTGCCGCAGCATTGCTGCCGCTCGGAATGTAACCTCATATGAACCTATAGAGATATATGGGGACGAGTAGTGTTGCCACAGCACTGCCGCGCAGCAGTGCTGCCGCAGCGTGCTGCCGCGCTCGGAATGTAACCTCATATGAACCTATAGAGTATATGGGGACGAGTAGGTGTTGCCGCAGCACTGCCGCAGCAGTGCTGCCGCAGCATTGCTGCCGCGCTCGGAATGTAACCTCATATGAACCTATAGAGAATATATGGGGACGAGTAGTGTTGCCGCAGCACTGCCGCGCAGCAGTGCTGCCGCAGCATTGCTGCCGCGCTCGGAATGTAACCTCATATGAACCTATAGAATATGGGGACGAGTAGGTGTTGCCGCAGCACTGCCGCGCAGCAGTGCTGCCGCAGCATTGCTGCCGCGCTCGGAATGTAACCTCATATGAACCTATAGAGAATATATGGGGACGAGTAGTGTTGCCGCAGCACTGCCGCGCAGCAGTGCTGCCGCAGCATTGCTGCCGCGCTCGGAATGTAACCTCATATGAACCTATAGAGAATATATGGGGACGAGTAGTGTTGCCGCAGCACTGCCGCGCAGCAGTGCTGCCGCAGCATTGCTGCCGCGCTCGGAATGTAACCTCATATGAACCTATAGAGAATATATGGGGACGAGTAGTGTTGCCGCAGTGCTGCCGCAGCATTGCTGCCGCGCTCGGAATGTAACCTCATATGAACCTATAGAGAATATGGGGACGAGTAGGTATTGCAGCAGCACTGCTGCGCGGCAGTGCTCGGAATGTAACCTCATATGAACCTAGAGAATATGGGGACAGTAGGTATTGCGGCAGCACTGCTGCGCGGCAGTGCTCGGAATGTAACCTCATATGAACCTATAAAGAATATATGGGGACAGTAGGTATTGCAGCAGCACTGCCGCAGCATTGCTGCCGCGCTCGGAATGTAACCTCATATGAACCTATAGAGAATATGGGGACAGTAGGTATTGCAGCAGTGCTGCCGCTGCATTGCTGCCGCGCTCGGAATGTAACCTCATATGAACCTATAGAATATATGGGGACGAGTAGGTATTGCAGCAGCACTGCCGCGCAGCAGTGCTGCCGCGCATTGCTGCCGCGCTCGGAATGTAACCTCATATGAACCTATAGAATATATGGGGACGAGTAGTATTGCAGCAGTGCTGCTGCAGCATTGCTGCCGCGCTCGGAATGTAACCTCATATGAACCTATAGAGAATATGGGGACGAGTAGTGTTGCAGCACTGCCGCGCAGCAGTGTTGCCGCAGCACTGCGCGCAGCAGTGCTGCCGCTGCATGCTGCCGCGCTCGGAATGTAACCTCATATGAACCTATAGAGAATATATGGGGACGAGTAGGTATTGCGGCAGCACTGCTGCGCGGCAGTGCTCGGAATGTAACCTCATATGAACCTAGAGAATATATGGGGACAGTAGGTATTGCGGCAGCACTGCTGCGCGCGGCAGTGCTCGGAATGTAACCTCATATGAACCTATAGAGAATATATGGGGACGAGTAGGTATTGCAGCAGCACTGCCGCAGCATTGCTGCCGCGCTCGGAATGTAACCTCATGAACCTATAGAGAATATATGGGGACAGTAGGTATTGCAGCAGTGCTGCCGCTGCATGCTGCCGCGCTCGGAATGTAACCTCATATGAACCTATAGAGAATATATGGGGACAGTAGGTATTGCAGCAGCACTGCCGCGCAGCAGTGCTGCCGCAGCATTGCTGCCGCGCTCGGAATGTAACCTCATATGAACCTATAGAGAATATATGGGGACGAGTAGTGTTGCCGCAGTGCTGCCGCAGCATTGCTGCCGCGCTCGGAATGTAACCTCATATGAACCTATAGAGAATATATGGGGACGAGTAGTGTTGCCGCAGCACTGCCGCGCAGCAGTGCTGCCGCAGCATTGCTGCCGCGCTCGGAATGTAACCTCATATGAACCTATAGAGAATATATGGGGACGAGTAGTGTTGCCGCAGCACTGCCGCGGTAGCACTGCTGCGTGCAGCCGAGTTCGTAATCATACCTTAACACTGCTGTGTTTTGTATGGTGAGTGTAGAGAACCGGAGACCCTTTTTACTGGAAACGAGGCATTCCATCTTAGTCATCACGGATGACAATGCATCTGCATTTTGATTCTTTATTGAGGATAGATGTAGATGTCTATGGGTCACAGCAACCACTTTAGTTTAGTTTAGTTTACGACGGGCTGTTTTCAGGACAGGAATAATGTAATTATTCGAGCCATGAGATCTCCCCGAAGAAGTTCAACAGCCCTTTGATGTTGCGAGCAACTTCGGGGAGTGATCCCGGCGTGCCGAGATGTTTAGCCCTGTATGTAGCGACCCCGGACATTTCAGCAACACGTGGGCCGCCGTTTCTTCCTCCCCCATACATGCCCTGCACAGGGGACTATCTGTAACACCTATGGTAAATAAATGTTTGTTAAAGGTGCCGTGTCCTGTGATAGCACTTGTTACTATACTGATCTGCGGCTTGTTTAGCCTCATTAGAACTTTGGTTAAGCAACTGTTTATTTCAGGCAGGGCCTCCCTAGCTTGTCTACAGTCTTTTAGATTTTTCCAAATCTGAGCGTGTTGATTAGTGAAGTGTCTACGTACCAGTGAACGAACGTTACCAAACGGGGATTGGTACGATTGGTTCCGGCCCTATAGTGGCCAGAGCCGATCTCCTTCTGGCCAGTTCGTCTGCTACATCGTTGCCTCACAGCAACCACTTACCATCAGGTGGACTGTGTGCTCATTTGTCACCCTATCCTATAATAAAAAACTAAACATTGTTTCCCCTCCCCTATGACTAGTTTATGTCCTAAGCGTGACTGCTGATTATGTAATCCAGGGTTTAAATCCCAGCCGGTAGTCAGGAAGTTGACGATGTTTCAGGTGAAACATCGTCAAGGCAATTATCCTGCGCATGATGTCTCTCCGGTCGTGTCGGATTTCCGTCCCATCGTACTACGAGAGTGAGAGCGAAGAGAGTACACCTATGCTTGCGCACTCTCTCTTGCACTATGATCTTGTCTTGGCTAGTCTTCATTGAGAGTGGCCGCCGTGACCGAAGTTCGGTTTGAATGGCATTATTATTATATACTTAAACAAATATGTAAAAAAAAGCAAAAAGTTTACCCAGTATCCCCATCCTGACCCGCCTCTAGCTCAGGCAGCCTGCCACCGTAAGTGTCCCACGTAGTGTGATAGGAAAACTTTAGGCTTTTGAAAGCCTCTTCTAGAGGCAGGAAACCATGCAGCTCCTCGTCTTCAGGCAAGGGTACTGTGTCGTCTGCAGAAGTTATTTTTATCATGTTATGTGCCAGAAATGGTTTGTGTCATTGTACTGCCTAGCATTTCGGTAGCTGACACCATCTTTATGTACATATATATATATATTATAATTTTTCTATACATGTGATTTATATGAACATTTTTGTGTTTTTGAGTGGGACCCCTGGATGGTTTAGATTCACAATTGAACCTGTTACGTGGCACTAATGTCGAGATCCAGAAATCACCCGTGCGAAGCCAGGCGGATCGTTAGTCATTTATAAATTCTTTATCTTCGTGATCAGCCCGCAATAATTCTCAACTGTGCATGGTCCTCGCGTTGGTAGGCGGATAAAAGATCGCAGTACCTAAAGTCTCGGACTTTATACACTAGACCCCATTGCCAGTCTGGATATTTTAAGTTTTTTATATGCAAATTCCATTCATCCATCAAAAACTTAGGCTGCCCCCATAGATTGTCTCAAAATGGGATTTTGTCATAGTTGCCACACTTGGCAGGCGAGTTAGCAACCGCAGTTATTTATATATAATTTAGAGTTGTTATCTGGAAGATGCTTTGGAGATTGTTAAATGCCATATTTTTTAAATCTGAGAGAAGAATGGGCGAAAGAAACTTCGCAGTATCCTCTTGTTTAGTGGTCGATATGAATGAATGTAATGTGTGTAGTTTAGTGACTAGTCCACTGCCTCATAATATGATATTACCACCCCGTGGGTGTCGTAAGAGGCGACAGTGGAAAACAAACCAGAAGATGGGCAGCGGCAGCAGCGTCTTCCTAATCTAATATATAAAAATTATTTTTTGCAAGGATTGTACCGACAATAGGTGGCGCGCGTATCGTACCGACAAATTTATTTGAAAGTTAGTTAAATTATTGTACTATCATTCCTAATTAAACAATATAATTCTTCCAAATTTAAATTGATATTTCCACAATTATTTCTTTCGCGGCAGCAACGCGCTGGGTATCAGCTAGTAACAACGTCTGCCTCGTTGGTCTAGTGGTTGTAGTAGTGCGACTGCTGATCATGAGGTCCTGGGTTCGAATCCCGGGTCGGGCAAAAAAAATCAGTTATTGAGCTTTTCCATCAAGAAATTCTCAGTAGCTGCCCGGAGTCAGGAAGTTTGCGGTGTCTCACCCCCGTGCCTCGGAAAGCACGTCAAGCTGTTGGTCCTGCGCCTGATCTCTCTCCGATCGTGTCGGTTTGCCGTCCCATCGGTCTATGAGAGTGAGGGAATAGAGAGTGCACCTGTGTTTGCGCATACTCTTGGGCACTATAATCCTGTCCTGCGCCGATGGCTAGTCTCCGTTGTAACTTGCCGCCGTGACCGAAATTCGGTCTCATTATTATTATTAGTAACAACTACAAATAAAAAACTGCGATTTTCAACCCGCCTGCTAAGCGCGACAACTATGGCAAATGTAAAACATAATGAAACTATATCTAGCAGTGGACTTCTATAGGCTGTAACAGTAACGGTATGTTCATCACACACAACACAATGCATAATATAAATAAATTATTATTATTATTATATATTAACAGGCAGGCAGTTGAGACAACTGATAATGCCTGTATCCTGTTTTTGCCCACTTGTTACTTCTTATGCAGTTCAGAAAATGATTATCTAATCTATTTTTTAAATTGGTTCACATTTTAGGCTGAGACTACGTTCCCTTGCAGCTTATTACACTCTATGACTACACGGTTACAAATGAAAAAAGCTGGTGTATAGCTTAAGATGGTGGCCCCTGAGGTGAGTGTTTTCATTACGAATAAACAATTTGTCAAACTCCTCTAGATAACAACTACAAAGCAAAAAAAAAATTTTAATGTTTCCAAAAATAAGACCCATCTGTAACCTAGTTATGTTCTACAACAGGGATCACCAGTTAGTTTAATTGCGGGTCCATTTAAAACAAATATAAATCTGTCGCGATAAACTTATCAGTGCGGTTTGTTTGCTAGATGATGACTAGCAACCGAGAAAATTTCAATAAACCAATAAAACCAAAATAAATATTAAATAGTAATAAAGTAAGTACCAAATATTAAGGCGAAATTGGCATTTGTTTTTGTCTGAAGTCTGGAATTAAGTTGGTGCAAGCTATTGGCAGAATATTTTTAATGTAATTTACAAATATACGTTGGTCTATATTGGTAATTATTACCACACATTTTTATCCAAAATTCTTGGCAAAGAACTTCCGAATTTTTGTGTTTTAAAACAGAAGAAAAGTAAATTATCACAAATTTTAACATTGATATTATTAGATTCTTCTGAAACAAACAAAAAACGCACAAAATAGGTCGGCGGTCTGGATTCGGACCGCGGTCCGTCTTTTGGTGACCCCTGTTCTACAGTATTCAATAATTAAATAAAAACAAGACATTTATTTTTTCTTATTTTGTTAAAAAAAAAGTTACCTCCACACTAGGACTTTCTCCTGTATCGTGGAGGCAGTTTACAAACATAAATTGCACAAGGACAAACATCCAGACCCGGAACAATTATTTGTAGGCCATACAAATACTTGTTCCGTGCGGGATTCGAACCCGCGCCCCCCAGCGCAACAACTCATTGCTAAGCCACTGCGCCACGGAGCCGTCAAATTACATTAAGCTTAGGAACTTATCAGTGCATAGAAATCCGATCAGACTTATGGGAATGGAAACTGTGGATTTACTCCTATATATTTTGGAAGGGAGTTTTATTTTGGGACATCACGGGGCGTACTTGGCAATGTCATACTCGCTTGAAGGTCTCTTCGTGTATGCATAATGTTTCGGTGTAGTGCAAGCGTGTGGTGCAGCGTACTCACAGAGGTCCGCGGACAGCTGTGCAGCGCGCGGCGCCAGGGCGGCCAGCGAGTGCGCCAGCGCCGGCCACAGCTGCGGCCGCGCCCGCCACGCTGCTTCCAGCGCTTGAGGCTTCGGTGTAGTGCAAGCGTGTGGTGCAGCGTACTCACAGAGGTCCGCGGACAGCTGTGCAGCGCGCGGCGCCAGGGCGGCCAGCGAGTGCGCCAGCGCCGGCCACAGCTGCGGCCGCGCCCGCCACGCTGCCGCTTCCAGCGCTTGAGGCTTCGGTGTAGTGCAAGCGTGTGGTGCAGCGTACTCACAGAGGTCCGCGGACAGCTGTGCAGCGCGCGGCGCCAGGGCGGCCAGCGAGTGCGCCAGCGCCGGCCACAGCTGCGGCCGCGCCCGCCACGCTGCCGCTTCCAGCGCTTGAGGCTTCGCCACCATCCAGTGCAGCCAAACTTTCACTGAAACAACTTAATCACTAACTACTGATCGAAATTCGACCATAATTAATAAAAAAAATTAGGTGTGTGGATGTGACGGTTGAAATACAGGTTTAGAGAACCGGAGACCCTTTTACTGGAAACGAGGCATTCCATCTTAGTCCTCACGGGTGACAACGCATCTGCATTTTGATTCTTAATCGAGGATAGATGTAGATGTCTATGGGCCACAGCAACCACTTACCATCAGGTGGACTGTGTGCTCGTTTGTCACCCTTATCCTATAAAAATACGTTTTTGCCTTGACATACACTCCACACCAAGCTCCAATCTACACACTATCAATAGTCAAAAGGAACATTTAAAGTCGCACAAAAGTCATAGCTTATTCAGTCAATCTATCAGTAATTATTTGTTGGCAACATTGTGAAGACTGATTTTTAGACGACAATCTCAACTCTGTGCGATTATTTGACCACAGACTATCAATTGTTTGACATTGGCCTTAGAGTAGTGACGTACTTATGCTTATACTTACTCTGAGACATTGGCAGTATGAATGTCATCATACGATGTAATTTGTACAAAAAAAACATAATTTTTTCGACACTGGCAATATGAACTTTAAACAGTGAATGTATAATTTTATTTTATTTAAAGTATTTGTAACACATATTATTTTTTTTAGCTTTCTGCATTCCTTCTGGCGCATGGCTCTACCACATATGAATCCTACAATGCCTATTTTTTTTTATTCTGCTATACATATTTTTAAAGTAACGATGACAAAGCGGTGAAACACATAATATAGCTGATGGTAATTGAATGATGTGGCCCATAGACACCTACACCTATCTTCACATTCGTGCTGCAACTTATCATGGTATCAAACCTATCAGCTGCAACATTAACTACTTATAATATACCACTACTTATAATACTCACAAGCAGGTAGAGCCTTCTTTGGTGGCTCAGGTGCAGTATAAGCGGGAAGTAGTAGAGATAGAACAGTGCTCGAAGCAAGCGAAGCTGCAAGTCGCGCGGCCGCTGCTTCGTCTGCACTGAGGGCACTCTCAGAACTCAACTCCTCGCTCGAAGACTGCACCAACCAAATCAGAACACACGACATCTGCAAAAAAGTACAATTTATGTAAGCATAAAGTGCATCAACAATAGACAATATCTAATGTTTACGTGTTTACAATGGTCGATAGTACGCACTGGTATCCTTGTTTTGGGCAACGATCTTATATTATTAAATAATAATCACCTGAAAACCGTTTTAGTTAGTAAAAAAAATAAGATTTAATACTATAATATATGTAATAGATTCAATGAAAAAGTTAAATTTATCTACAATATTTCGATTTGTCTGATGTGGGTGATGTATGAACAGCACTGATAAACTCTACTAATGCACGACTCTTATATTCAAGAAACGTCTTTGTATTTGTTTTAAAAAACGGCTCGTCAAAGAAAACGAAGCGTTTTTAAATAGAGAAACCCGGCATAAGACTTTATGGAAACATGATGTCATTGGCAGCAATAAATTCAGAACGGCTCGGCAGGATTGCGTTCTCCGCCACTAATTGAATTGCTACATATCAATTTATATTTCATATTTTTATGGCATCTGCTCCCGCGAATAATATAATTCAAACAAAGGCTAATGCAAAGAGTACACATTCTGATTTTTACCTTTATTAATGTCATAGATTCGAAGCTGTCGGTTGCAACCAATGGGGTAAGCGATGTGTTCAACGTGTTCACTAATACATTAGCGTCGTCCAGTCTGAAAACAAATTATAATTTTATTAAATATTGATGGTCCTTCGAGCCTGATGCAGTTTTAGACGGTAATTAAAATAATTGTCAATTTTTGAAGATTAATGCTACTTTTTTTTATTTATAACATGCTTGTACCATTAAACACGTGCGACATTTGTGTCACATCCTTCATTAAAATTGGCTTATTGGTCTTATAAATGCAGGGGAAAACCTCCTTAATTTTAATTTATTTAAAAACCGTCTATTTTTATTTTGTGCATTGGCCAGAACAAACACTTTGTCTTTATAATACCAAAATTAATACTCACTGTTCCACAGTGTGAATATTGTTGATGGCTCGAATGAGCTCGGTGACATAGGAATGTGCGTCCAGTCGCTCGGGCTTAGAAGGTGTTGTGTTGGTAACGTTTTTAGTCAACCCAGGTAAAACCGGCATCGGTGGCGCCTCCTTAACATCGCGGCTTTAAAAAATATGTAAAATAGATTTAGTAAATGTAAATTCACGAAAACTAATATTTAAGTTTTAAAATCACAACTTACTAACGACTGACCTATAATAAATATAAAGTGGTTGCGCCTACTATATATATTAGAATTATAGTATTCGGACCATTTATAGAGGGGTTGGCAAGCCAAGGTAGATCAGACCCCGTAAAGGAGAGAGGTTGCACTGCTTAATCAGTTGTTTGACTGCGATGGTCCATTTGTGTATAGTGCGTGCGTGCATGTGTGCGTGCGCGAATGTGTGTGTGTGTGTGTGTGTATGTGTGCGTGCGTGTGTGTGTGTGTGCGTGCGTGTGTGCGCGCGTGTGTGCGTGTATGTGTGCACTTTGTCTCACTTATGCTCTTTAAAAATATATATGCTCAAAGCTCACCTGGCAGCAGCCAGAGTCCGTGCCAAATTAGCAGGCGCGGGCGGAAATGGTGCCCGAACCATTAGCGAGCGGACATGCCAATACAACGCAGCTAAGCGTCTCCCACGGCGCCAAGCCACAAGAGCCAGCTGGTTGTAAGGCTGGCCTGAGTGAGGTGATACAGCCAAGGCGTGACGGTAGAAAGTGTGGGCGACGCGAAGCTGCTGGCGGTAACGGGCCAAGTCTCCAAGATGAACGAGACAGTGTTGGCTGGCGTATCGGGCTGCAGCGGGGGCTGCCGATGCTCCAGGGCCCCACGCTTCTACAGAGCCCAAGAGTGAGGCTCGACGTCTGTTTACAAAAAATTCTGTTTACAAAATTTTTACGAAGGAGGGTGACGGGTTTTCGCACACCACCATCACACGACTAATGTAGTAAATAAATAAAGCATATTCAGTGATTAAGATTAATGCGTTTAGATTATTATGCATTATACCATGATTCCAGTTATTTGATGTTACATTATCTTCACTCCGAAAAGAACAAAGGAAGATCAATGAAGATAGAAGGGCCTTTATTGTAAGGCTTGAAGTTGGGCCTTTATTTCTTCTATGCACTATGTCTTCAGAATTTAAAATTATTTTATTTTTTTAGTATCTTTAAAGTCGGCTTTTACTTTTATTTAAAAGTTAATTTTTATATTAGCATTAACAGTTGTAGAAAGTAAAGTTAACTTAGCCCACTGGTCCACAATAGACAAAGATGAATGGTAACTGTCAGCATTTTTTTAGCCAGGATGGTAATAATGTATGTAATAATGATGGTAATAAAAGTAACAATTAAACTGTAAGGTGCCATGTAGTGCACACGTAAGAAATTTCACTAACACATACCACCACTTGGGTGTCGTAAGAGACAATAGTTTGGAAAGCCCAAAAGTGCACGCCTCATGAGCGTTTCATTTAATTTTGATGAAAAAAATTTAAATAGTGACGATAATTTTATAAGAAAAAAAAACAGAGAACGTTGTGAGTGTCCCTCACGTTGTGAGGCGTGCAATAGAGGGAATTTGAAATAGGAGATGGGTATATTCAAGGGGTATATGAGTATATTCAAGCTATAACAGCTTATTCTTGATAACAACTGAAAATAATAAAAAAAACTGATTTAACCAACCCGTCTGCCAATCATGTTAAATATCCTCCTTGTGAGATAAGCTATGAGGGTGCCTATGTTCAACAGTATGGCGTGATCGGGAGCAGGAAGAATTTCAAATTATTGCAATTCATACAAATGTGAACTTTAATAACTTGAGAATAAACTCGGTTTTCGAATCACAAATACAGTTCAAAAGGTCCTAAAACCATCTTAGTTGCAATAGAAATAAAACTTTTTATGATGGGAATTAAGTTTAAAAATGCAAAGCAATAAAAAAATATCCTGCTCCGCGACCGTGCTTTAGACTTTGATAGGCTGTAATGCATGAATTAATAAAAGTAGTGCTGTAGAAATGCGGTCATTAAGGAGTATGCTAGGGCTGAATCTGAATGACAGGGTGAGAAATAGTGTGATAAGAGAAAAGTGTGGATTGCAAGATGCCGTTGTGACCAGGATTAAGAAGGGAATGCTTCGGTGGTTTGGTCATGTAGAAAGAATGAACGAGGAAAGAGTGACAAAGCAAATTTATGTTGCAGAAGTGAACGGAAGAGTCGGGAAGGGACGCCCTAGACGAAGGTTTATCGACCAAATTGGTGATATATTAAAAATGGGCCAGATTAGGAGTACCCTTAACCGACGAGCGTGTATGCGTAGATATATGGATGTAAAGGAGGCGAGAGAAGTGTGTCAGGATCGTGCCAAATGGAAGTCCGTAGTCTCTGCCTACCCCTCTGGGTGACAGGCGTGAGTGTTTATGTATGTATGTAATAAAAGTAGAAGAAATGACCTGAAGGGTAAATCCAGTTTGAATGTCGTGCAGATCTGATGAAGCAAACAAAGGTAAAACCCGCCCGCAGCCTGCAGAATCCATGATAACATAGCCTGAGCTTCACTGCGGAGGGGGTTCTGAAAATCAAGAATATTATTACATCAATAAACAAAAACATTTATGCAAATGTGTATAAAGCACAAATGGAACAGAAAACACTGTCTTAAAATGGGTAACAGAACTGCACTGCACAATTGCACTAACTATAATGCGTCTTACTAGCAACAACATCAACCCAACCTGTTCAATATGTTAATTAAGTTTTTTTTTTTTATATAGGAAAGGGTGACAAACGAGCACACAGTCCACCTGATGGTAAGTGGTTGCTGTGATCCATAAACATCTACATTTATCCTCAATAAAGAATCAAAATGCAGATGCGTCGTCACCCGTGAGGACTAAGATGGAATGCCTCTTTTCCAGTAAAATGGGTCTCCGGTTCTCTACACTCACCATACGAAACACAGCAGCGTTAAGCTGCTATTTTACGCTGGTATTCTGTGAGAGCGTGGTCCTTCCCCGGTCGAGCCGACCCATTCGTGCTACAACTATACTACTAATATAGCTGCAGCATGGCTCTACCACGTCAAAAAAAAAAGTTTATGTTACAAGTACGAAGTTACCGTGTAGTAAGAATATCCACTACACCATATCATCCCGTGGGTGTCGTATAAGGCGACAGAGGGAAACAAATCAGGATATGGGCAGTAGCGTCTTCCTAATAATGACCAAAAATAAAAAAAACTGCGGTTGCCAACCTGCTTGCCAAGCGGGGCAACTATGGCAAATATACGGCAATCTATGGGGGAGGCCTGTGTTCAACAGTGGAGTTTAATAGGCTGTAACGTTAACGGTACAGATACTAAAAGGTTGTGGTTTAATAAAAAATAGATAATGTGATTGATCCTATATTGTTAAGGTTATCGTTTTAAATGTGGCATCAAATTCAATACAATTCCCTTAGTGTAAGAAGTAATGATTTTGTGCAATATGAATATTTACTGAGCAAATGCCAATGTGGCAATTGAAACTCGATCAAAAATGTATCACCGGCACAAACAAACTACACTGCACTATAGCATAATCAACTCAGTGCATTGAGGGCTCCTGTCCACGAGACGGTTTCAACACGGCCCGGTTTTTTGCCGGCGCCGAGTAGAAACCGTCCGAGCTTGCACACAAGTGAGCACCGTGCCCGGCTGAACGGTGAGCCGGCGCTAGCGGCGGCGTCGTGTGATTGGCTTCAGTGTTGGTTTGACTTCGGGCTTAGCTCCGGCGAAAACCCGTCTCGAGGGCATGAGGCCTTATACAGTTTGTAGCATATTGGTCACCGAGGTTAATGCTACTATGTTTTGTATGGTTAGTGATAAAAACGATTTTTTTTACTTGTGATGAAGCATTCTGTCTTAGTTCTCAGGAGTAGCAATATATCTATGAATTTATTTAAAAAAAATTGCTGTAACTCATGACATTTGTATACAGGCGACTGGATAGATGAATAGTATTCTAGTGTACTTTGTACTAGCAAAACATACAGTAAAACACAAGAAGTGTATGGTGTTACGGAGTACAAGCACTAAAAATTTAATTCTTTCTTGTAATATGATTATAATGTAGCTTGAATGTTAAAAATGTGTCGAACATTACTCCAAGGTCACAAAAAATTTTCACATGTCCCAGATAAGTTCCACTAACATAGTAGTTATAAAAGTTACAGCCTATATACGTCCCACTGCTGGGCACAGGCCCCTCTCATTTCTGGGAGGGTTTTAGGCAAGGATATGTTCGCCGCGCTGCCCCAATGCGTGTTGGCGAACTTCACATGTCTTCGAAATATCTTTTTTGATTTCTCAGACATGCAGGTTTCCTCACGATATTTTTATTCATCACCGAGCACATGCTAAATCAGCAATTACAATTTTGCAATCAACAATTTGATTGGTGCCGGCAGAGATCGAACCCGGGTTGCTCGCGTACTGTGAAACTTACAGCGAGCGCTAATCATCTAAGCTACCACGGCTCTTAGTAGTAGTTATAAGGTATTTGCTTTTAATTTTTGGTTAAAGTTATTTCCTAATATTTTTTACGTTTAGTGACATATAGTTTTCAACACACCAGGCACATAATAAATCAATATCTTTTTGGAGTTTTAAACAGTCTATTTGCGTACAAATAATAATTATTTTAAAGATTTTAATGTCATCAGCGACTTAAGGGTCATTAATAAACATTACAAGTAAAAGTGGACCAAGGTTTGATCCCTGAGACACTCCAGAATTAGACAAAAATTTAATTAAATCAAAGCCATACAAAGGTAGAAACTACCAACTAACTGTGAATGATTCACGAGATATGAACAAAGCCAGTAATAAGATGGAATGGTATAATTATTCATTTTATCTCAGTACTATTGACACATGCATGACAGTGAAAATAATTAAATTTAATATGTTGTGAATTAAACTTGGTATATTGTAGTAAATTTATTGTTAAGACTACACATTTTATACTGAAAAATCCCTTTTTTTAGTAAACTCTAGGAAGCTAAATAATTTACTTTCATTAATTTTATTAATTTATTAATTTCATTAATAAACTTTTCATTTCACTTTCTTCAACATTTGTCATATGCAAAGGAGTGGAATAAGTTGCCAACATCTGTCTTTCCATCCGATTACAATGTGGGTGTCTTCAAGGCAAGAATAAATAGACTTTTGTTAAGCTAAGTTTTTTTTTATAGTATAAAGGTGACAAACGAGCACACAGTCCACCTGATTGTAAGTGGATGCAGTGGCCCATAGAAATCTACATTTATCCTCGATTAAGAATCAAAATGCAGATGCGTTGTCACCCCTGACCCCCTGAGGACTAAGATGGAGCGCCTCGTTTCCAGTAAAACGGGTCTCCGGTTCTCTACACGCACCATACGAAACACAGCAGCATTAAGCTGCTATTTTACGCTGGTATTCTGTGAGAGCGTGGTCCCACCCCGGTCGAGCCGACCTATGTGCTACAACCATAATTTAACTGCAGCATGGCTCTACCACGTAGTCAGTGCCACACCATCCACCAGTGCCATGACCACTTACCATCAAGTGGAAAATAGTTAATCACTAGCTTACAACAGTTAAAACAGTTACTGCATCTACTTTAACCTTACTTTTGATCTTAATCTTACTTTAAGATAACTTAACCTCTTAAATTCCGCCATATCCGCATGGCTATTTACATTCAAAGTTATAGACCCCCGCCAAAGAGTATAGTAATGAGTAATATTTAGAGAGGCCCCTTAGAACAATAGATAAGAGTGTTCAGATCTCAGAGTGCAAATAAGCGAGGTATAGAGCGCGCGTATCGCTCAATGCCCATTATGCCAAGCGTAATCAGATGCTCTACAAATACTGATACATAGTTGAGAGTGGTTGAATAGTGATGCGCCAAGATTGACGCCTATGCGTTATTGTACTTAAGTTATTAATTTGTTTATGTACGTACTTGTAAATATTAGGTAAGCGATAATTATAAGGTATGTTTTAGCTCAATAAAACATAGGTACGAATTTATGAAACGATGTTTGATATGGGGTAGTGGATAGTCTTACACCGCCATTACACTACTCGAAATAGGTGATGCGCAGCAGCGTCTTCCTGATAACAACTCAAAATAATAAAAAACTGCGGTTGTCAATCCGCCAGCCGAGCGGACATACAATACCAAAACCCTCCTATGAGGCAATCTATGGGGGAGGCCTATGTTCAGCAGTAGACTTTTATAGGCTGTAATAGATGGATGGATGGATGGATATATCGATGCTGGTTAAAAATATCGATAGGATATATATATATATCATTTTTTTCTCTCTTGCTCATCAATAGCTGGGCGAACTAATAACATTAGTTTCTAAACATGTAGGCTACGTATGGGAACCATCAATTCAGTCTAAATCTCTAGGCCAGAATTAAATAAAATACACACAATAATTTGTAGAAAAATATTCCATTAACAACTGCTGTATTTGTTTAATGGTACCTAAAAAAGTCAGTACAAAGATAAATATTTTGATTTATGTTTATTTTTGTACTCGTATAGGTATTTTTGCATAATATGTCCCGTACGTACTGTCGGATTTCGCTGTCATGGACGTTGGACATCAATACAGTTTTCTTAACCCCGCAATTATCGGTCCTAAGCCCGAATGAGAAAGGAGGAGGGGTGGTTCCGCCGCAGAGAGTGGGGTGTATCCGGTGGACTAACACACCCACCTGCGCTAGGACTTGCGCAGTCGAGCGCCGTACACGGGGATGAAGGAGTCCTGGAGGGTTGAGCCAATCGTCACTGGGGTATATAGTGGCGAGAGGCAATACGCCCTCTTTGGTTCGGATTTCAAGCTAAACGGTGGCCCTATCTGCTAGCCACAGGTAGGGAAATGGCCAAGCGCCCCGTCAGAGGGTCGCAGGCGAGAGATGTGGGGGCTGCCTAGTTTCCTAAAAAGGGCTAGGTGATGGTAAAGGCCATGCTGACGGAGCAAGTGACAGTCATTCAGGTAGCGGGGATTGGCCTTTTCAGCCCTGTCTGCCAACTGGATCGAGCTCCCTATGTCGCGCTGTGAGCCAACTTCGCGTCCCTATATTCCCCCGGTAATCCTAACGCCTGAAATTCCTTTTGTTTTAAAGTAGGGCATTCCCAAAGGTGCGGGCTCCGTGGAGGGTGGGAAGCCGGGGGGACGAATTTTCAAACTAAATAAATAATGGACGACTTAAGGCCCAAAATAAAAGAAGGAGAGGTGTCAGAGGTGAGTACCAGAGGCATCAACACTCAAGGAGAAACTGCCAGTAAAATGGCGACTCCTCAGAGCACGTCATCCAGCGTGGGTGGCCCTTTCAAGGGAACTTCCGCGCTGGAGGCTCCTAAAACCAGTTCCTCGGAGCTGGATGTGGATAGGGAACAAGGGACCGCGAGTAGAGATACTCCTAAGGAACCCCTCAGAACCCCTTCTCAGCTAACTGGCAATTGGTGAGCCCTAAAGGAAAGGCAAGGCACCTAAAAAGCTGACCCGACGGACCATCAAGTGGATCTATCCAGACAGGGAGCAAAAGTAAGGTAAAGAAGAAGAACAGGAAGCAGAGAGAGAAAGCCCGTAAAGAAAGGGCAGAACTGGCTGCTCCCAAAATCAACACTAAGGAGGCTGGGCAAGCTGCTGCTCCTGAGGTGCTTGGACCTGGACCCAGTACTCGTACTGAAACTGGAAGGACAAAAATCCTGCTCAAGTGGAAGTTGCAGCTGCTGGAACCGGTTCCAAGAAATCCGCCAGGAAGCAGAGAGCGGCCAAGCGTCCTGGTAAGAAAGAAAGAGCAGCCAAAAGGAGGCTGGACGTGACCGTCTCGCCGAGAGGCGAGCATAAAAAGGTGAGACTCGAATAGCAATCCAAGGCTGCAAAGACCAGCTATGCTTCTGCAGTTAAAGCTGAATTGTGTGTGGCCCTAACGTGTGCGTGTACAGGACACATCACAAAAGAAACAGCTGACGATATCCTCGTATCTATCCAGAGGAAAATGATCAGTGAGGCTTGGAGTAGCCAAGACTCTGAGGCTTCGGGCCCAGTCTTTAGAGGCAAACCCGTTTACACGGAGGGTGTCCTAAAGCTGTGGTGCGACGACCAAAAGGCTTTAGACTGGTTGACGGGGAACATCGCTACCTCGACCTCAAATCCAACACCTCGCTGATCATAAAGAAGCAGTCGGAAATACCGCAAAGGGTCAAATGTGGTATCCTCATCCTAGACGGCCTGGAAAGACTCACGCGACATTGGTCGTGTGCTGGCATACCAGAACCACTGGGTAAATATAAAAGATTGGTTGCTGCTCAAGGCCGACAAACAGACGTAAGGATGGTTCCTCGTTGTTTCGGTGCCGGAGAATCACATCCCGACCCTGTTAAAGCGAGCCGGACACTGCCTCGCATGTGTATGTGGGGCGGTCTACGTAAAATTCCAGGGTCGTGGAGGTAAATTTTATGATATTCCACCGAGCAACGAGGCGGTATACCACCCAAAAGCCGCAGACACCGGTGCCATGGACACCGAGGAAGCAGGAACATCACTGGACCCCAAGACCAAGGACAAAACGGCCTGCACAACCGAGTCGAAGCCACCAGCGGAGATCGGGCTCAGCGGCAGTTCACTGAGTGACGAGGAGGGCTGCACTTTGCCGTCCAACTCGGTGGCTGAAGATCAGACCCGAGATCTGCTGGCAGGCTTATTTTTGGGCGAGGACGGGGAGGACGCGGTCAATGATGGCGTGCCCTTCGTCCTAAACTAGCCTTGTGCAGGCCAACCTCCACCACAGCGAAACTGCGTCGGTTCAATTACGCAAGTGGTTGGAGGCTCAACAGACGGCCATAGCCCTAATCCAAGAGCCGTGGGTTGGGCCGGTAAAACCAACGTCTAAACAACCTAAAAGGTAAGTTATTCTACAACTCTGAGCACGACAAGCCTAGAGCGTGTATTTATACTACTAAAGATATCTGTGACCATTAACAGATTTCTGTTCCAGAGACATGTGTGCCATAGCATTACAAAACACACAGGAGGAAAGAATAGTCGTCGCCTCGGTCTACATGCCGAAGGAAGACACTCCTCCCCCTCATGACCTCGTCAGGCTAGTGCATTTCTGTGAGAGGACCGGACTAGAGGTTGTGATCGGGACGGACTCCAACGCGCATCACCCCCTCTGTGAAATGGAAAAACCCAATGAACGAGGTAATGTTTTAGTTGAATATCTATTTAGCACTAACCTAACCATTTTAAACACAGGTTCTGAACCTACTTTTATACGTTGTCGCACAATAATCGATCTCACACTTGCAACAGAAGGAGCAGCTAAACTAATTACGGGATGGCATGTGTCGAAAGAGGCCTCATGCTCAGACCATAGGTGGATCTGCTTCGTACTACAGGTCGATATCCTCGATACACCTCCATGGAGAAACCCCCGCAAGACGGATAAAACAAAATAATAGGCTGATGTTTTCGCTCGCGGGTTTTGCGGGGACAAATACTATAGCAGATCTGTCGCTCCTAGAAGAACAGGTAGCAGCTGTTACTAAGGCCATGATGAATAGCTACCATGAACCATGTCCAGAAATCACTCCACCAAGACATGCTGAGGTAAAGCAACCGTGGTGGGGTAAAGAACTAGATAGAAAACGTAAGAAGGTAAGAAAAGCCCTAAATAGTGCCATGAATACCTCAATGGATGAAGACTGGCTACTATACAAGAAAGCCAACCCGAATACAAAAAATGCATCAGGTATCGACGCTCGACAGGGTGGCGTAAATTCTGTGGTAACATAGAAACCTGTGAACAAGCGAATCGGATAAGGAAAATCCTAGCTAAACAGAACACGCCGGGATCCATCTCTTTAAAGAAACCCGACGGAAGCTACTCAACATCGCCGGACGAAACCCAACGCATCCTTATTGAAACGCACTTCCCAGGTTGCTGTGTAACTCAGGGGGTAAACCGGCATGAAGATGCACTGACACCAACAGCAGAAGACTGAAATTTAGCACAGAGAGTGGTAACGATGCACAAAATCCATTGGGCCATTCACAGTGTCCTCCCCTACAAGGCGGCAGGACCTGACGGCGTATTCCCGGCACTCTTACAGTGGGGGGGTAAAGCCCTAATAATCAGACATGTTGCCATAATGAGAGCCTGTATGGCTCTTAAATATGCTCCTAGGGGATGGAGGGAAGTGAAAGTTACATTCATACCTAAACCAGGTAAGAGTGACTAGGGGGCGTTCAAGTATTATGTAACGCAATTTTTGAAGATTTTTGACCCTCCTCCTCCCCCATGTAACGCGCCGCAACGTTTTTCTGTACCCCCCCTCCCCCTCCTTAAACGTTACGTAACACCCAAGTGACCATTTTCACCTAAAAGTCACAATTATGTTGCGCAAAGTACCGGAAAGTCGCTAAAATACCTTTGTTATTGTTTTAATCGCGCTTGCGGTAATAATAAATAAAACAAGAGATTTCTAACTCGCAATACATGCGTATATTGTTTATTTTATTTATTCATGTTGTTATTTAATAAACAACCACACAATTTAATAAACATTTGCTTAAGTTTAAAATATGTTAAAATGGGCTCAAAGGAGACAATCGTTTTGGGGCCCACTAGAAACTCCTTCAGCGTAGGTGGTTGGTAACGCTAACCACCTCTTTTACCTATGATATTCTAAAAATAACGCCACTTTTTGGTAACTTTATGAATGAATATGACAGATATATTCCTGACCTCTATAAATGACCGTTAGGTGTCAGTTGAATCGATTGTCAGTTACAATAACTAGAGATTCGATGGGTCGCGAGTGTTTTAATTCACGGAGATTGCATTATTGGATTAAAAAGGTGTTTTCGTTATTCTAACGTTATTCTTATTTTAAAATACGAGGGGTGATCCAAAAGTAATGATAATGAAAATAAAACACGGTAATTAAAGTTAAAATAATAATTTATTTTTCTACATAGTCTCCTAACAAATCAATACATTTAGTCCATCTTTTTTCTAAACCCAGGATTCCCTTTGAAAAAAATTCTTTGTCTTGACCCTCCCAAAACGCTTCAACAGCGGCCATTACTTCGCTATCGTCTTCGAATTTCTTGCCTCGGAGGCGTTCCTTGAGCCGAGGAAAGAGGTAGAAATCACTAGGAGCTAGATCTGGCGAATAGGGAGGTGTTCGAGCAGTTCGAATCCGTTTCTTGAATGGCAGCCATCGCAACTGCGGCTTTGTGAGCCGGTGCGTTGTCTTGGTGAAACAGCACTCCAGCTCGCAGTTTGCCGCGTCTTTTTCCTTAATGGCCTCCCGTAATCTTCTTATTTGGTCTGCGTAGTAAGAGCCCGTAATAGTGGCTCCTTTTCCAAATATTCCACCATAATTATGCCTTGAGCGTCCCAAAAACAGATGCCATAACCTTTCCCGCCGAACTTGAAACTTTGAATTTCTTTGGCGTCGGTGAGGAGGCTCGCTTCAAGTCATCGATTGTTGTTTCGTTTCAGGATCAAAATGGTGGATCCAGGTCTCGTCCATAGTCACAAAACGGAACAAAAATTTTCTTGATCTGCTTGGAACTTTTCGAGATTGACCTCGAAATGTCAACTCGATTTTTCTTTTGCTCGTCGGTTAACATTCTGGGTACCCAACGCGCAGAGACCTTTTTCATATGCAACTCGTTCGCAAGTTCTTTGAACGCTGCCATATGAGATCCCTGTGACCTCAGCTACATGCCTGATGGTTACTCTTCGATCTGCCAACACAACATCTTCGACTTTTTCACGTTGTCTTCAGTGAGGGACGTGGATGGGCGTCCTTCGCGATGTTCATCTTCAGTGGATGTTCTGCCCAGTTTAAACTCCTTGGCCCAGCGTGCAACTGTAGAATATAGACCAATGTTTCCACTAAGTCACTGTGTATGTCTTTTGAAGACATTTTTTCAAACAGAGGTACTGATGACAGCTCTAATTTCGTTTTCTCCATGTTGATGTTATCTCTTTGACAGTTCGTATTCAAATGAATGTATCTCCCGGAAATCGTGATCTATTTATATGATTTTTTTAGGCTGACGTAGTGAGTATATAAGCAAGCAAAAAATATTTTTTTTGGATTTTTATGCGGACCTGAAGTAACAGATTATCATTACTTTTGGATCACCCCTCGTATGTCGAAAGTGTTGCTGTTTACATTTGTCTATAGATTTGACTATAGTATTATTCGTAACATTACTAAAATAGTACTTGAATGTGGTGGTTAGTGTAGGTAACCACCGTGACATAATTTACATATAATTTGCTAGATATTTACAATTTGGTTTTTGGTATTTTTATAGGATGAAGCGTGCATTACAAGAAAAAGAAATTCATAATATCTTGCAAGAAGATATTTCTTCGGATCCTGAAAGTTGTGTGGAGTCGGATTCAGACTGTGGCTCAGAACCAGACATTGATCAAGCCCCCGAATTCACCCTTGGTAATGACACTATCGCTGTGCAGACATTCAATGACAACTTTGACTCGGATGATGATATACCTCTGGCTAATTTTGTAAGTACTGCTACTACCTCTGCTTCTACTTCTCAACCACCTGATGATATGTCTTCGACATTTCGGCCACCGAAATGGAAAAAAAGCTACACTATGAAACTGCCTGGTACTTTTTGTGAGATTTCTGGTATTCCTGAACATATTCAAAGCATGGAAAATATAACGCCTCTACAACTTTTTCGCTTGTTTTGGACAGAGGATTTGCTAGAAATAATTAGCTTTCAAACCAACTTATACGCTGCTCAAACTAGTAGAAACTATAAACCGACTACTCCTGAAGAGATTGATGTGTTTCTGGCTCTAAATTTGGTTATGGGCACCTGATCTACATGATAGGTATATCTCCTCTTTTATGCCTTTCAACAGATTTGGGTGGCTTTTGAATCATATTCATTTGAACGATAATAGCTTGATTCCTTCTAGACAGAGTCCCAACTTTGATAAATTGTATAAAGTTCGTCCTTTGTTGAATATTATTCAAAGAAACTTCCGCGCTAATTATAAGCCTTCAGAAAAAGTTGCAGTAGACGAAAGTATGATAAAATTTAAAGGACGGTCTTCTCTAAAGCAGTACATGCCGAAAAAACCGATCAAACGGGGCTATAAAGTTTGGATGAAGTGTGCTGAGTCTGGTTACTGTCTCGATTTTCAATTATATACAGGCAAACAAGAACACAATGTAGAAAAAGATTTGGGTGCGACAATAGTAAAGCGATTATGTACAGATCTCAAAGGCAAATATCACAGAGTCTACTTTGATAATTATTTTAACAGTTACAAATTGCAGATTGATTTACTAAACGACAAAATCTTGGCTTGTGGTACTGTAAATGCTACTAGAAAACATTTACCTACACTCAAAGAAGATACGAAGTTAGAAAGGGGTGAACATGACTATCGAGTCAGTGACACAAATGTGACTGTGATGAAGTGGAAAGATAAGAGTCCACCTTTTATCAAACTACCACGACCCACGAAATGTCAGTACTGTTATTCGCAAAGAGCGTAATGGTGACTCAAACCAGATAGCTTGCCCTGAACTTGTAAAGGATTACAACGCAAATATGAACTTTGTAGACAAGTTTGACCAACTCAAAAGCTGTTATGCCATTGAAAGAAAGTCTCGTAAATGGTGGCATAGAATATTCTTTCATTTCTTGGACTGCGCGTTGGTAAATTCTTTTATTATTTACAAAGATCTTCAAAAACTTGATCATATGGGACTGTCAAGACTGACAATGAAGGAATTCCGCCGTTCTGTCTACCAGGGCATTCTTGCCCCTGCTTTTGTGAATAAGCGATCTTACGGTTCCAATATCAGTTCTCCAGCGCATTCTCCGATTCCTGTGCTGATAAAACGTCACAAACCAACAGTTCCCCAAGAAATACGTTTAGAAAGTAGTCGGCACCAACCACAACAGGGCACATCTAGGCGCTGCTGCAATTGCAGTACAAAATCTCTTCCAGTACGCACAGTTTGGGAGTGTAGCATGTGTAAAGTTCCTCTCTGCCTACGTAAAGGAAAAACTTGCTTTGCCGATTTTCACAAAAAGTTGTTGTAGTAAGGAAATAATTCTATAAAATAAAGTTCTTTATTCATCATACATGTTTTATTCTATAGCCACGATGGTTAGTACTGGTAACCACCTCATTCCTCAAAAGCCTTAAGGCTGAAGCAATTTTTTTATTTTTTTTATACATGCAGTAGTCCTAACTATTACAGCCATATATATTTTTTGTTTATATTATTCGAAATATAAAAGTGTGGCTCAAAGAGTTAACGTAACTTAATTTTATCACACATAAATAAGATACCAATTTATTATAGTAAACGGCCTAAAGATTTTATGAAAATGTAACCGGAATCATAAAATCTGAAAAAAAAAGTTCTTTTGATATTCGTGAATTGGTTAATGTAATATGAAAACAAATGCGTATAAAGAAGAACGAACTACTAAAAAAAAATTCCATCAACCTTAAAGTACCTATAATTGCTGAATGTACCTACAACTTTCTTTTATACTATTAGTTACTGACCAGTGCACTATTTTAATTTATAATACCGGTGAAAACTACTAGAAAATCGCTTTTAGTTTGTTCTTAGCATAGAATTACTACGTATAGAATACTAGTACGCGCACCGAAAGTGAAGCAAGTAAAACTAACGCGAAACCGCGTAAGTTCACTCAGCGACGCGTCAGTGCGCAACGTCACGTCTTACGGAGAAGAGCTCGCGAAAAATTGTAAAAATGACCGTTTGTGTTGTAAAATATTGACACAACAGTGATGATAAACATAAAAAAAGTGATGGTATTACATTTCACAGGTAAGTTCATATATTTAATTTATTATTAGTACGTAAAACTAAAAAAATACTTACCAAAGCTATCATAATACAAATGTTGCTAGTTGTGGGGAAAAAAAAACAATTTTCTTTTAAAAATATTTATTTTCTATTTGTGTTTAAAACGTTTAATCGCAACGCTCTGTGTAAAACTCAAATGTTTATATGTAGATACCTACTTCTCTAAGTATTAACATAATATTCTAATACGGAGTGATCAGCTGATCGCGATCCGTCGACGCCATTTTAACGCAACTATTATAGCAACTAAATTTATTTTTATTGCTTTGTTCATTGACCAAGTCGACGTTTTAGAGTATAGAATAAAAACTTTTTTTATTTACTACATCAAGAGATTATTAATAAGAACGCCTTTACTAAGCAGATGTCACTTTACACCCAAACATAGTCTATTTTTAACCGACTCCCAAAAGGAGGTTATCAATTATGTATGTACGCTGATTTCTAAGACGATTCTAGATCAATTCGTATATACATGCTGTAATTTTAGTGGTTGTTTTCCCGCATTCCTGACTCAATGCAAATTATAATTTTAAAATGTTTAGGTATATAATGACAATATTGATAATTATTTAAAATTAAAAAAATAATCTTAATAATTATTAAAAAAAATCTTTTAAATCATAAAAGCATTCAATTTTTAACCAATTATACAAATATTTGTTATATAATCTTTCGCTTAATAATTTAAATTCTTTAGGTATTTTATTAAATATTTTTACACACATACTCGTATTAAGACAATTTTTGTTATATTTAACGAGCCTAGGAATGACATCTAGGACAAGTTGGTCAGGGTCATGTCGATTTCGAGGATGTATATCACTTGCTTTAATAAATAATTATTTATTTTTAATAAATATTCAGAGCTAAATAAATTCTTACGCGTAGTAATACGGCATAAGCTAACCTGCACGTCCAACCTACTCGCGAGATATTGCTATTGGTTTGAGGTCGCATTCGAGTTTTGTTTTTCTCTATTGTAAATCTGCCATTTTTGCATCCTAATAATTTTTATATTAATAAATCTATTGTACTACCAAGACAAAATCATTTGACTTCGGGAAAACAACCATTAAAATTTCAGCGTGTATATGGGATCAATCTGTGTGTATATCCTTTCAAATAAAAAAAAATCTAAATCGGTTTAGAAATAACAGAATTCTGAGGTAAAAACATTAAAAAAATACACCGAATTGAGAAGAACCTTCTCCTTTTTTGAAGTCGGTTAAAATTAAACATTACACGATGTGCTTATTGTATTCGAGCAAATTAATTGTGTTTAATAATATTCTTAAATTTTATTACGTCTGCATTTTTGTACCATTAAAATATGTATAATAAAGTTATATTAGTACCATCATTATCGTGTTTATTTTATTCCATTTATTATTCTCATAAAATACATCTTCGTACGCAATACGTAATCTTTATTATATCGATTATTTAAAATTAATCAATAAAATAGTGATTTGCACAATTTGATTGCAAACGCCAGAAACTGGTATCACTGAATGGCGTGTATGTGTGCGTGTGACGAGCGTAGGCACATTCGACTGGTGCCCACTAACATAATGACCGTGCTTCACTTTAACGCTCGTGTTTTGTACTAGACTGCGCTTCTATACGTAATAATTCTATGGTTTTTAGGTTATTGTGATATTCACATTTTAATTGTTAATTTCTCAGTATTCCCTTTAGATACGGTAAAACTAATATTAATATTGTAATCTATTGGTTATAAGGAATAAATCGACATGTGTTTCATTAAGTTACGCCTAGTTACGGTGGTGGGCCCATTCTCAATGCAAAAAGAAATTGTCTTCTTTGTCCTAATAAACTTTGATTACTAATCTTACAGTTAATTACGCCGTTCTCTTGACTTGGCCCTGTCCGTACATACATTTTTGGCTTCATCCACCATTGTTCTTCTCATGCATTCTCCTATTTTAGGTTTCTTTTACTAATAAACCCTTAAAATAAAATAACATATTCATTTTAACCTTTGGCAATGCAATTAGAAACGGAAACCCAACTGAAATAAAACGTTTTAGTGAAAATAAAATCGTATTATTAACAAAAATAATTAAAATAAAATCAGCCATAATTCGTGGCCTGAACCCTGAACTCTCGTATAACATAATTTATATTATGTTCTATAAACTTTTCTTTATTTTTTAGTTTTTCTTTAGCCGTGTTCTAAATTTCGTTGACATTTTTTTTGGCACAGTTGCGCTGGCAAGTCAGCATGAGAGCCTTTATATGCCAAGAACATCTGATAATGCAAATCTCCCTCTTTTGAGGACATTACAGTATGAACTCACTTTAACAACACTGACTACAGCAATGTGCTTCTGCGTAAACTATCGAATACTGACAACGAAAACAAAATAAAAATGACGTACAATACAGTCGAGGGATTCCCCGTAAAAAATAAACGGAAAGGCCCGCCAACTTGGGAGAACAAAATAAAAATGACGTACAATACAATCGAGGGATTCCTCGTAAAACATACACGAAAAGGGTTGCCAGCTTGGGAGATTTTAATTTTAATTCCCTAGTTTTTATTTAAATTAAAAAAAACAATGTTACGTAACGCGTTGTTCGAACCTCCCTCCCGCCCCTGTAACGCATCGTAACGTTTTACAAAAACCCTCTCCCTCCAAATTGGGTTACGTAATACTTGAAACCCCCCCCTATACAGACCCTAAATCCTACAGACCCATTAGCCTTACATCCTTTCTCCTAAAGACAATGGAGAGGATGTGTGAAAGGGAATTAAGGGTGTCGGCGCTAATGAACTTACCGCTACACGAAAAACAACACGCCTACAGCTTAGGTAAATCGACAGAATCGGCACTTTACCAGGTAGTAACAAAGATTGAAGAGGCCATCCAAAACAAAGTAATATGTCTGGGTTCCTTCATAGATATAGAAGGTGCTTTTGACAAACGAAATTCTCCAGCATAAAAAGTGCACTCAGTAGACATAAAGTTGAACCGGCACTGATCGACTGGATAGTAAACATGCTCAGTACATGAACAATAAATATTGCTGGTGAACCTCAAACAATCCAGATTAAGAAAGGCTGCCCACACAGGTTGGGGTTCTTTCACCTCTCCTGTGGAATATGGTGATAAATGAACTCATCAGCAAATTAAATGCCAATCATTTCTACACAGTAGGTTATGCTGATGACCTGACAATACTGGTCTCTGGAAAGACAGCAAGCATGGTGTGCGACCTGAGCCAAGCGGCTCTCCGTATATTGGAGAGATGGTGCAGGGATTACGACTTAACCGTCAATCCAAATAAATCGGTTCTAGTAATGATCACACAAAAACGAATGCTGAATAACTATCATCTCCCAAGTCTTTTCAGCACAAAACTCTAGCTATCCTCCGAGGTAAAATATTTAGGTTTTACCTTGGACAGTAAACTCAACTGGAATAAACACAGAAAACAAAATCAACAAAGCTAGTATAACTTTCTGGCAATGCAGAAACATGATAGGCAAAAGATGGGGTCTGACGCCAAAAATCATACTGTGGCTATACAAAACTGTAATTCGGCCCATCATCACATACGGCGCTCTGGTATGGTGGACCAAAACAAATGAAGGCCCCACTATAAAGAAGCTTCAGCGTTACCAGAGACTGGCATGTATGGCTGCCACAGGCTGCATAAGAACTACTCCAACAGCCTTAGAGGCGATGCTGGAGCTAACCCCGCTTCATCTACACATACAACAAGAAGCGACTTTAGCCGCCATTAGACTCAAGACCCTAAATCTTTGGAGTAAGAATAGAGTCCCTCACACAGACATAATTGATAGAATTCACTCAAAAATTCCTATCTTACGAGCAAAGTATGATAAGATCTCAAAACAATTTGTATTCGATAAGACGTATAAGATACAATTAAATGAAACCAGCCAGTCGGATGGATTAAGCCCAAAAGAGCTTAGAGTCTTCACCGATGGTTCTAAAACAAATGAAGGTGTAGGATCTGGAACTTTTTCTGAAGACCTCAACATCTACATAAGCACATCGCTGGGTACCTACAACACAGTCTTTCAGGCGGAATGTATGGGTATCATTCAAGCGGCCATAGCAATAGATGCTAGAAAGGTTAATGACTTCTCCATCAGAATACTGACCGACAGTAGGGCGGTACTACAAGCCCTGAGTTACAATGTGGTGAGCTCAGGACTAATATATGAATGCCATCAACGATTAAATGAGGTATGTAAACTTAACAATGTGACTCTGCAATGGATAAAGGGACACAGTGGATCCAGAGGCAACGATGCAGCAGGCGAACTGGCCAGAAGAGAATCGGCTCTGGCCACTATAGAGCCGGAAGCAATCATACCAATCCCCTTTGGTAATGTTCGTTCACTGGTATGTAGACACTACATATATAATTACATATACAATAGATTTTTCCAAAGTTGAGCGTGTTGATGCTCAACTTTGGAAAAATCTAGTAGACTGTAGTCAAGCTAGGGAGGCCCTGCCTGAAATAAACAGTCGTTTAACCAAGGTTCTAATGAGACTGAACAAGCCACAGATCAGGATAGTAACAAGTGCTATCACAGGATACGGCAACTTTAACAAACATTTATTTACCATAGGTGTAACGGACAGTCCCCTGTGCAGGGCATGTATGGGGTAGGAACCCACGTGTTGTTGACATGTCCGGAAGTCGCTGCATACAGGGCTAAACATCTCGGCATGCCGGGATCACTCCCCGAAGTTGCTTGCAACATCAAAGGACTGTTGAACTTCTTCGGGGAGATTTCTCAAATAAATACATTATTCCTGCCCACACGCAAAATACGCGCATAGACGTGGAGTTGCGGAAAACAGCCCGTTTATTCAATTCAATTACAATTCTCTAAAAATAAAATTAGTTATTCATCTAACTTATATCTACCCTGTTACAGTACACTGACTGATCACCTAGGTTAGGTGAAATTCTTATATTTCAGAAGTAATTATTAAAAAGGTTGAAAAACAACCTGAGCTAAGACAAAACGCCGTTACCACTTCGCTGTTTTGTTTACATCTAAACGTGTCGTCGGTCGGGAGTTGGTAAGCACAGAGGTGAGAGGCACAGGCAGGTACAAGAGAAACTCGCGATGAAGATAATCAAAGAACTTTCCATATAGCTCTGTCTCTGTCTAGCGCTCGTGTCTAGGTCGTCGGTCGTCTGGATTCGTCCTTTTCGGAAATTGTATAAGTGAGAAAGACTAATAATTTTGGTTGGGTTGTATTTATTCGATTATCTGTTTGCTGTGGTAAAGTTCAATTTAGTTTCCAGATAGAAGGCGTATAAGATAAATCTTCATATTTTTAGGTAGTAAAGCATAATTCTAGTTTCTTTAAAGATGTATTAGCTAGTAAAGGACGAATTGGTTTTCGTTTAAAATCTAGTGCGGTCGTAAAGAATAATTCGTAAATATCATCTGCTTTAGATCCTAAATCTTTAAGTATACTCAATTTATACAACCTAGACGATTAGTCATCATACATAACAGCCATAATTCACATTAAAACTACACTAAAAGCCCTAAAATTTTGGGTAGTAAAGAACATTTTTTCGAGAATTTCGCCTTTGAGAATGCAGTTATAGAAAAAGAAAAACTGATTAAGATGGTATAAATAATTTATAACATACAACTTATAACATAGCCACGTAGCTTAGGTAAGGAAGGTAATAAAAAATCGACTACTGAAATAAAACCTAGTACTAAATCTAAAATGCATATATAAAGTCACGTTATAAGTCGTTCTAATGTTCCAAGTAGTTATCCAACTTTATCAACGTGACAAAGTCACGATGATTTTTGGTAACCGGAACGACGGTCACGGTTATTTAAAAATAACCCCAAGCCTAGTCGCCTCTTACGAGACCCACGGGATGGTATGGATATTCATACACCGCCACTATACAGTAATTGATAACTTCTCAAAACATTTTATTTATGGACAACGTCTTGCAATCGTCGTTTCTCTAGCGCTCACTTGACCTTCATACAAATAATGCAATATTTTAATTGTTGATAATTTTTTATTTTTGGATAAGAACATAGTAATGACACTAAGTTATATTTACCTTCATTTAAAAAAAAATTGTCTTTGGCCTGACCTACTCTTTGGCTTGACCATAGGTTTGACTAAGTTGGTGGTGGTTAATGTCGCGGCTTGAGTGGTTAAAATGTTGTTTCAAAAATATGAGAAATCTTTTTTTTTTTAAAACACTACTCTCTCCTATAATAGGATTTTTTCCAGCACTGTGCAGGCATTTTACATACAAGAATTACATGCTATACAAACACTTCAATTGGTGATGAATACGTAAACAAAATTAAAATTTCCTATTTTCTTAATCCACAACGAATAACGGGTGTTTAACAAGTGTATCTGTGTGTCTGTCTGTGGCATCTTAGCTCCTAAACGGATGAACCGATTTAGATTTTTTTGATTTGAAAGGCGACTTCATTGAGTGTCCTTAGCTATGATTGAAGAAAATCTTTTCAGCCATTTGAAGATCATCAGCTCTTTTTGTTCCAGAGGTTTTTTAAATTTTTAATTTAAGTTATTAAATATTTTAACTGAATTTCTATAACAGAAATAAATTGATCCAGCTGGAAATCTGAACAACTGAATAAATTTATAACCTCTATAATTGACAAAAAATACTGATTATGTTAGTCCACTTAACCAAGTTTCACTGTGTTAAATTAAAATAAATCATATTTTAATGTGCAATTTCATTTCAAAACAATTCTTTTTTTGATGATGTACAAAAAAATATAACTTCATGAAAATTTAACAAAAATAATTTTTAATTATATACATTAAACACTTAAGTGGGCACAAAAGTTAAAAACAAGTTTTGCCTAGGCTTTGTTTAGGAGTGAAGTTCCATAAGAAAAACAGAAACCTGTAAATTCAAATATGAAATGTTCTTAAAGACTATTTTATGAAGATTATTGATAGTTTGCATGGTTATAATCAAGTCCATAAAATAATGTATGATTTTTATAGACTTTATTATATCAATCTTAATTAATATTTTGTGTTAAATTTCTTTAACAGTAAACCACCCAAAACTTACTTCTCCACAATCTTATCACAAAAGATTATCCAGAAAATTTGAAAAACTATGAACATTTTGAAGTTAATGTAAACTGAGCCATATTTGTTAAAATCTGTTATTTCGTTCAAGTGGTGGCTGACAGAATGGAACAAGTTCAAGAAGAGAGCTTGTACTTCTTCACACTTACCTTCCTATCTTTTGAGATAGCTTGTAATGCTTCAATCTGTTGTTTAAATCCGACATTCCAAAGATCTTGTTCAACTTTTTTTTCCAATGCATAATCAAGATCTACCATAAGTATTTTCTGATAAACCTAAAACAATTAGAAAATGAAAAAAAAAGTAATCATTAAACTTTATAAAATTATTGTATAAAATGTCAATGACAAACATTTTGCAACTGCTGTTGTGTGGTCCATAGGCTACGGTCTTGAAGCATTGATGTTCCACTGCTAAACTTTAAAATTTTTTGTTTCAATTCATCTGCCTCCCTGTAATGATAATTTATTATTCGTAAAATCAAAAAAATATAATTTAATGAAGAGATAATAATTAAATAGTTTACAGAGATCAACTTTTTGAAATAATACAAGATTACTGTAAAAATTTAGTAATCGGTTTAATAGAGATGATGTAAAATACATTTATTAAGTATATTTTCTTACGCACCTTAACATTTGTACAGCGGCATTTAAAACCATTTTGATAGAGGCTTAAAGCCTCAATATTTGTCATAGCATTAGGAAAAGATTCGAAGTAATAAAAGCTAAGTATTGGAAGAAAAATCCTAAAAACAATCGAAATCCATGCACAGCAAATTAATTTACGTCATTTACGTCATGTTGACATAAAGTACAAGATTGCCACATAAAATGTATTCTGTGGTCACTTTCAAGACTTGATGAAACTACTCTGTGACTTGATGTGTATTTTTCTGAGATTTTTCACAAATACACAGAGAGTAAGAATATAACCACTGTGTACTATAGTAATTTATCCAGGTACATGTACTATGGTGATTAAAACCACTTAGAATATACTGGCGTATAGACGACCTGACAGCCCAAAAACGCGTGACCAATTTTGATTTGTCATTGTTTGCGTTAGCTAGTGATGTACATTTTACTTACAAGGACTATCGAAAATGATTGTTAAGGAAGCGGTAAAAAGATTTAAAAAAATTGTTTAGTGCACGAAATTGAATAACTTCAAAAATTAACTGAATATTACCATAATAGTTCAAAAATAATTAAAAAATATTCATATAACATGTTCCTGGGAATAAGCTGAGCCTTTAGCCTTTTGTTGCATTTTAATACAAATGTATAAAATCCCAGGTGACTTTACCAATAAACTTATAAAACTCCCCAAGAATCAGATCGGAAAGTTGTTGTTGATCTTTGGCAAAAAATATTTACTGCCGTGGGCAGTTTGTATGTTAAGGAAATGGTCACTCATTCATGGACTGACCGCGGCAAGTGTAACTTAATCTCGCAGATTTATTGATCCGCGCAGCTTTTACTTAACCACGAGTTCCTCTTCTCTACGACTAACGCTGTAGGGGATGAACCACGCTATTTAAGCCCTCAGCACAATGTCGTCGGCATGTGAGGTATCAAATACTATGGAATTTATAGTATCGCGTCTCATGTGCGGGTGTCTAGTGGCGCTTCAGGAGCATTACTAAATATCTATACCTAACTACGCTAAAAGTTTTATCATATATTTTTCGAACCAGTGGTAAAGTAAAAAAAACATTAAGACTTGGGAATATACTCCGAAGTTCCGAAGGTCCACTCAACCCCTTGGGAAAAATAGCGTGATGTTATGAATATTGTACTAGTGTGACCGTGAGGCTCTACGGTTAGTTAAGTAAGGTTATACATTTATTTTGGTTGACAAATAGATACTTAGTTGGGTGCATAATGACTTAAAGAGAATAATTCCAAGATTTTTTATATTTAACCTTTCATGATCCGCGCTCCCTAAAAAAAATGGCCCTTTGTAACCGGGGCCACTTGAAATAATCACGGCGCCCGGCACTTGAGTCAACCTTTGTTTTTGTCACTTGTTTGTTTACGTTTAAGAAGTTTGAGTTACAGTTCTTGAAAGCCGATAAGATTGTAGATGAATAGAAACAATAACAATGCCATTGAGATGTTTATTTAGTTTTGAATAGCTCTTCAGCGGTGCCAAGTGGACTGTCGGTATATCGAGGTGCTGAAGTGTTTGTACAGTAGGGCTACGATGGCTATCCGAGTACAGAACCAGAGTACGAAACCTATCCAACTGCAGAGAGGTGTAAGACAGGGTGACGTAATATCCCCGAAACTCTTCACCGCTGCATTGGAAGACGTTTTCAAGCTACTGGACTGGAAAGGATACGGTATTAACATCAATGGCGATTACATCACTCACCTTCGATTTGCCGACGATATAGTCCTTATGGCAGAATCGCTGGAGGACCTAAGCACTATGCTCAATGACCTCAATAATGTCTCCCAACGGATAGGTCTCAAGATGAACATGGACAAAACAAAACTCATGTTTAATGTCCATGTCACACCTATGCCGGTAGTTGTTGGGAGCACTAAGCTCGAAGTTGTTGACGAATATGTTTACCTGAGACAAATAGTCCGACTAGGTAAGTCCAACTTCGACCGAGAGGTCAATCGACGGATTCAACTCGGCTGGGCAGCGTTCGGGAGATTACAACCCATCTTCTCGTCAGGCATACCTCAAAACCTCAAAACTAAGTTGTGCAACCAGTGCGTATTGCCAGTGATGACATACGGAACTGAGACGTGGTCCTTCACTGCTGGCCGTATGAGGAAGCTCAAGGTCGCTCAGCGAGCTATGGAGGGGGCTATGCTCGGGGTTTCTCTGCGTGATAAACTTAGAAATGAGGATATCCGCAGTAGAACCAGAGTAACCGACATAGCCCAAAGGATTAGTAAGCTGAAGTGGCAATGGGCCGGCCATATAGCTCGAAGAACCGACAACCGATGGGGAAGAAAGGTTCTCGAGTGGCAGCCTCGTACCGGCAGGCGAAGTGTAGGGCGTCCCCCCACTAGATGGAGTGACGACCTGGTAAGACATGCAGGAAGTCAATGGATGCAGGTGGCTCGGGACCGTGCTTTGTGGCATTCCGTGGGGGAGGCCTATGTTCAGCAGTGGACTTGTGAAGGGCTGTAATGATGATGATGATGAATAGCTCTTTGTTTCTAAGGGACCATGAAAAAGTGTATTTACTGCTAATAAATTTGTTTTTATGAATGAAAAAACATAAGTTTTTATTTTATTTTTATGTTCTCATAATCTATATAACATGCTCTTCCTAAAATGAACCGAAATTATAAATATATACATTATAATAATTCTACTTTTTCACTCGCAAAAATTTACTAAAAGTTCAACCATAAACAGTTTAGACGCCCGTTTTTTTAACTCATTCTAAAAAAAATTTGTAAAAATATTATAGCGTCTTCCTTAATTTTTTTTATACAATCATATAAAATTTAGAAATAATATATTTTTTATGAATATACATACATGCAATAAACTATATATAAAAAAGCTAAATATTTCAGAAGGTAGATCTTATTTGAAATCTTGACCGTTATAAATTGTTCGCGTAGAGGTGTTTTGTTTTTCCTTTTTTATCAATTGAAACACAAAAATTTACTGTTGTTGTAACTTAAATCATTCAAAAACATTATCTAGTAAAGATCATTAACATTTCTTACCAGTTTTTGAAAGAAAATCCAACAAAAATCACAAACACAAAAAGAAAATAATTACGCAACTAACAGCACCCGAAAGTGACTGTCTATTATTTTTAATTTGTCTATGTAGCCGAGTGAGTATAATACCTGGGAATACTCTTTAGTTCGTTCAGAATCGAATGAAATAGTTTTTAATTGAAAACATACTGTATTTTTATATTAATTAATGTACTACAGTTTTATAAGGTATATAAATCTGTCTCTATGTTTATCTAAAGTTTTAAAGGTTAAATTTTTGAAGTCTTATTATAACAATATTTTACTTACTGGTACAAATAATGTAGAAATGACTCATTTTAATAAAATTATTTTTATTCTACTTTTCCTTTCTCAAGAAAATGTTTGCTGCAAATTTTTGAGTTCTTCTTTACATTCCAACCAACCCGTCCAATTAACCTTAACCATTTTTTCTAATTATAGAATCCGGAGGAAATCTGTTTGACAAACGGCAAAATAAAATTATATTTTAGTACGCAAACCGAGGATTTATTTTCTTGTTGTGTGGGCAAGTCTATCGATTCATTATAAACATTAAAGATAAATATCGACATTAATTTTGATATAGTTGAGTCAATCCCTAGCGTACATGTAAAATATTTTGTATAAAAATGTATTTACCAAATTCATGCAAATTATCAACAACGTAACTTTTTTCTTTGCAAAATATCAAAATTAACAAAATAATTGCAAAAATTCTATATTTTTTAACAGTATATAACATAAATTTTAACCAAAAATAAACGCTTTATAACATTGACGACATTATCAAGATTATTTCTATTATTAACACCACAATCACTCACTGAACAAGTAACCATTTTGAAAAAAGTTACTTACTAAAAATAACTACTATTACACTCTAAAAAATTACAAAATATCTAGGAGCTATTTCTTGCGTGCCAACTTGTGCCGACCTGTCATTCAAAATCGGTTACAGAGTCATGAGAAATTTGTATCCTTTTCTATCTTGCATTTTTGCCATAAGGAATTTTCTTCTCCCTTGCACACTGTGTTGGTATATATGCCAGTATATTCTAAATCTATGATTAAAACTGACCTCTATATATTGACTGGCTATACACCGTGACATAATGAGGCGATTTGATTTTCGCCATTTTGGCGCTGACAGAACTAATAATAGAGATAAGACAGTGTGACAAAATATATCGATAAAAATTCTATACCTAGGCCTACCCGTAGCGTCCATTCTATATATGTATCATATTAATATGATGCCATACAATAAACAAATGTATCAATTAATACCTAGGCCTTAGAAGAAAGCTTTATACCTCATATAAAATCAAGATCTACGCTGCGTTGGTCTATCTATGTTTTTATTCGTAACTACAGAACGGATTTTGTTCCGGGTTACAAACGAGGAAATGCCTACGCATACCTGCTTCGCGGGGGCAAGAACGGATTATGTCGGACTCGCCCCTACTAAAACCCCATCCATGGTGTACCACCTTCGCCACACATTGGCAGGGCCACGGAAACGCTTTCAAACACATCCGCGGTCCCACCAGCGAGGACCCTTCGATAGTTGAGGACTTCTCTTCCCCCTTTTCCATCTCAGATAAGGCGCACTGCCCTTCGCGGCCTCTTACCCCACCTGCACAACGGACTCCCCGAGCCCGATATGTGGAAGCTATGGAGCCAGGAAAAAATGAGCACTCCGAAACACACAGTGGTACAGCCCCGCCAAAGTAGCGAAGGATAGTCGAGTGGCACATCGCCATACCAACAATCCTCTTCCCTTGCGACTCCACCTCGGCTGCAGCGATACTAGCCACGGCTACTAACCCTCCGCCCACCCCCTTACCCCTAAACTCACGCAAACTCACTAAGGACATTAATAATTTTGCAGTCCCAATATAAATTTATTCCTTTGATATAATCAATTGGTCACATTTAAATATTTAGATTTATGATAATTTAGATTTAACCCTTGATACAATAAATTACTTATTCCCTTGATACAATAAATTGGCCATAATAATTATACAGATTTAACAAACTTACGTCTTGTAAACACAAAGTAATCATCAGGCTACCTTTCTACACTTGGCTATGGCCCTTGAATCTGGGGAAAACAAGGAGAGAAGATTTAAAAAACATTCGAAATAATAATCTAATACTTTTATACTTACTGGTATTGATACTACCAGAAAATATTGTGGGGTATTACTGCACTTTTACAAAGGGGTGCCTTTCTCATGTCCAATAAAACAGTCGTATGTGAAGTCTTTAGAACAAATATAATCATTTTGTTTCGGACGCCAATTCCCAATTTTTGTGCTTTTCTACCGACATCAAAAACGAGGAGGTACTCAATTCAGCTGTATGTTTTTTTTATGTATGTTACCTCATAACTTTTTTCTGGGTGAACCAATTTCGATGATTCTTTTTTTATTTGAAAGCTGGTGCTATTTATGTGGTTCCATATTAATTTTATCAAGGTCTGACCAATTGTTTTTGTGTTATTCTTAATAATTTAAATTGAAGTCGGTTGTAGATAATTTTTAATTTTAAATTATTAGCCATAATTTTAGTCTAGGTTAAGTCAGAAACCTGTTTATTAATAAACATTTGATAATTATCTGTTGTCGGCGACTTTGGTTGTTAACAGATATGGTTAGAAAAAAACATCGATGAGTATTATAGACAAGGAGCTCGACAACCCTTTTGAATGTTATTGTTTATCAAAACTCAGTAATATAAAGCCAAACATGTTCGTAATTACGATTTTAAAATTAGTAACAAATTTTTAAGTACCTATATTATCACATAGTTTTAATTTGTTTAATATTAGCTGTAAATTCACTTACTTGTGGAATGTTATCCCACTTTCCTTTTTGTAACGAGTTTTACATATTAAGCACATTCATTATAACTAAAAATAATTCTTATTATGTAACTAAAATCAAAAATAATCAAACCACATAAAATACTTTCATTTTTTAGTTTAAAAGTTCAAAATACAGAGATACGATTTAAATAACACAACAGACTTTGGCATATTATGTCAATTTCAGTTCCCCCTGCATTTTGTATGGTATAGCCAGTCCAGTTCTTGTATATATAGAGGTCAGTGGTTATTAAGCATAGCGTAGCGTACTAGTATATATACAGTAATCTATGGTAGCGTAATTTTTTGCGATGGGAAATCTGTGCACACAAAAACAATATACTAACAATTTCGCACAAACATTGATACATTAAAACAGTGTAGCCCAGTGACAGCGATAACTTGGATAGAAATACGGATCAGTCGATCGATCGATCTGCATATTGTATGAGGGTATTGTAGGACAAATTTTTTTCTTAGGATAGGGGCAAATGACCATATGGCTCACCTGATGGTAAGTGACTACCGCCGCTCATGAACAACTGCAACACCAGGGGAGTTGCAGGTACGTTGCCGCCCTTTTAGAAAGGAGTAAGCTCTTTTCTTGAATGTTCCTAAGTCCTATCGGTCCGGAAAAATCGCCGGTGGTATACTATTCCACAGTGAGGTCGTACGCGGAAGAAACTCCTAGTGAAAAGTACAGTGGTGGACCGCCAAGCATCTAGATGGTGTGTATGGTATCTGGAAATTTGTCGCGATGTGCGTTCATGAAATTTGGCCAATGACTCCCCCTTGGACTCTACTGCCTCCGCCCATCTATGAGTCAAGTAGACCAGAAGATCACCAGCTTATCGACCCCGACGAAAACCGTATTGGCAGCCACTAATCAGCTAGTGATCCTCAAGGTACCGCATGAGCTGGCAGTTTATAATGGATTCCATTATTTTGAAGAACAAGGAGGTGATGGCGATGGGCCTGTAGTTGACGGGTCTGAGCGGTCCCTTTTTTAGGAATCGGGTGGACGAAAGCCGTCTTTCATGATTTCGGGAGTAAGAGTACCGGAAAAGGCGCGTTAGAACCGGTGCAACTGTGGAGCACACGTCCTCAGCACAATTGGTGGGATTCCGTCAGGCCCACTCGACTTGCGGATAGCCAGGGAGAGGAGTGCTTTTCGAACCGAGTGGACAGATTTTACAAAAAGCTGGCCCTTCCATATATGAGTAATTTTTAATCACATTATTGCTATTTAAACTTAAAAATTACAATAAAAACGGTCATGTTGTTTCAAATTTATTTACCAACATAGGCCGCTCGCCCCAATACAATATGCAGATCCAAGTCTGTATCCGAGTTGCCGCTGTCATCTAGCGATACTGTCATAATGGATCTGTGTACGTGTGTGAAAATTTTAATTTATTGTTTTAATTGTTATGTGTGAGTTGTAGTAACAGACGATTGTTTTTATGTGCGTAGATTGCCCCCACCCCGAAAAAAATTACTGACATTTCTGTATCAGCGAAAAACGCTACTTTGGATTTTTCCCTCCGTTCCACCGGTGGCCTGTGTTGCTCTATTTCTACGTTCATACGTTTGGTACAATATTTTAGCGCACTGACATCTATATGTACATAGATGTCAGTGTTTTATCGCGACTTGTCACTGACTTAGAAGTATATGGACTGGGCATACCTACAGAATTAGCGTGACTACCTACAATACACTGGCGCATAAAATGGCCGCCTTTTATAGAGTTGTAACTCAGCAATATGGGCAGCTGATATCGATATTTTTACTAATATGAATTTGTTCTCATTTCATATAATTGAATTTGTTGCTTTATTTATTTTATTCCGTAGGTATTTATAGGTACAGGCTATATTTTCAATCGTCAAATAACTTATCTGAGGAATAAATAATGTGTCTGGCAGTTTTATGGCTTTTGTGTAGATAGAAATTAAATCCGTAGCCTAATTGTGTAACACACCAAAATGACAAACCATACTAATTTGACAGTTTAACAATATCCATTGCGTTTTTTTGTTGTCGAGCAAACGAATTTTTCAATCACATGAAGCAATGGATATTGTTGGGTTGTCAAATTAGATTTGGATTGCTATCCCTTAAGTTTCGCTTGAGCTGCTTCACCAGGCTTCACCGCATATGTACACTTACGCAGTGCATAATCTGCTACAGATTTCTTGTATTAGGTACAGTCAAACAAAGAGTTAAGTATGCAGGCAGCTAACTTGCAACTTGTTTTAAACAATGTTCTGAGTGTGCTAAGTACTTACTCAAGTTTTTACATCATTTATATAATTGTGAACAAAGTTAAAAAGTTATAAAGTTCACAATAAAAATGAATATTGACAGAGTAGTGGGAAGATTCTTGAGAAGATTTTTTTGCTTGTATACCAAATTTGTTTACTGTACAATATTACTGGGATGGAGATCATTGATCCCATATTATAATCCCATATTATAGTATTTTTAATATAAAATAATATATATATATATATTCAGATTTTAAATGAAAAATGTTATTTTTCACAGGTAGGTACATTAATTTTGTTAAATCTGGCATGATCATGAAACATGATATCCGGGAATTATAAACTATTAATATTATTTATTCATTTCTGAACAAAATTAATCTATTAAAATAATTTCTAGTACAACACTTTGTCACTGCTTTTTGACAGTTTGACAGTAGATCTACCACAAAACTTGGCGCTTAACATGGCGGCGCAGTCACGCATGGATGAGCTAATGACGTCACATGAAAATGTTACGAAAATAAGCATTTGACAAAGTGTAGTTGTCTCTCTTTTCTATTGCAGCTACTGCTTTTTTTTAAAAGAGACAAAACTGTTTTTGACAAGTGTGTGTCGATATTATAGATATTTGTATAACTATTATTTCTATAGTAGAATATGCCGCCTCCATAGGTATATCTCTATGCGACTTGTTAACAGTGACAGGTGACAGCACGTTTTTGCTACAGAGTAACTAAAGTTTTTACTTAAACGTCTCATACACGGTCCGTCTTGACACATAGTTAGATGACACATAGTTCTAAATCACAAACTAATAAGAAGTATAAGAAGTACTAGCGTAAATCTAGCACTTCTTAGCTTAGCAAAACCTAGCAGCAGTAAAAAAAGTGCTGCTAGGTTTTCACGGCACGGTTCTTTGAACGATCTCATTCGAAGGCCTCTTGTCTCTATAAATGTTCTCTCGATTTTATAGCCTAGTAGAATATTTAGAGAAGATGGCAGGAGACTCGACGGTATGACATTGGTCCCTTGGGAGAGAGGTAAAGCCCTAGTGTGGGATGCTACTTGCGTAGACACTTTGGCGGCCTCTCATTTCAGGAGTACCTCGTTTAGAGCCGGGGCGGCAGCAGAGGCAGCTGAACTGAGTAAGTGGCTCGTTGGTCGTTGCTACTGGTGACAAGAGGGCTAGTTCTTTTCTCGCTCAAAAACTAAGTATAGCCATTCAACGAGGAAACGCAGCCAGCGTTCTTGGCACGATATCACGGGGAGTAAGACTGTATGATAATTAAGTTATTAGTTTTAGTTTTTTTATATATAATTATATAATTTTTTAATATTGTACCTATATAATAAAATATTGTATATTATGTTATGTAAATAAATGTATACTATATATTGACAGACAGATAGACAATATTGTTGCCCTCCGAATGAGTCTATTTTTTATCTCAGTAAGACCAAAACTTTGAGGGATATGATTTTTTTGTACACACGTAGAGAATATTTCAAGAAAAAAACAAAATGGCTGTCACATAGAGGGGAAGGGGATTAGACTTCAGTGTGTAGTGTATTTGTGTATTAAAATAGTTGTTATATATGTACCTAGAATATCGCTAGTCTGTGACCGGACACACTGTATATGTATATACAGTGTGTCCGGTCATGTTTTCAACTTTTATACAACGTGCAGCAACAATGGTGACTTTAATTTAACACACATATACGTTTTCCCATTTTCGTTTCATGAAGAAATTATATTTCCATTAAACGTTATTATTTACGAATTTATTTAAAATTTTAGAAAATAGCATCTTAGAGCAACCTGTATTTAGACAACTGTCGCGCAGCGGTCATTGCCGGGGTCACGGACCATAACATCGCATCATTGAAATTAAAATGAATAAGCAATACTATTGAAGGAAAGAGACATCCCTTTGTCGGCGAGCGAGCGGCGCAGGCGACGCGCACCCTTCCACCCCGCCGCAACGAAATCGAATTCTTTTTTGCTTTTCTTTTCTAGTGCCAGCCGAACCTGTGTCCTTGACACACTTCTTCACACCTTCACAGTAATGCGCATAATTACGTCGACTAATATTTTGTGAACTTTTCCGCGAAAAAGACGCTTACCTATTGTTTTAATTATTAATTTTTGTGTTATTAGAATAGTAATTAGATTATGGTACTGCGATAAAGACGCTTTGTATTGTTTTCGTTTTCTAATCTAGTAGGTACATTTACATCTCTTGCGATACGGAAGTTTTTATTTGTGTTATTAGTGCTTGTGTAAACTTGTGATCGCAATGGCAAATACACATCCGAACTACACAGCAGCTGAATATGCGGACATAATCCTAATTTACGGAGAATGTCGTCAAAATGCCGCCCTTGCGATAAGGACATATCGCGAGAGATATGGCCATTTAAGACAATGCCCTACTCATCCTGGCACTATTGTAGGAGCTCTTTAGCGCATCCGCGAAAACCGGCCAGTGGATCCTAGGTCTCAATGCCCTGATCAACCGCCTACACGACAAAACCCAATCCAGTTTATTGAAAATGTGATACTAACTTGCCTCCGCCAGAGCACTAAACATTTTCAAGTCCATCCCAGAACCGTCCATAGGATATTAAAGCGCGAAAAGTGGCACCCATTCAAGTTTAGAAAAGTACATACTCTGCTATCGCGTGATGAATTAATAAGAGTGAATTATTGTCAGTGGTTACTGAGTAAAATTGAAGAGGACAGTGACTTTCTTTCCCAAATTTGTTGGACTGACGAAAGCACGTTCATCAGAAACGGCATGTGGAACCAGCACAACCTGCACCATTGGGCACCCAAAAACCAAAATCCGCGCGTTTGGCGGGAGTCAGCCCATCAGTACAGATTTTCGGTAAATGTTTGGGCAGCTATTCACGGTGATAACATCATCGGACCCGTATTCATTGATGGGGCTTTGAACGGAGAAAGGTTTGTTAATCTACTAAATGATACGGTGTCAGTATACACAAACAACCTAAACGTCCATCGATACCAACGAATGTGGTACCAATTAGATGGCGCGCCAGCACACTCTGTAACAACAGCCAGGCAGTGGCTAAATGACACGTTTGGTGCACAATGGATTGGTAGATTTGGACCTTGTAGGTGGTCAGCAAGATCGCCAGACCTCACGCCACTCGATTTTTTTTCTGGGGATGCATCAAAGACGATGTGTACGCGGAAAACGTGGATTCGGTGGAACAATTACGCCATCGAATAATAAATGCGTTTGAGGGAAATGGCTATAAGTGACAATTTATTTTTAAATGTGCGGGAAAACATGAAACGCCGTTTAAAACTTTGTATCCGCCAACATGGTGGTCTCATAGAAAATAAGAAAATTTAAAATAAAGACAAATAAAATCAGCGATTAGTGATGACAGTGATAACTAATAGTAACAAGAGAGGGTGATATGATAAGTGTTTAATTTAACACACGGATAGGGGTACCCGTGTGTTAAATTAAAGTCACCATTGTGGCGGCCACGTGTATATATATATATATATATATATATATATATATATATATATATATATAGGCTGTATGTATCGATATAGGGTGTATGGTGTAAAATATGTAAGCGCTTTTAAATTTTTAATAGCAATAAAAGTTATAAAAGTTGAAAATCATTTTATTAACAAACTACGCGTTCTAGGCTATTGATATTAAATACGGAACCAGTTGATGTAATTCTGAAGCTAATACGTACGGAATTTTTATCGGGAGTTATTGTGACCACATACAAAATCAACATTAGGACTTCCACGTAATTTTTTTTCCAAGTAGTAAAATGATTTTTAAGAAAATATAAGATGGATTAATTAGAGTGTTTTCTTGATATACGGCTACTCATACTATCGTATAAGTGCAATATGATTATGATAGAGGCAGTTTAAGAACACAAAATTGCTTGACCTTGACGTGTCAAGAGTAAAGCACTACCTAATAACGCTTTACGTTATGAGGGGTGCAACATAGCACGTATAGTGCTTTCTTATTAATTGTTTATTTAATTTACATCTGTTTAACATTAATTTAAATGTCTTATATTTCTTTACCGTATTTAAATTAACAGTTATTAAATTTAAGAGTGGAAAAACCCTAAATCTAATAATTTACGTTAATACAAGGAGGGAAAACATGAACACGGAGTGATAAAATTAATATTTGTTAATAATTTCAGTAAATTTTTTGCCGGTTTTTTCATTATGATTTTTTATTATTATATTTATTATTATTTTTTTATTAAAATTAGTAATAAATGTATATTTTTATATTATAAATATACATTTAAATAACACTAAAACTTATACAACTATTTATCCTAAATATACTAAACAATATGCAAAAACTATTTTTTTTTAATTTAATATGATGCTTAAAGAATTTAAGCATCATATTAATGCTTAAGTAATCTGCAACCTACTCTATGGGAGTACAGACACTCCCACAGAGTAGAAACAGGGCACTCCCATAGAGTACCACTGCTACTCTATGGGAGTGCCCTGTTTAATGCTTACTTAACGATGGGCGATTATTACTAAAACTAATCGAATTAGTCGATTGTTCAGTTTAGTCGATAAAATTCGATAACAGTCCATGTTAGTCGATTGTTATCGACGGCGTGCGGCGGGCGACAATGACTGACACGGTTACCGTGTCAACTTTAACTACTAATTTGTAACGCAGCGCGCCCATTATGCGTACTACTAAATAAGTAGTTACAAAAGATGTTGTGCGGTGCGCCTGCGCTTGCGCTAAGTCTGTGCGCCACTACTTACGTTACGACTGTAGTTATTAGGTACGCGATTGGCGCCAATAGATTATTCAATTGTCTGTTTTGTATTGTAATCAAACCATTGAATGAGGGAACATCCATTCAAGACATGATGTTAATGGTTAAATTTATTAATTTCTTAAAAATTATTTGTAAATTTTTTTAACAGATAAAATTAACGGTTAAAAATATTACTTACTTTTGTATTGAATTATTATTTTTAAATTGTTGATGTTAATTTTAGTGCTTAAATTTTATGCATGAAATTCAATAAACATTTCTTCATACTTTAATAGGTACATGACTCTCTAGTATTAAAAAGTCTTTCTTATTAAGCTAAGCGTATTTACAAATTTATTAATTCAATATTTACATTATATTATGATTTTAGGCATCGCGTCAAGCCGGTCATTCATAACCCGCGCGTGACCTTTCTCTAAAAAAGTTAATATTCATTAACCAACTAAAATAAGCAAATTGAAATATGTATTATGTAATACTTAAAAACAATCGACGCATTCAACACTGTCCCGCACGCACCGCCCCGATGTGCGACATGCGTACAATTAGTAGTTTGTCGATTGTTATTCGATCGACATTCGAATGCGCAATAGCATAATTTTCGATTCAGTCGATTGTTTTTTTTTTGCAACAATCGCCCATCGCTAATGCTTACGCATTAAACAGTGCACTCCCATTGAGTAAAGCTGAACTCGTCTAAGCTCACATATCATATATGACAGCTTTTTTCTTTTTAAATTTTCGTAGTCCCGATGAAAGTTCGGTGCGATAGAGCCTATTTTTTTATAGGACCTAGGTACTTAGGACCTACGTTGTTTCTTCTACTAGCACAAGTTGGAAAACAACACTTGTTATACATGTTACGGCTTCATTACAGCTTCAGGAATTAAGACAATAAGTTACGGAAATAAATCAATGCAAAACTACACTCGACCAAATTTGAAAGTGTAAAAAACGACTCTTGACAGTGTCAGAAAATCGACTGAGGGGTGAAGGAAGAGAAGGGGGGTGGAAGGAGCTGTCAGTTAAGATATGTGAACCATAGACTAAGAACATAGAGTACCTTTGTATAAACGATGTATAAACCGACTAAATAACTTGTATGAAGATTACCTGCCGTGTGTTTACTCTTTATTTTTAGGATTTTTAATTTTTAAAATTTTATTTTTAGGTTTTTAACAGGAGGTACTTAAATGATATTTTTAAATTAATAGATATTCAATTAAATTTACCACCATTGATAACAAAAAAGAGCTTAAAATACTTTATAAACGTCTTACGTATAGGTACTTACTTTCAGTTATAGTACCTACATACCTAAGGATAAAGAGTTGTGTAAATTATTACTTTTACTTTCTTGCTTGAGAAATCTACTAAAATGAACAACGAAAATAAAAATGTCAAGGTACATACTTAAAATATCAAACTGTATTGATTTTTATTTGTTTTAGAAATTCTTTTACTCAATATCATTTTTGCTTTGTTAAATAGGAGGGAAAAGGTATAATATTCGGCCACAACCCGTGTCAAACTGGTGACGCAAAGTGGATGTGCCTCGAAAATATCTATCAGAAGTTTCATCGACCTAACGCTTACGACATTGGCGGCACGAACATTGAAGAAGTTGCAGATTACTGGTTTATGTATATAACAAAACAAGTAGGGAATATATTTCTTTTAGAACTATTTATTAGCAGTCGACAAGAAGGGTCATTCAATGTTGCATTAAGTAGTTCCAGTGAGTTAACATTTGATAGGAAAAGTGACATTGTATACCTTGACACTACTCTTAAAGATTATCAATTAAAAAAAGAGAGTAGTGTAGCCTTTAATTATGTTACAACTTATAACTTTACTGATCTTGATGTTGATTTGCTCAAAGATAAGGAGCTTTATATAGCAGTATCATTCTGCAGTCCCCCAAAAACAGATTTAGATCAAAATATTATTGATTTTGTTAAATGCCATCACGACTTTGGTGCTTTATTAGAAGATCCAATAGATGCAGACTTCACAATAGAATCTTCTGAAGGAGATAAGTTTCAAGTCCATAAAGTTATTTTAGCTTCCCAAAGTGAAGTATTCAAGGCTATGCTAAAGGAAGAAACTGCTGAAAGTCAGAATAATTATGTCAAATTAATTGATGTTTGTAAGGAAGATCTACAATGTTTAATAGAATTTATTTACACAGGAACTGTGAAAGAATTGGAAAATAGTAACTGTTTCAATTTGCTTATACTGGCAGATAAATACAACTTGAAAGGCTTAAAAGATCTTGCTCAGTATGCACTTTCCCTCCAGCTATCTACTGATAGTGTTTTAGAAATACTTGTATTAGCTGATATGTACAACTCGGACACACTTAAGTCTAGTGCCCTCAAATTCATTAAAAAGAATGTTACTGTGCTGGGCAACAGCATGTTTGATGAGATAAATAATGCAGAATTAATAAGAGAGCTATGTAGATATCTTGTTACTTAAATATGAGAAACTGCAAACATGATCCAACATTTTATTGTATATTACAGGTGTTAATTAATAAAAATATTCAAATACAGTAAACATAGAAATAAACTTTATTTGTATTGAAAACACAACTGTCAAGTTAAATAAGGAGTAAAGTATATATGTAGTTGTATCAATAAATATTATAATTAGTTAAAGTTACTGGTCAGTAGAGTAGCTTGCAGGAGGCGAGCCCCCATGCCGTGGGGCGCTCGGCTCTGTGGCCCTGATCGCGGCGCACCGCTGACATATGATCATTTTGGAATGTTACTTGAGGTCTTCGTCTCTGCGACAAACAAACATTCCTCAATTAAAATGTTAGTTCTTAATTTTTTATTTCATAGTATGTGAAATGCTATGTACTGCAAGTACTGCTTTTAATTCCTAACTGATTTACTGTGATCTTTTTATTCAAACTATATTGTACATACAAATTGTGTAATTTGTCAACAAATAATAAAGTAAATATTTGGTAAAAATATTCTGTATTTATTTCAGCTTTGATGCAATATTATTTAGCATAACTTCTACTTTCTGCAAGTAGCCAACAAGCTAATAAAAATTATATATATTTATCATTTGAACTATTCAATAATGCTTAAGCTCATGTGCAACTTGTATATTTTATATGAAAATAATAATGATACAGTATACAATATCATGGTGTTATAAGTGGTTAACATGCAGGATAAGCAAGAAAAAGGCCAATAGTTGTCATAATATTTATTTAAAATTACTGGAACCGATACAATTATGAAAAAAAGTCATCAAGACACAAACGCGCAATGTTAAACGACTATTCATATCCTAAATGGTTATCGGATATAAAAATAAAAACTTACAAGTCCCTACCTTAGTTTCAATTTTATAAATATATAAACTACAAATACAATGGCTATTAGATGTTGCCATTGTCCTATGTAACAGTACAAGAACACCATGGGTTTGAAATGATTTTTATGTAAAGTGGAATTATTTTGAACACATGTATGAAGCTGTGACAATATGAAAGTGTAAATTTATTATAACATAAGTTGATTGAAATATCAGGTGAAGGTATCTTCGACAGCAATGTTTGAATGACTACTTACTCTACAAGGTGTAGGAATATGACTAATTAACTAAATCATACTTGGCTATTTTTACTACTTTATAAGATGATAAAAGAATGTTCAGGCCATTCTCATGATAGAGGACCTTTTTACATCAGACAAATATCACTTATGTTTCTTGTCCTTTTCAATGGGTGTTATCTCACCACCATATTATTACAGAATTCTGCTCTTAATATTAATTGATACAGATCCTCCATAAAGTCATGATGGCAACTAGGGCTTTTTAGGACCTATCCTGTTTTCTAACACATTAAGCAAAATTAAATGTTATTCAAAACTAAGAAAGTGTGAAAATTAGAATGAGTATGAGAAGAAACAGATTCTCACTATGATTTAATTAACTTTAATGTCATAAAGCATTATGATTAAAAAGAGTGTAGAAGACATTTACGTGGCAGTCTTATTAAGTATTAATAATTAACAATCTGCATAGCCAAGGTTTAAGTGTGGACACATTTTAGTAATATTTATGTAAAATTTTCACATTACTATGTCTCCAGTAGAATGATTTTAGGGTTAAAATCTCTGCATATAATTGTCTCTATTTAGCTATGGAATGTTTTTAAAATATTGCCTTACAACTTTTTTACCATTTAATGTTTGACTGCAAACCTTGGCCATGTCAAGTCTGTCTGTTCTATTAGCATGATTCATTTGGGGAGCATCTGTATCAATGTGCAGTTGTGGGCGCGTGGTCACGCGCATTGGCGCAGCCCTAGCGTTTACCGTTGTTATACGCGAGATTCCGAAGCGGTGGCTTGAAGTTAGCAGCTGCCTGTTGTTGAATCTGGTAAGCGAGTGGGTGGATCTTGAACCCATACAATCTAAAGGAAAACAAAGTATCTTACATATTTGATTTTAATTCAGTGCTCAGATTATACTTTAACTACACGGTTTAAGCAATTATCATCAGATCCTAAACAGATTTTAAGTTAACATGTTTTTCCCAAGTTGAGATTTTACATGTTCTCCCTTTGTGAATGGATATTTGTGTCAACATTTTAGACATAAGTCTGAGAATATTTTGGGTATTTCGGGTGTAGCTTGTTCCCTTAACTGACTTTTACCGTAATTACTTAATGGGGATGGGATGCCATTTTCCCACATGGTGATATCACACAGTAGTTAACATGTGTAACAACAGGTAACAATGTTGAAAAGAAGTACATAAAATATTCTGATTTCAATGATCTTACTATTATTTAAGATGCTCTGTATTGTTAACATTCTCAAAGTTAACATTCTCGTTTATACTATACATTTTGAAATATGATACACAAAACACAGTCAGTTAATAAATGAACTTATAATTGAATTTTTGTATAACTAATAAATTCAAATTCAATTTATTGTAAGTGTTCAATTTATTTTAACACCAAATATTAGCTATTGAATATTTTATTCACAATCAATATAACCAAGAAACTGGTCTTTTTTTTTATAATTTCCAGGGTTTGAAGCTAATTAAAGGGGACCCTTCAATTAGCATAATTAGAAGTAAAAGACTCACCTAGGTACAAATTGTGAGGCAGGACGCTTTGGTCGGTACTCAGGATGCACCATGAATACCATGTGCGGAAATCCAGTTCCAAAGTATGCGCCGTCGGTGTGATGGTGTCGTGAAGATTTCGGCGTGTACACGTCCATACAGCGAGGGCAATAGAGTTTTACCATAGCTTCGCCGGGAACATCTGACAGTCCTGGGAACAAATGTAATAAATGAGTAATTTCGTACATTTTTGTGTATTCTACTTAAATAAACACACCAAATAAAAATAAAAGAAAGTTACAGTCTCTATACATCCCACTGTTGGGCACAGGCCTCCAGAGGGTTTAAGGGCAAGGAACAGCGCGTCACATTTCCTTGCCTTTAAACTTTTTCTGATTGAAGTTCGCCAACACGCATTGGGGCACCAATGTGTGTTGGCGAACTTCAATCTCCGAAATATTTTTTTTTTTCATTTCTCAGACATGCAGGTTTCCTTATGGTGTTTTCCTTCACCACTGAGCACGTGGTAAATCAGCGCTTAAAATTGCAATTAACAATTCCATTGATGCTGCCGCGGCGGGGATCGAACCCGGGTTGCTCGTGTACTGTGAAATTTACAGCGAGCGCTTAGCCCCTGAGCTACAACAACTGTTAAATAAATAACAATAATATTTATATTATCTCATAGGTAGAAGTGTAATTTTGATTGGTATAATATTATTATCTGGTTCTACACAATGATATATTATCATATTTAAAACAAATTTTTTAGAACTTTTGATCATCATTGGAGGATGGGATTTGAACAATATAAAAGAAATAAGGAATTTAAATTTAATTGAAAGTCTAGCTACACAACAGAAAACAGAGTAATGTCGTTGTAAAGTCAGGATATAAATCAATATTAAAACAGCTTACCGAGTGGGAGCATTGGTTGACATTCACAATAGACTCTTGGACAGTGACCAAAATCTCCTGCTTGAAATTTCTCTAGCATTTGCCCAATCCCTCTGTACATATAGATATTATATTATAATATGTTTACTAATGTTTATAATGGTAACATACAAGAATTAGCTCCTAAAAGCTCTACTGGTCAGACTTAATTCAGAATGTAATAAAGCACGGAAGGAGTTGCCAACAACTCTAGTGCATATTGACAAACTTCATATTAAGTTGTCTCTCAGAACTTTCCATTCATTACAGAGCATGTAGTAAATTAGCACATATAATAGCAATTTACAATTCAGTGGACCTGGCAAGCATAACACTTGTGTGTTGCTTGCATACTATACAATATCAATGCTCAGCCCTGAAGCTGTTATAGATCATAAATATTGTGGTTGTCTTTTGATTGTCATAAAATAATATCTAAATGGTGTAGCTTTTGTACACAAGTATGTTGGTTGTCTCACCATTGCTTGATTCCACCTGATTCCTGATTCAGTCCACCTGATGGGAAGTGGATGCAGTGGTCCATAGACATCATTTATTCTCAATTAAGAATCAAAATGCAGATGCGTTATCATCCCTGAGGACTAAGATGGAATGCCTTGTTTCCAGTAAAAAGGGTCTCTAGTTCTCTGCATTCACTATACGAAACACAGCACCATTTAGCTGATATTTGGTATTCTGTGAGACCGTGGCCCTACCCCGGTCAAGCCGACCCATTCGTGCTACAATCATAATATAGCTGAAGCGTGGCTCTACCCGTAAAAAATCTACCACGTCTACTATCCCAACCCCATGATGACAGCCTTTGGTTATGATTAGACATGTGTCAATCATTAATTTCTATTGACTCAATTGTTCAAGCAATTATTGGTGATATGAACTGGGTAATTCGGATCGATTATTCAAATGAATCATTTCAGGTTTCAGCACTCTCAGATCTGAGACCCACTCTGTTCTATCGGTTGTTGATTGTATGTGAAGGTCATTCAATTTCGAATTAACACAAAGAATTACTTCATTTTAAAGTTAATATATTTTTTGCATTGTAGTGAACTTTTAAACTGTGCCATGATTAATGTTCTCAATAATACGAGGGCGACACTGAAAGCTTTTAGAACTGGCCACTTGTAAACGATATAATAAAAAAATAAGTTTAATTTTGAAAATGGATCTCTTTGCCAATATTATTGTGTAAGTAAGTATTTTATTAATTTGTCATTTGTTTACGATTTGGCGGCAAATTGAAAATTGTCTCTGTCACGTCAGCATGAATTTAACGGGAGAAAATTTTCGTACAATGATTTTTTATTACTTTCGATGTCATTTAAGTCAACAAGAAAGTTATAATAGACTTCGATTGCCTTTCACGATGAAGCCCCATCTCGTGCCACTGTTTACAACTGGTTTAATGAGTTTAAATGTGGTCGCACTAATCTCACCGATGATCTACGTGAGGGACGGCCTTCTATGGCGACGACTGAAGATAATATCGGTGTTGTGCGGCGTATGATAGAGACTTTCTAAAGAGTGACTTATGAGCAGATTCGGATAAGCTTAGGCATTGGTATGACTCAAGTGCACAAAATCCTCCATGAACATTTAGCGGTCAGGAAGCTTTGTGCTCGGTGGATACCTCATAATTTGACAGAGGCCCAAAAACTCCGTCGTGTTGATTGGTGTCGTGAAATGGTTCAAAGATTTAACAGAGGTGACTCAAATGCTGTGTTCGACATACTTATGAGTGACAAAAGCTGGATTTATTGTTATGATCCTGAAACTAAGAGACAGTCTGCTGTCTGGGTGTTTCCTTCCGAGGAGTTGCCAACTAAAGTGAAGAGAGGTCGAAGCATGGGGAAAAATATGGTCGCCTCGTTCATCGGAAGGACAGGTCATTACATTTTATGGACGCCGAGGAAGCAGTGGCTGCATTTCAAAATGCCGTCGAAGAGACCCCTAAGAACGAGTGGAAAAGTGCTTTTCTCAGTGGTTCCATCGGATGCAGCGATGTATTGATGTAAATGGACACTATTTTGAAAAGATATAATAAAACTAATAAGTTGCTAGTTTGTTCAGTTTTTGATTTTTTAAGAACTTTCAGTGTCACTCTCGTATGTACTACTTAACTACTTAATAAATGAAAAGCTTTACTTTGTATCTCATATACATGTGCCACGAAACGTAAAAGTCATGTATTGTTGCAAATAGTTTCCATGATTATCTCAAACTCACAAGCATCTATCACATATATTTTGTATAATAAGTAGAAAAAAGCTTTTTTCCATACATACTATTACATTCACAACTCGCGAAACAGACAATTACAGGTCACAGGTTAACAAGGTTCTGTCATCATCGAAAAAGGGTCTGGGAGAAAAATTATTGCAATCACAATACAGATCCGGGCTTCCAGAAACCAGAACTTCCTGACTCTGGTCTGCTACTGAGAATTTCTTGACAGAAAAACCCAATGACTGATTTTGGCCTGACCCGGAATTCAAACCCAAGACCACTAGTTTACGACCACTAGACCAACAAGGCAGTCAACATTAATAATATATAAAATTTAGGTTCAGCATTTTGGGATTAACTATATCCCTCATTAATTAGTAGCCACAACCTTGTCCATAAATCAGTAAGGTGCTGGCATTATCCATAATGTCTTCAAAAATCTTTATTATATGGAATTTTGTAATATAACCTTTTTATCTTATATAATTTTTTTTAAATAAAATAAGGGTGACAAACGAGCACACTGTCCACCTGATGGTAAGTGGATGCTGTGGCTCATAGACATCTACATTTATCTTCAATAAAGAATCAAAATGCAGATGCATTGTCACCCCTGTAGATTCAGATTCAATGCCTTGGTTCCAGTAAAAAGGGACTCTCGTTTTCTGCACTCGCCATACAAAATACAGCAGCATTGAGTTGCTATTTTACGCTGGTATTATGTGAGAGTGTGGTCCTCCCCGGTTGAGCCAACCCATTTGTGTTACAACTATAATATAGCTGCAGCATGGCCCTACCACATCAAAAAGATTTTGTTCCAGCTTTAAACTTTCATTTATTATTGGATATAAGGTTCACAAAAGTGGCAAGATAGACATTTTAGCCATCGTTTTTGGAACTAGCATGCATGCAAGTATTTAATATGGGTATTCCATCATCTGTCAGTTCCATCAAGATTTTTCTGTAACTTCCTTGTGTTAACTTTTTCAAATATAGAAATGGATTCATTTACATTGCTACAATAGGTGAACATGTCACCAATAAATAACGATAGTAAGAAAAGAAGACATACCTATTTGTTAATATATAGCGAGCATGTATCAACCCATAGAGTATTTCGGATGCTTGCTCAACTAGATCGGATTGGTTTGGATTATCATCGAGGTCATCATCTACAACAGACATTGTAAAAAACCACAACTGAATAGTAACATAATTAATAAGTAAACATGTGTCGTTGAAATTCTATTAATGGAAATAGAACAGTTCTAGCTATAATAACATAAATACCTCTAAAGAAAAGTACAGTTGTTTGTTAAATTTAAGAAAAATAGTACAGCCATATTAATTGATATATATCTGCAAATTCTAAAACAAAGCATTCTTCTGATAATAAAAATTATTCAATTTATTTTTATTTTCTTACACATTTGCTTTCTTAGGCAATGTTTTATTAATATGTATGTTCCTGTGATGTATATTTTAGTATAGTGATCATTCATTTATTCATTACAGTAGCTTATTATGGGGATATATGTCATAGTTGCCACGCATGACAGGCAGATTGGTAACTGTATATTCTTTTAATTGTTATCAAGAAAATGCTGCTGCCCATCTCTTGTTTTATTTCCCTGACACCTCTCACAACACCCATGGGATGATATATATTAGTGGATTCTTTTATGCTGCTACTACAAATAGTTTTAGCTGGTAGGTTTGCAGTGAAACTAACCATATAGTACCAATATTGCAATTATAAACACTATTCTGTCATGTAAGTTACCACTAGTGGCATAATATACAATTGCTAAGTCTTTTATAGAAATTTTATACTGAACTTGATTAGCATTTGTTGTTTGAAAATGCATTATTTACTTTGAAATTGCTTACAAAGGGATAAAAAAAATATTACCTGATGAACAAAATTTCACAATGATAAAATTCTCTATGGTGCATACTCACCAGGCTCTAAATCCAGAATCATGTCCAGGGCCTGTCTGTAGTGTGGTACTTGTTCATTGAGCCCCGTTAGGTTAAATTTATCATTTATATAATCCTCATCCACCTAAAATTGACAGATTCAATAAATATTAACGACTACAACAACGAAACACAAATAAAATCAAGATACTCACCTCGCAAAAGAACTCGTTACCTCGCAGCCCGCAGAACCATGAAATCCATGATACCTCCTCCGAGCTGCTCATTTTCCTACAAGAACACTTTTAATAAGCACAACACACAAAGATTTATTTTATTTTACGGATAGTTTTAAATTTAGAAAATTCAACGCATTCAATCAACATTGATGCACTAAATTCTATCGCGTTCCTATGTTTTCATATATATATTTCAACTTTAACGCACTTTGTCAACGACCATTAACCACTGTACCACACTTTGAGATAATAAATGAGTAATACACGACATAAATCATAATTTAACGATTAGAAACCTCACCTTTTGGTGCCTTGATTAGCCACGCTTGACGGGACGGTACCTACCTCGGGATGAGGGAGAATTTCAATTTGATGCGCGTGCAGTAACTTATCTTGTCTATGATCAATTAGCTTGTAGAGTAAAATGTGTTCCTCTAAAAAATCTTTGTTACTTTTAAGTAGATTTTTTTTAGGTTCTCCCCACATCTATCGTCGCCGAATAGGCCTAAGGCCTAAGCCATTCCCTATATAAAAAAGTACTCTGTGATTTATATCCAGGGCATAAGGGGGTAAACTACGTCATTCGTCTCGGCTCGGATCGGATGATGCACAGACTAATATAATGCTTATGTATTTTATTAGTCTAGACTCTAGAATGGAATGATGCGACATGCAACGCAACCAGACGCAACGTCGGCCGACAGCATAAATAAATAAATATGTAGCAAGCTATAGCTACAGCAAAAAGTCGAACCGTGAGGGCTAATAATCTTACACTCACCAGATATCGCTAGTTGAGACTGAGGTGATTTTATTTATTACGGAAATGGTCACACAGTGTCATCAATAATGAAAAGTTGCGTTTTAATTTAAAAAAAAAATCGGTTTCTAGTTTATATATATACACAAAACAATGTTTCAGTGCTGTGTTCTTAAATTTTTTTACACAATTTTAAACTTTTTTCTTTAACTCTACTACTTTTAGGAATATCTGTAGTTTGGTTTATCGATTTGTAAGCTAATTAATACAAAATTTATCTAATATTTCAGAAAGAAACATTAATCTCTGCACTTTTCTAAAAAATAAACTTCCCCCCGCCATGAAATCTGTCAAATATTACACCTCAGTCCAAAGTGGCACCGCTCTGGTAACAGAAAAAGTCAGTGCGGCGCCGATAAAAGTCAAACGCCATGTCGCCCTCGTGAAAACTCACACTTGACCGGTCTTTTAAGAATGAGGGCGTCCACGACTTTTTTTTTAGTGACAACTAGGGCGGCACCACTAAAAAATGAGGCGTATTTTTTATATATATTTGTCGTTATTATGAAAAAGAACATTAGAACGACTTATAACATTACTATATACATTTTAGATTTATTAGCTTTTATTTCAGTTGCTGATTTTTTATTACCTTCCTTACCTAAGGTACGTGGCTATGCTATAAGTACCGTTCTAATAATTTTTTTAAACATACAAATTTCAACTAACCTAGCCGATCAGTCGGTGTTCCGTTCCAGTACATACGTGCAGTTCATTTTGTTTGGTTGAATCAGTGACAGAAGCAGGAGTATCGGAGAAAATACTACGGTGGCGGCGCGAAGGAACAACGTTATTTTGGAACGTAGCAGTGGCGTAGCGTACCTTAGACGGGTCCTGTATCAAAATTTGTTGGGGGGCCCAAATATAGGGTAAAATTTTTTCACAAAAGGAACAAAAACGCTCGCATTGAATTAAAATAATTATATATCGATTATAAGTAATTACTTACAATTAATATTCCTAGGAACTAAGCTAGCCAAACAATTCAAATCAAATATAAACCTTTCTTGCCTTTTGTTCGGCGAACTTATTTATTAAATCATTCATCCACTGGGGTAATCTTTTTTCTTTCACTCATTTTTTTCACAAATTAAACTTATCAATCAATATAATATAACCACAAGAACAAGATTTTATTGGGCCGGTCACATACAGTCAGACTTCCTTTCCGAAAACAAGTATTTTAAAAAAAATCTCTGGATATGCTCGTAATTCGACTCTTTTTACATAATATTGACTATCTTGCAATCTCAGGATGTTAAGGGATACCCAGTACCAACGATACAGCAACAATGCAATCGCTATAAGAAAATCGTCGTCCATATTCCCTGGCAGAATGTCTGGACTCAATCCCTTTTTTTTCATGAGGAAATGCCTACGCATACCCGCCTCGCGGGGGCAAGGACGGGTTATGTCGGACTCGCACCGACTAAAACCCCATGGTGTTCGACCTTCGCCGAATATTGGCAGGGCAACACAAGGCCCGCCCCCCTCCACGGCCTCCAACTCCACCTGCGTGACTGGCCCCCCCAAGTCCGATACGTGGAGGCCATGGGGCCAGCAAAATCGAGCGCTCAGTAGCACCCGCTTTCCCGACCCCAACGACGGATCTGGTCTCTGGCTCCGCCGCCAACCAAGTTTCGGCCGCGGAGGGCAGGGAGAACGACGCCTCGCAATACCGACATTCCTCTCCCCCCGCGGCCCCACCATCACTGCATCAACGGTGCGGCCCCGTCAGAGTCGCGGAGGATAGGGCGAGTGGCGCATCGCCATACCAACACTCCTCTTCCTCCGCGACTCCACCTCGGCTGCAGCGGTAGGGGGAGAGGACACCCCTCTCGCCGCAGCCCACCGACACACATCCGAAGTGGGCTCGCCAAGCCCACTCGGAGTGGCCACCTCAGGCCAGCCCTACACCACGGGCCAGCCAAGGGGTTCCTCTTTCTTCACCGCGGGTGACCAAGCCACGGCTACTAAGCCCCCCCGCCACGACAAGGTGGGAACCTGTTCGGGGGGGTGGACTCAATGCCTAGCTTCTCTCAACTAAGCCTTGTTAGGCCGACCACATACAGTCGAAATTCCGTTTCAAAAAAACCGTTTGAGAATATCGATTCGGGATTTCAAACGCAGCAAATCCATATAAAATCAAAGACCTATCACACACGTACAGTAGTTTTCAGTTCGAAATTTTCTTCGGTTTGAATTCCGCATGATTGCACGGAAAAAAGCCGTTCCGGAGTCTTTCACAGATTTTGTGTGAGTTGGATTACACATTCGTAAATTCCGTACCCACTGAACCGTCCACGCCGCACGAGTGATTCTCGCCCCACCTGTCCGCGCATTAAATGTCACTTTTTTTTACGTTTCAACAAAACGATTACTACTGAAAAACTACTATAGCTACATTCAAATAATAAATATTCTCAACAAAAATTGACTATCTTGAAATCTTATGGTATTAAAGGCAAGTAATTAAAAAAAATCTCTGGTTAGGCTCGTAATTTTACTCTTTTTACATAATATTGCCTATCTTGAAATCATAAGCAGATGCATCCAGTAACAATGATAGAGCAACAATGCGATCGCAATCAGAAAAACGTTCTCCATATTTCCTGGCAGAATGTCTGGACTCAATTCATAGCGTCTCTCAACTGAGCCTTGTTATTCCGAGAGGAAATAAGCATATGTGTGTGTGTGGTGTATTTACGTAATCTCGAATCGATATTCCGAAACGGCTTTTCGGAACGGAATTTCGAATGTATGTGGCCGGCCTTAAACGGGGGAATCCCGCAATAACTGATGTACACTAACAAGCGTCTCGTTTCGTCGCGGATTTAAGTCGGCTACTCACTTGCCTGCCGCAGGGACAATCCAGGGTGTAGAAGTGGGGATGACCCTTAATTGCTTCCTTAATTGTGATGTGTGTATGCGAGCAGGGGCAATTTTCTAAGTCGGCTCTGCGGCAGGGCGGCAGGGCGCAAGACCTTCCTTCCTCCCTAAATCGTAGCTGCCGATGTCGCGTGTGTAGCGCAATTGGGGCAATTTCAATCAGTTCGTTGCGACTTTCGCGCGGAGCACACGTGTGAGTACAAGTCACAATGGATACAAATAAAGAATGTGAAATTTGGACTCTGGTGATAGAAGTGCATAAAGAGCGGCTTCTTCACCAAGTATCTCCTTTTTTCTTTTTTTTTTGCGGTAGCACCGCAGAAGGAACGTTATTTGAACGTGGTAACGTTTTTAAACTATCTGGCTATCAAATTGCCATCAATACCAAAATCCCTAATGCCAAAATTCCTATTAATATCGCATAACGTAGATTGCATTAATTAAATCCGAGAGAAAGTTTATATATCATTTTTAAGACATTGTACATATCAAAAACTGACATACACAAAAAAAAATACCCAGAACATAACAAAAGTGTCGCAAATCTGCTGATGCAGTATTACAATTGCTGGAATATAAATAAAATGTCATTAACTAAATAATTAAATAATAATACAAAGTTTAAAAATTAAAATTATTCAAAGTCATCATTAGAAAACTATGCTGGCTATTTGTAACACTAGTTAAAACTATAGTTACTAAGCACTAGTTAGTTAAGTTATTTCACAGAATAAATTGGTTATATTAAATTATAACGAGTGAAGTTAATCATATTTAATTATCTTTGATAGCCTAAAAATAGCGTGGCAAAGCTATGCTGCAGCTTATAAGCACTATATTATGGTTGTAATTTTTAATTAATTAGTTGTTTTATTGAAAAATGTGGGTGTCTATGGGCCACAGTGTCCACTTACCATCAGGTGGACTGTGCTCATTTGACACCCTTATTCTATATAAAAAAGAGCCAAGGCTATATATACCGATTCATCGATATTTCGATAAAACTGGCGCCATTGACAACGCGTGTGTCCAGCGAGACGTACACTCTCATACTGAACGGCAGGCATGTGTGCAGAGTCAGTTCAGATATTGCCCCGATCGCTGTACACCCTGCCCCTGCAGCAGGTATGTGAGTAGCCGCCTTTAGTAATCTGTGGTTGCGGGTCAATCGTGACGTGAGACCGCGTGAGACGTTGTGTTGCCAACTTTTGGGCGCCCGCTTAATCCGGGGAAAGAAAGAGATTCCTTTTTTGACTTTCGTAACTTTTGAAGTGAAAAGTTCTTTAGGCACGTTGGGCACTTTTTTTATGATATGTTTTTTTTTCTCGGAAAGTACGGCCTAGTAATTTAAGTGAGATTGTGGATAGCATTTTATGAATTCTTGCTTACACACATTTGGGGCCCCTGTAGCTCGGGGGCCCCGTATCATTGATACGGCTGATACGGCGGTAGCTACGCCCCTGGAACGTAGTTACTTTTTAAAAAGTTACCGTGACTTTTTTAGACGGCTGATCACGGTGACTTTTTCATAGTGATGTTATTTATAACACGCGTGAATGTTTCGAGTTAGTTTGTGTTTATTACTCATGTCTATATGGGATAATTTTGTGGGTTATGAACCGAACCTACAAAATTCTCCCAAATAGACATGATATGACATGATATGAGACTTAAAATATACTGGTGTATACAAAGAGAATATAATCACTACGTTTAGGTGTATAGACGACCTTGACAGCCCGAAAATGTGTAACCAATTTTGATTTGTCATTGTGTGCTTTAGCTAGTGATGTACATTTTACTTACAAGGACTATCGAAAAATGATTGTTAAGGAAGCGGTAAAAAGAAATGGTTTAGTGCACAAATTGAATACTTAAAACAATTACTGAATTTTACCTTGATAGTTCTAAAATAATTAAAAAATATTCAAATGACATGTTCCCGGGAATAAGCTGCATCTACCTGCCTTTTGTTGGATTTTCATTCAAAATGTACAAAGTCCCAATAATCTCTGAAGAGATGAGTCTACCGATAAACTTAAACAATTTCCCCCAAGAATCAGAACGGAAAGTTGTATTTTCGAAAGATGACCTTTGGAGAAAACTTTACTGCCATGGAAAGCTTCCCCGTAATTTCTTTTTTAACAAAATGTTAATCAACTATAAATAGTTAGATACTTAATTAAGTATATACATATTTATACTTTATATATTTTATAAAATGTTTTGCTGTTGAAATAAAAAACAGGGACACGGAGTACATAATGGCTGCTTTATTTTACATATTACTTTTACTTTTAATAAATACAAACATTAAATTATTAATAGTTAAATACATTATGGAAATTAATTTTAACATTCGACTTAAATCTGAATTTAAACTTAATAATTTAAGTAAGGAATCTGTAGGAATCAGTTAAATAAAATTGCTCTGTTTAAAGGACAATATGTTTATGGGGCTACTATCTCCTTCATTTGTCCCTGAAAAATAATAAACTTATTATCATTTTAGCTGCATGAATTTAAAAAATTTTTGATCTTATACAGACTAGCTAAATATGCAGGAGAAATTAAAATGTACCAGGTGTCTGAGGATACAGATGTCGTCTGTTCTCTCATACTCGGTATGTTAAGAAAATGGTAATTCATCCATGAACTGACTGCGAAAAGTGCAGCTTAATCTCACAGATCTATTGATCCGCGCAGCTGTTAATTAACCACGAGTTCCTCTTCTCTACGACTAACGCTGTAGGCGATGAATCACGTTATCAAGCCCTTGGCAAACTCGTCGAGCATCAAGCATAAATCGAGCATCGGGCGTTGTTATTATCAAATACTATGGAATTTATACTGTCCTGGCACACTAAACCGCGCGTCTCATGCGTGGTTATCTAGCGGCGCTTAAGCAGCGTTACTAAACATCTATACCTAACTACACTAAAATTTTATCATTGTGACTTGGGAATATAATCCGAAGCTCCGCTCAACCCCTTGGGGAGAATAGCGTGATGCTATAAATATTGTACTAGTGTGACCGTGAGATGCGGGTGGTTATACATTTTTTTGGTTGATAAATAGATACTCAATTGGGTTCATCATTGCTTAAATAGGATAATCTCAAGTTTTTTTTTAAATATTATACAGTTTTAATATATATAAAAATCTATCTCTATTTTTACCTCAAGTTTTTGAAGTAAAATTTTTGAAGACTTACTGTAACAATATAATACTTACTGGTATAAATAATGTAAGAATGGCTCCTTTTAATAAAATTGTTTTTATTCAGCTTTTTCTCTTTATTATTTGGATTTTAACCAACCTGCCCAATTAACCTTATCCATTTTTTATTCTATCCATCTGTTTGACAAACGGCAAAATTAAATTAGGTTTTTAAAATGCAAATTGAGCATTTATTTTCATTCCTCTCCTTGTTGTGTGGGCATGTCTATCGATTCATTATAAACATTCAAGATAAATATCGACATTAATTATGATATAGTTGAACCAATCCCTAGCGTACATGTAAATATATTTAGTTCAAAAATGAATTTACCAAAATCATACAAATTATCAACAACGTGACTTTTTTCTTTGTAAAATATCAAAATTAATAAAATAATTGAAAATATTCTATATTTTAAACAGTATATAACATACATTTTAACCAAAAATAGACGCGTCATAGCAGTAACGACGTCTTGCGAATTTACCTGAGAAATGTGCAACCATCAGGATTATTTCTATTATTGACATCACAATCACTCACGGAACATGTAACCATTTTGTAATAGTATTTATCAACCAAAACCATTTGTATCTATTTATCAACCAAAATAAATGTATAACCTTGCTTAACCAACCGCACAGCCTCACGGTCACACTAGTACAATATTCATAGCATCATGCTATTTTCCCCAAGGGGTTGAGCGGAGCTTCGGAACTTCGGATTATATTCTCAAATCATAACGATAAAACTTTTAGCGTAGTTAGATATAAATATTTAGTAATGCTCCTCAAGCGCTACTAGATGATCGCGCATGAGACGTGATAGCTAGTCGAAGAGATGAGGAACTCGTGGTTAAGTAATAGCTGCGCAGATCAATAGATCTGCGAGATTAAGTTGCACTTGCCGCGGTCAGTCCATGAATGAGTGACCATTTTCTTAACATACCGAGATTGAGAGAATAGAGAGTGCATCTGTATCCTCAGACACTTAGTGCACTTTAGTGTGTTAAGATCATTATGTTTTTAAAATCCATGCAGCTAAAATGATAATAAGTTTATTATTACTTTATACTTTTCAGGGACAAATGAAAGAATATAAACATGAAGCATGATGAAGCCTCATAACCATATTGGCCTTTAAACAGAGCAATTCTTATTTAACTGATTCCTACAAGTTTCCTTCCTTAAATTATTAAGTTTACATTCATATTTAAGTCGAATATTAAAATAAACTTCTATAATGTATTTAATTATTAATTAATAAATGTTTGTAATTATCACAAGTAATACATATATGAAAAATGAAGCAGCCGTGCCCCCGTTTTTATTTCCCCATCAAAACATTTTATAAAATATATAAAATATAAATAGGTATATAATTAGTTAAGTATCTATATATTTATATTATACCCCGTGTAGTGGCGGGTAAGAATACTCACTACCCATATCTTCCGTGGGTGTCGTAAGAGGCGACAGAGAAACTGAGGCAGAGGATGGGCAGCAGCATCTTTCTGATAACAGCAAAAAACAATAAAAAAACTGCGGTTGCCAACCCGCTCGCCAAGCGTGGCAACTATGGCAATATACCCCCCATGAGCGACGACACAAAGAAACGGCCCCCAGTACCCGGCGGCCCCGCTATTCCTGGCTACGGTGGCGACCATGGTAACGGCGGGGCAGGGGGTGCTAAGAATCTCCGGTGGAGGTTCGGTTGCCACCTACGAAGACTCGACCTGGCAACTTATAACGCACGTACCCTGAGGACTGACGAGAAGATCCTGGAGCTGGAAGAAGAGATAGACAAGTTACGCTGGAATATTATAGGATTATCCGAGGTCCGAAGAGAGGGGAGGACACGGTAATCCTCGAATCCGGCAACTTGTTCTATCACCGGGAAGGCGACCATCTGTCCCAAGGAGGTGTCGGATTTATCGTCCACAAGTCTCTCGTTAACAACGTTGTAAAGATTGGAAGTGTGTCGACGAGGGTTGCGTACCTTATACTCAGAATCACCAAACGGTATTCGCTGAAGGTCATACAGGTTTACGCACCAACCTCGGCACACCCCGAAGAGGAGGTGGAGGAAGTATGAGGATATCTCTAGAGCCATGCATTCTCCAAAACCCACTATACGGTGTTAATGGGAGACTTCAACGCAAAACTAGGCACAAGAGTACGGTGAGCTGAAAGTAGGGAAATTCGGAGTAGGGCAACGGAACCCAAGGGCCAGCAGCTGGCCGACTTCATGGAGAGAGAGGACTTTTATGATGAACTCTTTCTTCCAGAAGCGGCCCCACAGGAAGTGGACCCGGTCGAGCCCCGACGGTTCGACAAAAAATGAGATTGACTTCATTATGACGACCAGGCGACAATTGTTCAGTGATGTCTCAGTGATCGCGAGGGTGAAAACCGGCAGCGATCACCGAATGGTGAGGGCACTGAACCTAAACGTAAAGTTGGAGAGGTCACGTCTAATGAAGTCAACGCTCCGTCCCCCTCGTGCTCTAATCCAAAGCCCCGAAACCTTTCAGCTCGAACTACGAAACCGTTTTCAGTGCCTAGAAGATTGCAATGCAGTGGACGATATGAATGACAAGCTCGTTAAACTGTCCATGCGGTCGGAGCTAAGTTTTGCAAGACCCGCCGCAGAAGAACACAAAACTCTCCGATAACACTCTTAATCTCATGGCTGTTAGACGGGATATGAAGCTGCAGTCTTCAGTAGATATGACAGAATACAGGCAACTGAACAGACAAATTCCAAATGCATGCGGCGGGACTTGCGCAACTTCAATACAGCTCGTATTGAAGAAGCGATCGAGCGGAACCAGGGCTCCAAAGTCTTTGCTAGAGATCTGTCTGCCAGAAAGAGCCAACTGTCGAAGCTGAAGACCGAGTGTGGCAGCGTCGTTTCCGGACACCTGAGATTTTGAGTGAGATTGAGAGGTTCTATGGGCAGCTGTACACATCATCGTTGGAGCCACACGCAAGTGTGAGTAACGATCAAGAGCGAGTCTTATCCGACACTATTCCGATGATATCCCGGACGTCAGTCTGAGCGAGATTAGAATGGCTCTCCAGCACCTTAAAAACGGCAAGGCCCCAGGCGAGGATGGAATTACAGCGGAGCTTCTGAAAGCGGGTGGAAAACCGGTACTTGAAGTCCTTCAGAAGCTCTTTAATTCCGTCCTACATGGTGGCATTACACCGGAGGCGTGGAGCAGAAGTGGGGTGGTCTTGTTCTTCAAGAAAGGCGACAACGCTCTCTTGAAGAACTACAGACCGATTTCCTTCTGAGCCGCGTCGTGCTGTTTTCGAGTCATTACGAATCGTCTCGCACGCAGACTCGACGACTTCCAGCCTCCCGAACAAGCCGGTTTCCGAAAGGCTTTGCACCATAGACCACATACATACCCTTCGGCAAATTGTACAGAAGTCCGAGGAGGCAATTTGCCACTATGTCTGGCGTATGTGGACTATGAGAAGGCCTTGATTCCGTTGAAATTTGGGCGGTGCTGCAGTCCCTTCAGCGGTGCCAAGTTGACTGTCGGTATATCGAAGTGCTGAAGTGCTTGTACAGTAGGGCTACGATGGCTATCCGAGTACAGAACAGGAGTACGAAACCTATCCAACTGCAGAGAGGTGTAAGACAGGGTGACGTTATATCCCGAAACTCTTCACCGCTGCATTGGAAGACGTTTTCAAGCTTCTGGACTGGAAAGGATACGGTATTAACATCAATGGCGAGTACATCACTCACCTTCGATTTGCCGACGATATAGTCCTTATGGCAGAATCGATGGAGGACCTAAGCACTATGCTCAATGACCTCAATAGTGCCTCCCAACGGATAGGTCTTAAGATGAACATGGACAAAACAAAGATCATGTTTAATGTCCATGTCACACCTATGCCGGTAGTTGTTGGGAGCACTAAGCTCGAAGTTGTTGACGAGTATGTTTACCTGGGACAAATAGTCCGACTAGGTAAGTCCAACTTCGACCGAGAGGTCAATCGACGGATTCAACTCGGCTGGGCAGCGTTCGGGAAATTACGGCACATCTTCTCGTCAGGTATACCTCAAAACTTGAAAACGAGGCTGTACAACCAGTGCGTGTTGCCAGTGATGACATACGGAACTGAGACGTGGTCCTTCACTGCTGGCCGGATGAGGAAGCTCAAGGTCGCTCAGCGAGCTATGGAGAGGCTATGCTCAGTCTCACTGCATGATAAACTTAGAAATGAGGTTATCCGCAGTAGAACCAGCGTGACCGACATAGCCCAACGGATTAGTAAGCTGAAGTGGCAATGGGCCGCCATATAGCTCGAAGAACCGACAACCGATGGGGAAAAAGGTTCTCAGTGGCGGCCTCGTACCGGCGGACGAAGTGTAGGGCGTCCCCACTAGATGGGTGACGACCTGGTAAGACATGCAGGAAGTCGATGGATGCAGGTGGCTCAGGACCGTGCTTTGTGGCATTTTTGGGGAGGCCTATGTTCAGCAGTGGACTTGTGAAGGGCTGTAATTATGATGATGATATTTATATTAACAATATGTTAATATAAATAGGTAGCTTTCAGCTTATTCCCAGGAACATGTTATATGAATATTTTTTAATTATTTTAGAACTATCATGGTAAAATTCAGTTAATTTTTGAAGTTATTCAACTTCATGCACTAAACAATTATTTATAATCTTTTTACCGCTTCCTTAACAATCATGTTCGATAGTCCTTGTAAGTAAAATATACATCACTAACTAACGCACACAATGACAAATCAAAATTGGTCACGCGTTTTCGGGCTGTCAGGTGGTCTATACGCCAGTATATTCTAAGTCTATGGTATATTCTAAGTCTAAGGGAAAAATATGATCCATAGATAAATAAATATGTATGATCAAATGTTTTATAGTGCGCGCAAGATAACTCTGCGCGCGACTGATGGCGTGCTTAATGTTGCCAGCTTAACTAATATTTTTCCTTCGTTTAATCTTATTACTGGAATTGTATAATTATATCAAATTACATAAATTACCTAATTGATTACAAATCTCAATTAAAAAACTGTAATGTTCAGCTTAAACTTACAAAGACCTAATAATTTTTAAACCCCATATTTATTGTTTAAGATCCGCGTAATAAATATATTTCTTGATTCTAACTTTCATAAGTTTGATGCCTCACTACACAAGTTTAACTACGCCACTACATTTTTTTTTACACAATTACAGGTACCTATTATATGCGTGTATAAAGGACTAATACTAAGATTAATGACTACTGATATTTTGTCTATAATAAATTTTTCCAAAAGGTATTTTGAAACAACTGAAATAGCATTATAATATTTATTATAAAGAACGAAATAAAAGTCCAAGGAAACCTTGTAAATCTTTTATTGAATACCTATTATTATTTATAAATTTGGTGTAACAATGGTCCTGCAGTGGATCAACGCCTTCCATTCGCATATCTTCATCAGAATCCATGCTAGAGTCTTCATCAGATGACCGGATGTGTCACCTGTAACATTAATTACAAATTCATCCATTTCCATATCCATCAGCCTATCTGATTGGAAATATTTATCTTCTATTTTTTCTACATGTTGGCATACGTTGAACCATTCTTCTGTCGTTACTGTTCTAAACGCCGCCTCAGTAATAGCAGCTATTTCGCTAGGAGCTTGAGTGATATTTTTCTCTGCAATGCGTCTCTTTACTATTGCCCAAATTTTTTCTATGGGATTTTAAATCGCAGTGGTAAGGCGGCAAACGGAGAACCTCATGTCCATATTCATTTAGCATTTGATCTATTTCGTACTGTGGGTCTCCTTTGTATTTTTTAATTAATTCGTATAATTGCGCTTTCGTCCAACAGTCTTCAAATGTAATACCATTTCTCGTAAGCCATCCTTGGAGCTCTGCTTTTGTATTGCCAATTGTAGGCGCCTTGTTGATCTGTGTGCAGTGGTATGACGCATTATCCATCACTACAATGCAATTCGTTGGAAGATTCGGCACAATTTTTTCTTTCATCCACCGCATGAAGTTAGCTGAATTCATATCGTCATGATAGTCACTCGATTTGGAGTTAGACCTGAACAGCAGCAGTCCGTTTTCAACAAACCCAGTTTTACCTCCACCATGGGCTATTATCCATCTTGCACCGACGCTATCAGAAGCAAGAATACCAGGCTGTTCCTTCGACTGCCAACATTTTTGAAGGTGGTATGAAGCATGTATATACGTTTCGTCAACATAAATTACCGGTCGATTTTCTTCCTGACAATTCTTGCGCAACCTCAGAATATATTTTGCTCTCCAAGCTGCAATATCACTGCGTTCTACCAATACTTTTCGTTCATTCATAGTCTTTAAAATACTCCTCAACGATGTTCTGCCATATTTAAAACCAATATCAGTTTTCAATTCAACCAAAGTTTATTTATGGTAGGAATCTCCTTCTTCACGACGTAAAATGATTGAATTAAATGCCTTATAGCGCACATATCGAAATCGTCTAAATCATAAATTTTTTCCTTCGGTTCCTAGTTTTTCCCGGCGTCACAATTTTAGAAGATGAAGCTTCTGCTATATTACCCTCTTGACTTATCTGGGTGACGGTGCGTTCAGAAACACCTAAAACAAAATAAAACAATGCATTATAAATACATGATATTAATAAAAATAAAAATAAAATCTCTTTATTTCGGACAAACATCCATAATTGTTAGTAGGTACAAAGAAAGTTATAGCTATGTTAGTAATAATTAAGCGCAGACACGAATAATTAGTTAGTTATAATTTGTTCTTAGTTAGTTAGTTTAAGTACAAACCAGGCCTACCGAGGCACTAGGTTTATGCACATGCATATTCACCCAGTGTCCCATAATAGGACAATCTGGTTTGCTACTAATAACCCTCAGTATGGTGTTGGAGCTACCACGTATTCTGCGCATGAGCGAGGCTACACGTTTACGCAACACCGTTTCGAAGCTATCAGTGCGCTTGCGCATACATGCCCGATGCGCTGCAAAATCGCGGCAGACCCAACATCATCCTGAAGGCATTATTATACTGTACTCAGGTGCACTGAAAGCCCCGCGTATAATCAACCCACAGATTACACGTGTACATTGTTTGGCAGAAGGCTTTAAACAATGTTATTTTAACTTCTGTGGTACAACGTGAAAATCTGCAGGCTAACATATTGCAGCGGACTGCCAACGCTCTCCTTTCCTCTCATATCACAGTCATCCTCAGCCTCTCGTTCACAATGCACCGAGATACTTGAAGACGATACGCGATGTAGAGCTACTCCGTTTAGGTACACTGGCGGAACATTAAGAGCTCTGCGACTGTCTGCCTTAAATACTATAAACTCACTCTTCTTTACATTGTAAAGAAGACCGTGAACTCAGCAGTGGACTTGTGAAGGGCTGTAATGATGATGATATTTATATTAACAATATGTTAATATAAATAGGTAGCTTTCAGCTTCTTCCCAGGAACATGTTATATGAATATTTTTCAATTATTTTAGAACTATCATGGTAAAATTCAGTTAATTTTTGAAGTTATTCAACTTCATGCACTAAACAATTATTTATAATCTTTTTACCGCTTCCTTAACAATCATGTTCGATAGTCCTTGTAAGTAAAATATACATCACTAACTAACGCACACAATGACAAATCAAAATTGGTCACGCGTTTTCGGGCTGTCAGGTGGTCTATACGCCAGTATATTCTAAGTCTATGGTATATTCTAAGTCTATGGTATATTCTAAGTCTATGGTATATTCTAAGTCTAAGGAAAATATGATCCATAGATAAATAAATATGTATGATCAAATGTTTTATAGTGCGCGCAAGATAACTCTGCGCGCGACTGATGGCGTGCTTAATGTTGCCAGCTTAACTAATATTTTTCCTTCGTTTAATCTTATTACTGGAATTGTATAATTATATCAAATTACATAAATTACCTAATTGATTACCAAATCTCAATTAAAAAACTGTAATGTTCAGCTTAAACTTACAAACACCTAATAATTTTTAAACCCCATATTTATTGTTTAAGATCCGCGTAATAAATATATTTCTTGATTCTAACTTTCATAAGTTTGATGTCTCACTACACAAGTTTAACTACGCCACTACATTTTTTTACACAATTACAGGTACCTATTATATGCGTGTATATAAAGGACTAATACTAAGATTAATGTCTACTGATATTTTGTCTATAATAAATTTTTCCAAAAAGGTATTTTGAAACAACTGAAATAGCATTATAATATTTATTATAAAGAACGAAATAAAAAGTCCAAGGAAACCTTGTAAATCTTTTATTGAATACCTATTATTATTTATAAATTTGGTGTAACAATGGTCCTGCAGTGGATCAACGCCTTCCATTCGCATATCTTCATCAGAATCCATGCTAGAGTCTTCATCAGATGACCGGATGTGTCACCTGTAACATTAATTACAAATTCATCCATTTCCATATCCATCAGCCTATCTGATTGGAAATATTTATCTTCTATTTTTTCTACATGTTGGCATACGTTGAACCATTCTTCTGTCGTTACTGTTCTAAACGCCGCCTCAGTAATAGCAGCTATTTCGCTAGGAGCTTGAGTGATATTTTTCTCTGCAATGCGTCTCTTTACTATTGCCCAAATTTTTTCTATGGGATTTAAATCGCAGTGGTAAGGCGGCAAACGGAGAACCTCATGTCCATATTCATTTAGCATTTGATCTATTTCGTACTGTGGGTCTCCTTTGTATTTTTTAATTAATTCGTATAATTGCGCTTTCGTCCAACAGTCTTCAAATGTAATACCATTTCTCGTAAGCCATCCTTGGAGCTCTGCTTTTGTATTGCCAATTGTAGGCGCCTTGTTGATCTGTGTGCAGTGGTATGACGCATTATCCAATTGCAATTCGTTGGAAGATTCGGCACAATTTTTCTTTCATCCACCGCATGAAGTTAGCTGAATTCATATCGTCATGATAGTCACTGATTTGGAGTTAGACCTGAACAGCAGCAGTCCGTTTTCAACAAACCCAGTTTTACCTCCACCATGGGCTATTATCCATCTTGCACCGACGCTATCAGAAGCAAGAATACCAGGCTGTTCCTTCGACTGCCAACATTTTTGAAGGTGGTATGAAGCATGTATATACGTTTCGTCAACATAAATTACCGGTCGATTTTCTTCCTGACAATTCTTGCGCAACCTCAGAATATATTTTGCTCTCAAGCTGCAATATCACTGCGTTCTACCAATACTTTTCGTTCATTCATAGTCTTTAAAATACTCCTCAACGATGTTCTGCCATATTTAAAACCAATATCAGTTTTCAATTCCAACCAAAGTTTATTTATGGTAGGAATCTCCTTCTTCACGACGTAAAATGATTGAATTAAATGCCTTATAGCGCACATATCGAAATCGTCTAAATCATAAATTTTTTTCCTTCGGTTCCTAGTTTTTCCCGGCGTCACAATTTTAGAAGATGAAGCTTCTGCTATATTACCCTCTTGACTTATCTGGGTGACGGTGCGTTCAGAAACACCTAAAACAAAATAAAAACAATGCATTATAAATACATGATATTAATGACACGAGGAAATTAAAAAGGAACAAATAGAGAAAATTGGGGAATTTTATTGTAATGGCATCCTAAAATTACCTGTTAAATATGCAACGCGGGCTCTAACTTTGGAAAACGGTACTATAGGCCCGTTATTGTCTCGTTCTTCTTCACAAGCACGTTTGACCTTCAAAATAACATCCCTGCCAGCACTTTTAATCACTTTCGGCATAATGATAACGATTAATTACTGCAAAAAAGAATAAAAACAGGACACCTACCACTCTGTTTAGACACTTGCCATAAACAGTAAGATGGCGGCACACGATTAGTTCAATTTTGGCCGCGCGCAGAGTTATCTTGCGCGCACTATAACCCTGCTACATATTTATTTATTTATGTAACCACCAACCATAGAGAAAAGTAATATATCGGAGATCAGGTCATCAGCCTGTATGGGACAGTTACCATAGATAAGAGTGTATATACCGTTCAAAGAGTATAGTAACTGTCCTATACAGGAAAAGAGAGCCCACTCGTGCGAAATCTATCAACCGAGGAGTATTAGCGCTGTCTGGTGTCGTTTCGGCACAATATAGTGAGAATGTGTGCGTGCGTATAACACATACACCTCTACATATACACTACTGTTCATGGTAATTCATTACACTTTATGTACTAGGATTAATCATCAACAACCAACAGTGAATTATACATTTGAAACATTTTTTAAAGATAACTGCATGGTAATAAAATGCTTCAAATGTTTAATTTAACAGTCGGTTGTTGATAACTAATCTAATACATAAAGTGTGATTCATAATTGTAAATAGGAATTAACTACGAATTTTTTAACATGAATGGAATTAAACACAAATAATTAGTACATTATTCTATATTTTTGAATTTAAGGAAGACAGATAAAGATTTAACCTAGTTTTGACAATACAACACATAAAACTAATATTTTTATTCTAATGTTTATATCATTAATAGATTAATAACATAGCTGTCTATACAAAATAGTAAACTTTATTATTTTAATAAATGAATCATACACCACTACTTATTTAAAATTAAACATTGCACATAAGATTTTTGTGATAGGTCTTTTAAAAATATTATTTTTAAATTGCAATGTAACAATTCTAGTAAAACCATCCTTTCCTGGATGCTTATCTAAAATACGACCTAACAGCCACTTTCCCGGAGGAAGCCTTTCATCCTTAACTAAAACGACAGTACCAATTTCTGGTTCATTACTTTGATTTGACCATTTGTAACGATGCTGAAGAGTTGTAAGGTATTCTGAACTCCAACGAGTCCACAAATTTTGTAACATTCGCTGAAGTAGTTGCCATCGATTTAGATAAGATAATTTTACATTTTCAAGGTTTTCCTCTGGGACAGTGATAGGTGCTTCTCCAATCAAAAAATGTCCCGGTGTAATAGGAGAAGCGTCATCAACTGAACTACTTACAGGAGTTAATGGTCGTGAATTGACACAAGATTCTACTTGAGACAAGAACGTGGCATACTCTTCAAATGTTAAAAGTGTCTGTCCAATAACACGTTTTAAGTGACCTTTCACGGACTTTACACCAGCTTCCCATAATCCGCCAAAGTGTGGAGAACCTGGTGGGATAAAGTGCCAGTTCGTGTTGTCGTTAGCTAAAAGTTGAGCGATTTCCCCTACTACAGTAGACTTTCTGTTTTTAAACATAGAATCAAGTTCCTTAGAGGCACCAATAAAGTTTGTTGCACAGTCGCTCCACAAATCACTGCAATGTGTTTAGACGATTAAATTTAGTTTCTATGACGAACAACAGTTGGCGCCACAAGTGGAAAGAGTTTTAATTTAGAATTTTTGACAAATATGTAGAAAAAACAATGTGACGTTTAACAAAATAAAATATGACGAAAATTTTATGTGCAGTGTTTAATTTTAAATAAGTAGTGGTGTAAACATTGGTCCTACGAGTTTCGGATAAAGTTAATTACAGTGACTATAGAAATTATGCGCTAAGTCTGAAAATATTATGTTATATATTTCCACAATAACTTACGAAAAGGATTGCAATATAAATCAGCAAAATAATACTTAGAAATTGTTTTAAAGATATAATTTACACACAATAGCAATGATTGATGTACGCAACGAATTATTTGAACAAATAACTAAGTTATATGCAAATTATAAAAAGACGCCTACAATTCGTCATACAATTAGTTATGTTGAAACTAGAAGTGAGTTATTACAAGATTATTGGCAAAAATTTACAACGGAATATATGTCATTAATTCGTACAGATATGAGTAAAGAGGAAAAGAAAATGTTGAAAGAATTGTACTCTCAAACCGAAGAATTATACTTAGAATTTAAAACAATTTTAAAAGAAAATATCTCGTCACATAATTCTACATCAATATCTCATAGTTCACCTACTGCAAGTACTAGCCTTTCACAAACAAAGTTACCACCCATCAATCTTCCTACGTTCTATGGTAATTATCGAGATTGGCTTAATTTTAAAGATCTGTTCAGTTCATTGATACATAATGAAAAGGGACTAAGTGACATCCAAAAACATCACTATTTAAGATCAAGCTTATCAGGTGAAGCTGAGCAACTGCTTCGTCATTTCGATATCACTGCTGCTAATTACCAGAAGGCATGGGAAACATTAGTCCATCGGTATAGTAATAAGAGGATAATTATAAACACTATATTGACACGATTAATTAATCAAAAGAAACTCACCGTAGAATGCTCAAAAGATTTAAAGGAACTCTTAGATACCACAAATGAATGTCTCAACAGTCTGGCTAATTTGGATATCGATACTACTACTTGGGATCCTATGATAGTACATATTGTCGTATCTAAATTAGATATTGAAACACAAGTGTTGGGAACAATCATTGGGGTCTTCTACGGATCTACCTAAGTATAATGCGTTAACCTCTTATTTAGAAGGACGCTTTAGAGCGATGGAGATGGTACAAAATGTTCAGAAAAAAGAAAAAAAGGAATCATCACAGGTTAATCCACACATGACAGGTAAAACAAAACCGATTATCTATAAAGCTTTTCTGGAAGTTAATGCTGAATGCACTTATTGTAAGAAGCATCACTACATTTGTCACTGCACAGAATTTACACAATTGGATGTAGATCAACGTAGAGAATTCGTTAAGAATAACGCACTTTGTTTCAATTGCCTAGTGAAAGGACATTCTGTCAAGTTTTGTAGACAAGATACAACTTGTAAAAAATGTAACAAAAAACATCACACTTTATTGCACTCGACTACATACGCTGCTAAAACTATAATTGCAGAACCTGCGAGCACATCTGAAAAAACAAAACATGTTGAAGACTTATCAAATGTCACGAGCTTAAGAGTCTCCGTAAATGAAAACCAAGTTGTTCTTGCAACAGCATTGATTGGTGTGAAAAACAGAAACGGTAATCTAACGCATCTGCGAGCTCTTGTAGATCAAGGCTCTCAGGCAACTTTTATTACAGAATCTGCTGTACAGCTTTTAGGTTTGAAGAAGACACGATATGGAGCAAATATTACAGGTATAGCAAACAACGCTATTAAAGCACAACATGTAGTTCAATTTGATATTCACTCAATATTAGATTCAAAGTATGTAATGCAGGTTAAAGCTCATGTACTACCGAAATTGACACAATTATTGCCTTCACATGAATTAAGTATTTCACAATGGCCTGGTATTATGAAGCTAAAGTTAGCAGACCCGCGATTACACGCCAGGGCCCATCGATATTTTGTTAGAGCAGAAGTATATGCTTCAATTATACTAGAAGGTTTACACAAACATAGCTTTCATTGCACAAAACTCACGGTTGGGATGGTTAGTGTCAGGCGCTACCCAGACACAAATTGATCGACTTGCACATACAATGGTAGTTACAACAAATCTAGTAGAGGTTGATCAATTATTACGCAAGTTTTGGGAGATAGAAGAATACAAACCACTTGAGAAACCTTTATCACAACTTGATCAACAATGTGAAGAACACTATGTAAAAACATACACAAGAAACAATAACGGATGCTATGTAGTGCGCTTACCATTCAAAGATTCACATGAAAATAATCTAGGTGATTCAAGACAAATAGCACTCACTAGACTTTATCACATGGAGAAAAGGTTCAGACAAAAACCTAAATTTCGACAAGATTACATAGATTTTATAGACCAATACCAAAATTTAAATCACATGGAAGATGTAGATCCTAATGAAAAGCCCAAACACAAGATCTATTATCTACCACACCATGCAGTAATAAGGGAGTCCAGCACTACTACTAAACTAAGAGTTGTCTTTGATGGCACAGCACAACCATCTAATGGAACAGCATTGAATAATGAGTTACTAGTCGGACCACCCTTACAACAAGACTTAAGAGATTTAATTATTCGTTGGCACACTCACAAAATCTGTTTATTAGCTGACATAAAACAAATGTATAGACAAATATTAGTTGCGAAAGAAGACACTGACTATCAGCGTATTCTTTGGCGTAAGTCACCTCTAGACAAGATTGTAGAAAAATGTTTACTTACAGTTACATATGGGACTGCTTGTGCTCCGTTTCTAGCCATTCGTACTCTTAAACAACTAGCGCAAGATGAACAACTGAGTTTTCCGGATTTAGTTGATATTAAGAATAATGATTTCTATATGGACGACTTACTAACGGTCGAATGACGAGGAACAGGCGAAGAGTCTACAGAGGAAATTACTCAACTGATGTTTAAAGGTAAATTTGAAATGCATAAATGGGCATCTAATAGTGCTGCAGTTTTAAGAAATTCCAAGTTCACGTAAAGTAACTAATGAAAGTGTTGAAATAACTATGGATAATACTTTCAAGGCTCTTCAATCTGATGGAATATGCTCAAAGATGTTTTGAACTAAAATTGATATTGCTACTCAGAAAAACCATTCACTAAAACTACAGTACTATCAGATATAGCAAGATGTTTTGACCGTTAGGATTTTAGGACCTGTTATAATAACTGCGAAAATCTTTTGCAAAATTATGGTTAAGTGGTGTTAGTTGGACTGATGAACTTCCAACAGAACTTGCAAGTGAATGGGTTAGTTACAGAAATGAGTTGTCACAAATGGGTAAAATAGATTTAGAACGATGGATGCATATTACTTTTGATGGTTCAGAACAGTTTGAAGTTCATGGTTTCAGTGACGCATCTTGTTTAGCTTACGCTGCCGTTGTATACTTGAGAGTTTTAACTAAACAAAATGTATTTGTCTCAATTATCACTGCAAAACTAAAGTTACACCGTCACAAGTTTCATTGCCACGTTTGGAACTTTGTGGAGCAGTTCTATTAATGCTAATCAAAGATGTTAAAGTAAGTCTCAAAGTTAATGATGAATCCATACATGCTTGGACCGATTCCACTATTGTTCTGTCTTGGCTAAGGAAGAATCCTAATGTATGGAAAACTTTTGTTGCAAATAGAACAACCGAGATAATAAATGTAATAAGTAGTGATGGTGGCACCACATCAAGTCGGAGATAACCCAGCTGACTCGCTTCATGAGCATTAGACCGAGTTCTTTTAAAGATTTAGATTTGTGGTGGCACGGACCAAAGTTCCTACGTCAAGAAAGTACTACTCCACTCCACAAGTTGATATACCAGACACTGATCTTGAAATAAAGCAAACAGTGCATACTAATGTTAATATAAATTCGGAACATACTGATATAAAAACTCAAGGTGTACTCTTCCTTATATTAACAGATATTCAAAATTACAAAAACTTATTTGTGTTACAGCTTATATGTTAAGATTTATTGAGAATTGTAAAACTGAAGTTCAATCAAAAGAAAAGAAATCACAACCTACATCATTTACTCAGTATTTGACTGTTCAAGAATTAAGAAAAGCTCTAAAGGTATGTATTCGTATCTCACAAGCACTCTATTTTGCAAAGGAAATGGAAATACTGAGTAAAGGAAGTAACTTACCTAAAACAAGTAAATTAGCATCTTTATCGCTATTTATTGATAAAAATAATATTTTAAGAGTCTTAGGGCGACTGCGTAATGCTCAAATTTGTGATGATGCTAAAACTCCAATATTGTTATCATCTAAATGTCATTTAACAAATTTAATTATTAGAGATTCACATCTTCAAGCATTACACGGAGGTCCTCAACTTACACTAAATATAGTCCGTAACAAGTATTGGATAATCGGCGCAAAGAATTTGATTAAAAAACTTATTCGACAATGTCTCACTTGCTTTAAATATTCCTCTGCACCGATTAGCCAATTAATGGGTCAACTACCTTCTTCGCGTGTTACTCCAGGTAAACCTTTCCGTTGCAGTGGAGTAGATTACGCTGGCCCAGTTACTTTAAAATTGTATCCTGGCAGATGTAAAAAAAACTTGTAAAGCCTATATATGTCTGTTTGTTTGCACAGTCACGAAGGCTGTCCACCTTGAATTAGTGAGTGACTTATCCTCCGCTGCTTTTATCGCAGCTTTTCGACGGTTTACTCGACGTGGACATTGCAGTGATTTGTGAGCGACTGTGCAACAAACTTTATTGGTGCCTCTAAGGAACTTGATTCTATGTTTAAAAACAGAAAGTCTACTGTAGTAGGGGAAATCGCTCAACTTTTAGCTAATGACAACACGAACTGGCACTTTATCCCACCAGGTTCTCCACACTTTGGCGGATTATGGGAAGCTGGTGTAAAGTCCGTGAAAGGTCACTTAAAACGTGTTATTGGACAGACACTTTTAACTTTTGAAGAGTATGCCACGTTCTTGTCTCAAGTAGAATCTTGTGTCAATTCACGACCATTAACTCCTGTAAGTAGTTCAGTTGATGACGCTTCTCCTATTACACCCGGACATTTTTTGATTGGAGAAGCACCTATCACTGTCCCAGAGGAAAACCTTGAAAATGTAAAATTATCTTATCTAAATCGATGGCAACTACTTCAGCGATTGTTACAAAATTGTGGACTCGTTGGAGTTCAGAATACCTTAGCACTCTTCAGCATCGTTACAAATGGTCAAATCAAAGTGATGAACCAGAAATTGGTACTGTCGTTTTAGTTAAGGATGAAAGGCTTCCTCCGGGAAAGTAGCTGTTAGGTCGTATTTTAGATAAGCATCCAGGAAAGGATGGTTTTACTAGAATTGTTACATTGCAATATAAAAATAATATTTTTAAAAGACCTATCACAAAAATCTGTCCTCTTCCCATAGTTTTAATTTAGTGCGCATGCTAAAACTGTATACTATGATTGAAATAGTATATTCTTTCTTTAATGTTATTTTACCTTGTCATTTTTTAAGGACTATTAGTCCTTGGGCGCCGGAATGTTTAGACGATTAAATTTAGTTTCTATGACGAACAACAGTTGGCGCCACAAGTGGAAAGAGTTTTAATTTAGAATTTTTATGACAAATATGTAGAAAAACAATGTGACGTTTAACAAAATAAAATATGACGAAAATTTTATGCAGTGTTTAATTTTAAATAAGTAGTGGTGTAAACAACAAACTTTAACATTACAAAATATTAAGTTAATACCATAACGGCAAACTTAAACGGCTATGAGGCAATCCAAAGCTATAACCACGCTTGGCAAGTGGGTTTGCAACTGCAGTTATTAGGAAGATCAGTCCATCTGCCGATTTATTTCCCTCTGTTGCCTCTTACGATGACACCACGGATGATAATATGGGGTAGTGGATATTCTTAGATCGCCAGTATACGATAATCTAATATATTTTACAATAAATGATTCCTACACAGCTTTGATATAACAAAATATTAAACTAATGTCTAACAATAAATTTTCAAAAGACAAAATATGAAAATAACATTTTTTACAATAAATGATTCATAAACACTTTGTTAATACAAAATAAGAAATATTTTTATAATAACCCTCCCCCTCTATTGTATATATAAAATGGCCGTCTATAAAATATAACTATATTAAAAAAAATACGTGATCAGATAATCAATATATTGATCTTTCTAAAGGTTCTAAAGGGCTAAATATAGGCCATTACCTATTAATACCATTATTAATTAATATCTTCCCACTTGGAAAAGGCTTACAATATTTATATTAAAATACCCGATACAAGGACTTCGCTCACTCACATTTTAGAAAAATGGGGGGCACACGGCTCCACACAGGCCAACGCCGTGTGCAGTGAGCGCCAACCAACCAACGCGTTCCGCCCGATGAGAAACTAGAAGTTGGGACTGGACCGTAGTCCACAGCAAAATAACTGGCGAAGAGGGCTTGGCCCCTTGGTATTCATAACAGCTTTGACAATAGGAAATATGAAATAATATTTTTATTAAATAAATGATTCATCTTAACAGCTTCAACAATCGCCTCATAGAAGAGATATTTACCATAGTTGCAATGGTTGTAAGTGGGTTGCCAACTGCAGCTTTTAATTTTAGTCGTTATTAGGAAGACATTGCTGTCCATCTTCTGATTTGTTTCCCTCTGTCGCCTCTTAAGACACCTACAGGATGATATGGGGTGGTGGATATTCTTACTGTGCCACACACAAACTAACATTTTTACAATAAACAATTCATATAACACAGCATTCACAATACAAAGTATGAAACTAATATTTTAACAATAAATGATTCTTAACAGCTTAGACAATACAAATTTTGAAACCAATATTTTTATAATAAGTTATTCTTAACAGCTTTCACAATACAAAAATAATATTTTTTACAATAAATGATTCTAAACAGCTCTTACAAAACAAAGCATAAAAATAATATTTTTTACAATAAATGATTCATAAACACAGTTTTGACAATACAAAATATGAAACATATTTTTACAATAAATGATTCTAAACAGCTATAACAAAACCTTCGCTGCAAATGTCATCTTTTTGGTGATCTTCTCAAATGCTACTTGATTACTCATTTTTTCTGCGTTTGATAGACGAGTCCTAAAATCTTTTATAGTTTTTCTAGACTTCTTTAATTGAATTTTAAGTCTTCTCGCGTGCTTTTATAACAACTTATAATTTTTAGAGTAGTATCCGATTTCGTCTGTTTATCTGAAAATGTTTAATTTATACATTAGCTTTTTCAAATTGAAATTTAAAATGTAGAAATTTACAATAAATGCTGTAAAATGATTATATTTTAGTATATGATATTCTTATACTAGACTATATTTGCTTCCCTACTAAGCAAATTGTTAGAAAATATTGTTTGATACTAAAATATAAGGAATTAAATATTTAAATCAGAAAACTTTATACAAAAAAGATTAGAGGCCTTACATGTGCTGAAACAGCTAGATTAGTTAATTTTAGTCATTTCGGCAATGCATACACCTAAGCCCCACAAAATATGCAGGCTTTATCTATCAAAAGTTTAAATTTTTATTAAACAAAATTGATGAACAAAGATTTATTATGCTACTAAAAGATTGATAATAACCCTGGCAATGGGGTGATCACTACCATGCTATTTCTGTTTTCATACTAATTGTATACAATACTTCAAAACAAAAGTTCCATCGGTTTCTTGTTGGTTCCCCAGAACAAATGTTTTTGGAACCAGTAGTAATAGTAAAAATTAATGATTTCTTATATTTACGAACACTACACATTGAATAAAACTAAAGAATTACCTGTAATTCATTTGTCTGTGATGTTGAAGGCTGGTCATGTGGATGCAGATTGGGCGCTGTGAATATTGAAAATTAAAATATTAATTTAATCACAAAATATAGTGACAGATGAAGATTGTTTCATCACTTTAATTCCTGAATCTTATCCAACCCACCTGTCAAATGTGGCAATTGTTATAAATATCATCCTATGAGGCAATCTATGGGGAAGCCTATATTCAGCAGTGGTTTTTATAAGACATAGATATTTATTCAACGCTTAAATCTACACATGACACATTACAATTAAAGAAAAAAAAATATTATACTGGATCGAGATGGCAGTAAGTTAGAAAAGGGGTTTCGAGAAAATGGTAATACTTAAATAAATAGCTATGTAAAACAGTAGTTAGTACCATATTGCCCTTTCATACGGTTTTGAATTGTTTTTATTATTTCATTGCACAGTAAAGGATGTTATTGCTTTTAAAAGTAGCATTTCCATATTTTTGTTAGAACATGAGCAGTATGCATTAAATAGTGGAGAAAAAAACAAAAATGTACTAACATATTTTATTTATAAAACTTTATCAGTGTGATCAAAAATCACATATTGGTTCTTATTATTTGCCATAAAAATTCTTAAAAATAGAAAACTTCTCTAAAAATATATTTCTTAGCAAAACTTAAAGACTTAATCATAGAGATCAAAATTATAATGTTTATAATTATAGTGTTATTTGGCACAAAATTATTCTCATTAACTTACAAACAACATGAAAAGCTCTTTAACATAAAATTGTTTCAAAGGACTTCTACAAACAACAAAAATATCATTAAAAGCACCTTAATGAAAATAATACTTAAACATAATTAAGAATCACTGACAAGTACAACTTTTAGAATCAGTGTAACCTGGAGATTATACCAACTTATGCTGTTTCAAAACTAGCCTACATTTTATCACATTCACGATCATATCTATTATTATTTAATTACAGTGTTAAATTTTATTTGCTTTATTCCTCGATTGCTAAATTTTCAACATTATTATTAACACAAAATTTTCCCAAAAAAGTCTGCAATTAGCAGATTTACAGACACAGATTTTAAATTATCTTTTTCCTTTTATCAGTAATGGCTCTTTCAGAAAGTCTAGTACAAGGTTGGGGTATTTCTTTTAATTTAAGGATTTTCACTGGTAAAAAACTTTACTGGAAGTATTCTCTTTGTGGCAAATTTTATACAGAAGCACAGAATACATAATAGTACATGGCACAGAAAATTCACTCCATAAAATCATTTAAATAAATAGCGACTCTTGCTAAGCATGAGAAAGCACCAGCTTCAAATAAAAAATTAAAAGAATCATCAAAATCTGTTCACCTAGAAAACAGTTCTAAGGTAACTTTTGAAGTTGGTTGAAAAAGAAATATCTGACATACTGCTCTCGGTTACCACGGTATAGACTGTAATAAATGATATATCTAATAATTATCTATCTGATAACCATCAGGTTTTTTAAGGTGAAAAGGGCAAGTGAGCATACAGTTTACCTAATGGTAGGTTAGTAGTTAGTAAAGTAGTTATCAAGTTTATAAATCTCGTAAGAACATTTTGTACATTTATTATATTGTATAACATATGATATGATTTAAGTGGCCACCCCAAGTACTCAATTCAAATTACCACCTATAGAGATTATAAAATAAACAGTTAAAACAGAATTTAATTACCTCTTTCACCACTCAACTTCTTTCTACAGGTTGAGGCTGATTTGTATGATCTCTCAGGTATGATTAGGAGCATATATTCTTGGGACACAGTAGTTGTGTTCTGTTTCAAGAAATTTATGTTTTCCTTAAATACTCGTGAAAAATAATGCAATGAAATCTATAAAAACACAAAGATTATTTATAACACCACAACTATTTATTTATAAATATGCTCGACTTTGAGTGAAGGTCGTGACAAATTATTGATGAGTAGGGTGGATGCCTAATACCAGCCTTTTCGACTTATTACTTTGTAAATAAGATTTCTAGTAGTCTTAACTACAAATATTGTCGTTTAAAAATTCTTAGTAACTAGAGGAAAGTATATTTCAAATATTACCACACAGTTTCTAAGAGTGTTAAATTAAAATCAAAACACGCACGCAACGGAAAACGCTCATTTTCCTAATTTTTGACAAGTTATGGTCGATAAAATTAAGGATATTTTACATTAGCTCATCTTTAGGCTTTTGATTTGTATAAATATGACTATAGACAGAGTAATGCAGCTATTTTTTTATATTTACAAGTTTTTGTTTCCTTTTAGTGGAAATTAATGGGGCTGTAATTAGATATAGGAAATGTATTTGACGTACCTAATAAAGTACCTAATTTCAGCCACGTAATATAAATCAGGGCTGTCATAAACTGGAATAAATACCATTAATTAGAACATAATTTATTTTAAGGTTAAGAATTTATGACCAATTCGTCTATGTCTTAAAATTGGTTTTAATTTTAAAGTTTAGCATAAGGTGTACTTTCCCTCAGACATTTGTTATATGTTAAACACCTTATATATTTACTTATTTTTTGAGAAAGACAAAAACAAGCAATAAATGTAATTAACTATAACTTAGTAATACTAATTTTATTATAACTTAAGAACATAAATGAAAAACTCATAACAAGGAAAGTGATTCAGGAACATGCTTTGCGGCAGTCAATGGAGGAGGATGTTCAGTAGTGGACTTGTGAAGGGCTGAAATGATGAGGGAGATTCGAAAACTTTAATGATTAAATTATAAGAAATTGATGTGCTACATAATTTTTTATCATAATTTGCTTAAATTAATTGTTTAGTGTTAAAAGAAAAATGCAACTGCTTAAAGCTAAAATACAGTAAGGTAAGGTAAAACATTAAAATAAAATAATTTTGTCATCTGTCTTAATACATATTCCATGCTTGTGACACAGAGTTAAAGAGCTTGTGACATGCATGATTCAAAATTAAAGTTGTTACGAATTTATTTCTGTACCTAAAACTTACCTACAATAGGTACCTATAAAAACTCAAAAGGCATAACCCTATGCTATGCTGGCATTAGGTACACAAAGGACGACATTCGGTACAGGGTGGCTGGAATTTTAGCCATTACGCATTTTTGCTTATCGTCGTTTATAAAATTGTTCTTGAAATAATAATTGTAAATAAATGTTCATTACGTTTTGGATAAATAACTTGAGTGCTAATTAAAATAGCAAGAATTTTTAAAGTTGAAATTGGCAATAAAAGGCTGGTAATAGGGCATCCACCTAATTGCACTGACCCTTTGTTTCTGTGAGATGAATTTAATATAATTAGAATAGAATATAAATCATTTTTCTCCCCACATACACATTCAATCAATGTGACACCTACATACAGTATCTAATTCTACCATTTAAACATATACATGTTAAATATATTGTTTTTAATTTAAAACTCACCTTCAAGATACAAAGTTGGAATAGCTGTTATGGTTAAACGATGACCTGTAGTTTTGTAATTCGATTCAAAGTGATAATCACATATCTTTTTAGTAGTGAAAATTTTCATTGGTTTTATTCTATTTCTAATCTATTTCCAACTTTCGACATCCAAATATGGAACATGTCAGCCCGCTTTACGGGATGAGGAAACCTATGCATAAATGCACCTGAAAATTAACATGTTCTATTAGTTTAACAGTGTGAAATTGTAATTGCTACTAACCTTTCCACAATTTGTTTTGATTGTTTTAAAAAGGTTAACCGCATTCGTTGAATTATCAATATGTATAATTGATAGGTTTTCAAATATTTCTTACCTAATTTGTCGCATCCAAAACACAAATCTTTTCGTGACGACATAGTAAGAACGAAATAACAGTAATGAATGGAATGTAACAAAAATATTAATATGAACAAAGAAAATTATTAGGTTAACAAACTAAATCTCATAATCGTGATGGCGCTCATAGAAAATGGCGCTGCTGTTTACCATAGAATCCTTGTTGACGTTTGGCGCCATTTTAATAAATGGCGTCAAACTTTTTTCGCGAAACGTCGTAAGAGGGAGCCTGTTTCCATACATTTAAGACTTTAAATTTTTAGTACCAACTTTCCTCCCCTGATACAGTTACTAGCTTGCTACATATCTATTTATCTATGACAGTTACTATACTCTTTGATCGGAGTTAACACCTTAACAACTTTATAATTTTTGATGTTATTTTACACAAAGTATTAAGAAGTACTAGTTATCTTAGTACAAGAAATAGAAGTACTGAATATTGTGTTTACATGAAATCAAGGTGAGTGATAACAAACTACTGATTCAACACTATCGAGCATTAATTTAAATATTTTTTTAGGGCTATACATCTTAACTAAACAACGTATGGAGAAGAAAGGTTTTGAACCGACTTCAAAAAAAGAGGTGGTACTCAATTCGACTGTATTTTTTTATGAGTGTTATCTCAGAACTTTTTTCTAGGTGAACCGATTTTGATGATTCTTGTTTTATTTGAAAGCTGGTGCTTCTCATATTGTCCCATATAAATTTGATCAAGATCTGACTTGTAGTTTTTGCGTTATAATTAATAATGCCTATTTAATTGACTGCAACTACATTGATGATGTTCTCATTATATTTATATTGAAGTCGGTTGTACAAAATTTTTAATTTTACCACTAAGTGACAGCCTCGTACCAATAACCCAAGTGTAGAGTAGCCATCCACTATAATGGAGTAAATTTCTGGTAAGTTATGCAGGAAGTTGATGGATGTAGGCGACTTAGGACCATGCCTTGTGGTATTCATTGACAGAGGCCTATGTTCACCAGTGGACTTGTGATGGGCTGTAATGATGATGAATTAATAATATATTAATAATAATAATGAATAAAATAAATAAAAATATTTATTACAATAATAATTATGGATTAATTATGGTCAGCTTATTGGTCATTTGACTGGAACAATGTGACGGACTGCTCCGAGCTCAAATGCAGTAGGTGGTGCTCCTCAATACTGCCCGCATTGTCCATTGGTTTCTTTCCCTTTATTGTATTAAGTATATATCTTCTTTAGTTTTTATGTTCCAACCTGACAAGAAAACGATAGAAATATCACCAATAATAATAATTAATGTTTAATTTTTCAGATGCATGACAATGAAGTGTCTGCATTGAATGCAATGAAATGCCAAACAGCAGATGCCAAAAAGCTTTGCATTCATGATATTGGCTTAAAACTAAAGTCACCAGGTCAGTATGACATAGGTGGTACATATACTGCGGATGAGCCAGATCTATGGTTTTTTTATGTCACTTCTTTATGCCCAGGCTACAACTATCTACTCAATTTATTTCTGTGCCATAGAAAATCTGGGATTGTTTCTCTGGGTATAAGTAATGGTGATGAACTAACGCATCAGATTATTAATGATGTTGATAATAGCTCTCTTTTGTCTGATATATTGACATGGCAAACATTGAAAGCCATACAACCGAATTGGAAGAGCTTTGTAAAAACATTTTGCTTCACAGAAGCAGATGTGTCTAAGATGAAGCACAATACTTTAGTGATACCAGTTGCCATCCAAATGGATCCAAAACGCTTAAAAATGGATGTAGTTACCAATAGAATAAAGCTTCAACATTACTTAGGAGATCCGTTATTCAAGCAGGAAAAGACAGACTTTATCATTAAAACACCAAGCCAAAAAGAGTATAAAACACATAAAATTGTTTTAGCTGCTCATAGTCCAGTTTTAAGAAATATGATCAAAAGTCTTAAAGAAAACTCAATGTTTATTGATATAACTGATAATGATTTAGAACTGCTGCTTGAGTTTTTATATACAGGGACAATAAAAGACATTTTGAAACAAAACTGCTTACATCTACTGGAAATTGCTGAACAATTTCAGTTAAAAAATTTAATTTTACTAACTGAGCATGCTATTAATAAGCAAAAAAACTGTTTATAATGCATTAGAATTTATTTGGAAGGAGGACTAGGAGAAATGCATTAAATATTATCAAAAATTAAAAAGTGGTGTGTGTCAGCACTGACGTGCAATTAAGATGTTGTGGGACCATTTTGAATTAATTATGCATTTACAGTTCAGTGTTGTTTGTTATTTTGTGAGTCTTATATTTTATTTAAGGGTTAACACTACCATTGTTTTTTTAGAGAGCAAAATACTCTCTGCTGTAAATGAAAATACGTGCTGGAGGCACGGAATTTAGACTGCTTGTTTATTTAATAATCTATTTATTTTCTTGAACCCAAGTTTCTTTAAGTTTAAGCCATTCTGGCCCTTTGTTTAGAGTTACCTTAGTGTAAAACTTGTAAAAATATGACTTATTCAAACATAAAAGTATAGTAGGTACTGAGTTTGCCACTGTGATAATATTTTAAAGTATGTAATTGTTTTATCTGTAAATTAACATAGGAAGACAATTAAGGCAGTTGATTTCGCAAGTACTAAAAATGTATTATGGTTTATGGCAAGCAACAAATTCTGCCAATGTCAAGTTAACCAAGGAAGATAATAATAAAAATAAATAAGTTTATGTATGTTGTCAGTAATCTTACATTCTATGCATATATTTCATCATTATCATCATTACAGCCCTTCACAATTCCACTGCTGAACATAGGGCTCCCCCAAGGAATGCCACAAAGCACGGTCCTGAGCCACCTGCATCCATCGACTTCCTGCATGTCTTACCAGGTCGTCACTCTATCTAGTGGGGTTTTTTCCCCATCGGTTGTCGGTTCTTCGAGCGATATGGCCGGCCCATTGCCACTTCAGCTTACTAAACTGTTGGGCTATGTCGGTTACTCTGGTTCTACTGCGGATATCCTCATTTATAAGTTTATCATGCAGAGAAACTCCGAGCATAGCCCTCTCCATAGCTCGCTGAGCGAGCTTGAGCATCCTCATATGGCCAGCAGTGAAGGACCGCGTCTCAGTTCCATAGTTCATCACTGGCAACACGCACTGGTTGTACAATCTCGTTTTCAAGTGTTGAGGAATACCTGAAGAGAAGATGTGTCGCAATTTCCCGAACGTTGCCCAGCAGAGTTGAATCCGTCGATTGACCTCTCGGTCGAAGTTGGACTTACCTAGTCGGACTATTTGTCCCAGGTAAACATACTCGTCAACAACTTCGAGCTTAGTGCTCCCAACAACTACCAGCATAGGTGTGACATGGACATTAAACATGATCTTTGTTTTGTCCATGTTCATCTTAAGACCTATCCGTTGGGAGACACTATTGAGGTCATTGAGCATAGTGCTTAGGTCCTCCAGCGATTCTGCCATAAGGACTATATCGTCGGCAAATCGAAGGTGAGTGATGTACTCGCCATTGATGTTAATACCGTATCCTTTCTAGTCCAGTAGCTTGAAAAATGCCGTGTAGTGGCGGTTAAGAATATCCACTACCCCATATCTTCCCGTGGGTGTCGTAAGAGGTGACTGTGGGAAACAGGCAGGAGATGGGCAGCAGCATCTTCCTGATAACAACAATATTACAAAAAAAAACGGCGGTTGCCAACCCGCTCGCCAAGCGTGGCAACTATGGTAAATATCCCCCATGATGAAAGTTACGAAGAGACGGCCCCCAGTCACCGGCGGCCCCGCTATTCCTGGCTACGGTGGCGACCATGGTAACGGCGGGGCAGGGGGTGCTAAGAATCTCCGGTGGAGGTTCGGTTGCCACCTAAGACAACTCGACCTGGCAACATACAACGCACGCACCCTGAGGACTGACGAGAAGATCCTGGAGCTGGAATAAGAGATAGACAAGTTACGCTGGCATATTATAGGATTATCCGAGGTCCGGAGAGAGGGGGAGGACACAGTAATCCTCGAATCCGGCAACTTGTTCTATCACCGGGAGGGCGACCATCTGTCCCAAGGAGGTGTCGGATTTATCGTCCACAAGTCTCTCGTTAACAACGTTGTAAAGATTGCGAGTGTGTCGACGAGGGTTGCGTACCTTATACTCAGAATCACCAAACGGTATTCGTTGAAGGTCATACAGGTTTACGCACCAACCTCGGCACATCCCAATGAGGAGGTGGAGGAAATGTATGAGGGTATCTCTAAAGCCATGCATTCCTTCAAAACCCACTATACGGTGTTAATGGGAGACTTCAATGCAAAACTAGGCACAAGAGAGGACGGTGAGCTGAAGGTAGGGAAATTTGGAATAGGGCAACGGAACCCAAAGGGCCAGCAGCTGGTCGACTTCATGAAGAAAGAGGGACTCTTTATGATGAACTCTTTCTTCCAGTAACGGCCCCACAGGAAGTGGACCTGGTCGAGCCCCGACGGTTCGACAAAATATGAGATTGACTTCATTATGACGACCAGACGACAAGTGTTCAGTGATGTCTCAGTGATCGCGAGGGTGAAAACTCGCAGCGATAACCGAATGGTTAGAGGCACACTGAACCTAAACGATAAGTTGGAGAGGGCTCGTCTAATGAAGTCAACGCTCCGTCACCCTCGTGCTCTAGTCCAAAGTCCCGAAACCTTTCAGCTCGAGTTATAAAACCGTCTTCAGTGCCTAGAAGACTGCAATGCGGTGGACGATATGAATGACAACCTCGTGGAAACTGTCCATGCGGTCGGAGCTCAGTTGTGCAAGATCCGCCGCAGAAGAACACAAAAACTCTCCGATAATACTCTTAATCTCATGGCTGTTAGACGGGAAATGAGGCTGCAGTCTTCATCAGATTTGACAGCATACAGGTAACTGAACAGACAGATCTCCAAATGTATGCGGCAGGACTTACGCAACTTCAATACAGCTTGTATTGAAGAAGCGATCGAGCGGAACTAAGGCTCCAAAGTCTTTGCCAGAGATCTGTCTGCCAGAAAGAGCCAATTGTCAAAGTTGAAGACCGAGTGTGGCAGCATCGTTTCCGGGACACCTGAGATTTTGAGTGAGATTGAGAGGTTCTATGGGCAGCTGTACACATCATCGTTGGAGCCACACGCAAGTGTGAGTAACGATCCAAGAGCAAGTCTTATTCGACACTATTACGATGATATCCCGGACATCACTCTGAGCGCGATTAGAATGGCTCTCCAGCACCTTAAAAACGGCAAGGCCCCAGGCGAGGATGGAATTACAGCGGAACTTCTGAAAGCGGGTGGAAAACCGGTACTTAAAGTCCTTCAGAAGCTTTTTGATTCCGTCCTCCATGGTGGGACTACTCCGGAGGCGTGGAGCAAAAGTGCGGTGGTCTTGTTCTTAAAGAAAGGCGACAACGCTCTCTTGAAGAACTACAGACCCATTTTCCTTCTGAGCCGCGTCTACGTGCTGTTTTCGAGAGTCATTACGAATCGTCTCGCACTCAGACTCGACGACTTCCAGCCTCCCGAACAAGCCGGTTTCCGGAGAGGCTTTAGTACCATAGACCACATACACACCCTTTGGCAAATTGTACAGAAGACAGAAGAGTACAATCTGCCACTTTGCCTTGCGTATGTGGACTATGAGAAAGCCTTTGATTTTGTCGAAATTTGGGCGGTGTTACAGTCCCTTCAGCGGTGCCAAGTTGACTGTCGGTATATCGAAGTGCTGAAGTGTTTGTACAGCAAGGCTACGATGGCCATCCGAGTACAGAATCAGAGTACGAAACCTATCCAACTGCAGAGAGGTGTAAGACAGGGTGAAATTTATATTCCCGAAACTCTTCACCGCTGCATTGGAAGACTTTTTCAAGCTACTGGACTGGAAAGGATGCATATATTTAGCAAGTTATAAATAAAACTACAATTTTCATTAGAAACATTTGTTTTTTTTTCTAACAAATTGTAGAGTGCATCGAGGATGTTGCATTCTACGACTCACATAGGCTAGACTCTTGATCAAAATGTTTTACCATAGATTGTATCGCGTGACTAAAAATTAATTTCACAGCGAAGGTAGCATGCCGGGGAAAAAATAATTCTAAGAGCCCTACACATAAAAAACAAATAATCTAGAGCGGCGCCCCACAGCATATAACGCCATGATCGACATCGCAATAGACTTAACGCTTCTAGAGCTTTTTTGTCCATTATCCGTTTTAGAGGATAGCCCTAAATATAATTTTGAAGTGTGGATATTTTAGTACCTACGTTTCGTTCGCAGTAATTAGCTCTGAACGTACTCTATTGCCCCTATTGTTTTAAGGTACCTACCTACGAAAGAAGAACGACATTTGTAACCCAAGATCTGTCACTAAACTGATATTAATACGGGTGGGTGTCCCGTAAGATATAAAAGTAGATTTTGTTTAAATATTAAGCGTTTAAATATTATCCGATTAAAAGTATTCAGTGATGGCGGCGTAACAGAACCAATTACCCTATTTCTTTCGGATGTCGTATAAAGCAACTGAGAAAAGTCAAAAATTCCTAGTGTCCTTTGATAGACTGCGATAGATTTTTTTTTTATACAAGTAGGTTGACAAACGAACACAGTTAACAGTGGATGCTGTGGCCCATAGACATCTACATTTATCCTCGATTAATTTATTTGGTTGGTTGGTTTAATTTGGTTGTCAACCCTGAAGACTGCCTCGTTTACAGTAAAAAGTGTCACCAGTTCTCGACACTCATACATACGAAACACAGCAGCATTAAGCTGGTATTCTGTGAGAGTGTGGTCCTTACCCGGTCGAGCCGACCCATTCGTGCTAATCTATACATATAATAAATCTGTTGAAAAGTCGTGTCTGTAATTCTAATATACTCTTAAAAAAACAAGTCCAGGAGACTAAATAAAGGTTACTGAAGCCAAATTAGTGGCTTTTACAATTTTTGTCTGTCTGTCTGTGTATTACCGATTCACGCAAAGACTACTGGACCGATTAACATTAAATTTTATATGTAGGTAGTTAGTAACCCGGGGCAACATATAGGCTACTTTTTATCCAATTACGGAACTTAAAAAAGAAGGTTTAGTATTTTTCTTCCTTTAGATGTTAATTTTCTATTATATATAATTATGTTAGTTAATAGGCGGGATGACGGGTGTTTTTTCATATAAATATCATATTTGTAAATAAAGTTTAAAATTAGTTTTAACCTTTGCATAAGAATTTAAAACTCTGCTGACGATATACGTTTTAATTATCAAAACAGCGCCATCTATCATCAAATGAAAAAAGCCTATATTTTGCCTTTAGTAACTAATAAATTAAAAAATATAAATAACTTACATTTATATGTTTAAATAATTACATTTGTAAAATTATTTAAAAATCCGAGCCATGTGCACAGTATTGAGACATATGTAAGCTGCTACTTTAGTTTTTATACCTTTAATGAAACTTATAAATCAGTTTGTCATTTAAGATTTTTGTATTTTTGAGTTCTCATATTAGCAGACAAATCAAGATTTTTGTGACAATCCTGGTTTCATAGCTCACATGAGATATGTAAATGAACAGGCTGTTGCGAAAATATACTTTAAATATCAAAGATAGCAGATTTTACTTAAACAAAGGTTTATTTTATTTTACTTGTTAAAGGCGGTAATCACACTGATCCAAACGTAAATTTCATAGTACATAAGCATTATTATAATATATTTCTACATATATGTTAATTGCAATTTGAAGTGTCGATTTACCACGTTCTCGGCGGTGAAAGAAAACATGCATATCTGAGAAGTTCCCCAGTTGAGGTGATCGTGCGTTGGCACTTTTTTTGGCCAAAAGCTCTGTGGCCTGTGCCCAGTAGTGACATGTATGTAGGCTGCAATTTTTTAGTTTTAATGGGGCAATTATGCTGTTTTTATTTCATTTATATTTTCGGAGATGTTACTTTTTTGTTTTCACACTACCGTAAATATTAACGGTGGCAAAGATTCGAAAGAATAGAACTCATCATCGTTATCATTACAACCTATCAAAAGTCCAATGAACTGAACATAGGTCTCCCCCATAAATTGTCAAATAGGCTGGATATTTGCTAAACATTTTTCTGCTTCCGATCATGAGTGTAGTCCTACCCACGTTCACTGCGAATAGAACTTCATTTGCAATAAAAGTAATCTTAAGGATTTTATCGTGTTTAATTTTATTCCTGACGTTTCGGGTACTTTAAAGAACCCATGGATACGGGGGCTGAGTTGTATAGGCTCGAAGTCGGAGTATGCGCCGTCTACAACGACCTTGATGCTCTGATCTGCATGAAAACTGCTGATCCAATTGCAGAGCGCTCCCTCTTGATCTCTACTCCTTTCGCACATGTATGAGTGAGAGAAGATAGAACTAGAACCAGCTGATTAGTGACCGTATTAGCGGTCACTAATCAGCTGGTGGTTCTCAAGGTACCTTATGAGCTGGCAGTTTATAATGGATTCCATTATTTTGGAGAACAAGGAGGCGATAGTGATAAGCCTGTAGATGGACGGACCTGAGTGGGTCGCCTTACTACGGATCGGGTGCACTAAAGCTGCCGCCCATAAGTCCAGGATTACGCCAAGGTAATAGGAGTACCGGAAAAGATGTGTTCGAACCGGTGCTAACTCCGGAATTTTTAACGGTTTAAAATCTGAATCACGTCAAGTCAGTCAACTAAAGACGAAAGACAATGACGTAACTACCAAAAAGGTGAAATTTACATTTTGATGTCACAAGTTCCCGTTGCTGACGTTCTCTTTATAGAAAAAACGACAGAATTGTTCTGCCAGTAGTTTTCGTTAGAGGGCGTGAATGTCGTTTGGGAATTGGCTCGGTTTTTGCATAGCTACGGAGAAATATCGGCAGATTTGACATTTGTGCGGGGAGCCCCGTGAAGTGCGAACGTTTTGGGAGCTACAGCGACGTAAATGTAAGTTGTAACAATCAATTTCAACATTATTGGTGCCACAATAACGCATTTGACAATTATGTTTACATAGCGTTTTATTTTTTTATTACATTAATAATATTTGTATACATAGCGTAATTATTATTCATCATCATCATCATTACAGCCCTTCACAAGTCCACTGCTGAACATAGGCCTCCCCAAGGAATGCCACAAAGCACGGTCTAGAGCCACCTGCATCCATTGACTTCCTGTATGCCTTACCAGGTCATCACTCCATCGAGTGGGGGGACGCCCTAACCTTTCTTCCCCATCGGTTGTGGGTTCTTTGAGCTATATGGCCGGCCCATTGCTACTTCAACTTACTAATCCGTTGGGCTATGTCGGTTACTCTGGTTCTACTGCGGATATCCTCGTTTTTAAGTCTATCACGCAGAGAAACCCCGAGCATAGCCCTTTACATAGCTCGCTGAGCGACCTTGAGCTTCCTCATACGGCCAGCGGTGAAGGACCACGTCTCAGATCCATAGGTCATCACTGGCAACACGCACTGGTTGAACAATCTTGTTTTGAGGTATGCCTGACGAGATGATGTGTCGTAATCTCCTGAACGCTGCCCAGCCGAGTTGAATCCGTCGATTGACCTCTCGGTCGAAGTTGGACTTACCTAGTCAGACTATTTGTCCCAGGTAAAGATAATCGTCAACAACTTCGAGCTTAGTGCTCCCAACAACTACCGGTATAGGTGTGATATGGAGGTTACACATGACTTTTGTTTTGTCCATGTTTCTTAAGACCTATCCGCTAGAAGACACTATTGAGGTCACTGAGCATATTGCTTAGGTCCTCCAGCGATTCTACCATAAGGACTATATCGTCGGCAAATCGTAGCTGAGTGATGTACTTGCCATTGACGTTAATACCGTAGATATCCTTTCCAGTCCAGTAGCTTGAAAACGTCTTCCAATGCAGCGGTGTAGAGTTTCGGGGATATTACGTGACCCTGTCTTACACCTCTCTGCAGTTGGATAGGTTTCGAACTCTGATAGCCATCGTACTCCTACTGTACAAACACTTCAGCACTTCGATATACCGACAGTCAACTTGGCACCGCTGAAGTGACTGTAGCACCGCCCAAATTTCGACGGAATCAAAGGCTTTCTCATCACATACGCAAGACAAAGTGGTCGATTGTACTTTTCGGTTTTCTGTACAATTTGCCGAACGGTATGTATGTGGTCTGTGGTGCTAAAGCCTTTTCGGAAACCGGCTTGTTTGGGAGGTTGGAAGTCGTCGAGTCTGCGTGCGAGACGATTCGTTATGTCTCTTGAAAACAGCACGTAGACGCGGCTCAGAAGGGAAATTGGTCTGTAGTTCTTCAAGAGAGCATTGTCGCCTTTCTTGAAGAACAAGACCACTTCTGCTCCACGCCTCCGGAGTAGTCCCACCATGGAGGACGGAATTAAAGATCTTCTGAAGGACTTCAAGGCGCACACATCCAGACACCCACACATAGCCGCAAGCGATTTTACATGCGCACATGCTTAAGTGTCGTTTCTTTTCGCGTAGTTTATATTTTCTTTGCCTCAGACAATACGTAAATCACACAACTTAATATTATAGTAATAGACGAGTGATTACGTCAATTTATAGCGTAGTAATTAAGTATTTTGTTTCTTTTAAAGATTTACTGTATTGTTTTAATTAAGACCATGACCGGTGTTATTTCGTACATAGGGTTTGTTATTTTTAAAGATTTAATTCTATTATTTGAAGCTACTTTTATATGGACAAATAAAAACTATATTGAATATCTCGTTGTTTAAATTCATGTTTTTATTCTCATCTCCAAACCACGCCTATATGTCATAATTTTATTTTTTAAATTTTTTGTTTAAAAAAATGGCATAAGTGTATGTCAGATTTTTTTATTTGGCATTTTAAATAATTGTTAGTTATAAACTAACATACGATAATATTTAAAGATATAATCAAAATTATTAAAACCACATTTATATTTTTAATTCCAAACATTGAAATCCTTCTCCTGAAAAATAGCGAAAACATAATTAAATCGTTGTTCTGTTGGACGAGCGATGAGCTATTTATTTGTTTTGTACCAAAAATAAAGAAAGAGTAACAAGTAAAATACTTGAGGCACTTACTCCATTTCTTATTGAGAATATTATACCAAATTTTATTCTGTATATAATTGGTGCTTGCAAAGGCAAGCTCAGCGCCCCTCGAACCATGCGCTCTAGGCTCTAGCCTAGTTAGCGTGTGGGTAAATCAGGCCCGGCCTGATGGTAAGTGGATGCTGTGGCCCATAGACATCTATATTTATCTTCGATTAAGAATCAAAATGCAGATGCGTTGTCACCCATGAAGACTACGATGGAATGCCTTCTTTCCAATAAAAAGGGTCTCCGGTTCGCTATGCTCACCATACGTAACACAGCAGCATTAGGCTGCTATTTTACGCTGGTATTCTGTGAGAGCGTGGTCGTCCATTCGTGCTACAACCATTATATAGCTGCAGCGTGGCTCTACCACGTAGAATTAAATGAAATTGGGTGAAGAGTTTCGAGGATATTACGCAACCCTGTATTACACCTCTCTGCAGTTGGATAGGTTTCGTCTTAAGAGCATACAAAAGCAGCTTGCTTATGCAAGGGTTTCGTGCTCTAACTCTGTATTAGGATAGACATAGTAGCACTCCTGCACCTCGATATACCTATTGTCGACTTAGCTCCGCTGGAAGGGAGTATCGCCTAAATTTCGATTGACTGAATCGAAGGCATTCTTGATACCCCACTTACGCCAGATTATGCTCTTCAGACTTCTGTATAAACTGTCGAAGGGTATGTACGTGGTATATGGTACTAAAGCCTGTTCGCAAACCGGCTTGTTCGGGAGGCTGAAATAGAACAGAATATTTTTATTCAATATGGATTATTACTTAATACTAAGTCAACTTATGGTTCCGCACCTCAAAAGAAAAAACGGATACTTTATAGGATCACTACGTAGTCCGTCCGTCCGGCCGTCGGTCTGTCTGTTTGTCGAGACCCTTTTCCTTAGGAACGCGTTGAGGTATCAAGAAACCCTTGGATCTAAAAAAAATCAAGCTTCTAAGTCAACGCATTAAAAATTATGGCCATTATGCCATAATTTATTAAATATTATTAAAAATTATGGCCATTATGCCATAATTTATTCAATATTATTAAAAATTATGGCCATTATGCCATAATTTATTCAATATTATTAAAAATTATGGCCATTATGCCATAATTTTTAATGCGATGCGGCCATTTATGTGACTTATTTTGATACTCGCAAATAAAAAAAACCTATAGGAACTTCCCGTTGACCTAAGATCATGAAATTTGGCAAAAGCAAGGCAGTTGCGCTGCCAAGGAGAAAGTTTTTTCATCGAATAATTTTTTTTTGTGATTACAAACTTACATTTGCAGTTGGAGAATTGACCATGACGCATATTGATGTATGGGAAAACATTTTTTCTACTTCAAAGTTAAGTTTGTCCTTCACTCCTACTTATCGTTTCGTCAGAGTAATTTTCGGTACTCTCACATTACCTTTTTTACAGGATAAGGGTGACAAACGAGCACACAGTCCACTTGATGGTTAGTGGTTGCTGTAGCCCATAGACATCTAAATCTATCCTCGTGAGGGCTAAGATGGAATGCCTCTTTTCCAGTAAAAAGGGTTTCTGGTTCTCTATATTCACCATACGAAACACAGCAGCGTTAAGCTGCTATTTTATGCTGGTATCCTGTGAGAGCGTGGTCCTTCCCCGGTCGAGTCGACCCATTCGTGCTACAACTATACCAGTAATATAGCTACAACATGACTCTACCACGTAAAAAAGAACCTACTGAAGTTCATAAACTACATAGTTTATGAACTTCAGTAGGTAATGTTAATTATTTTGGTGGAAGTAGCTAGCTGTAGGTGCCATAACGCTGAAGACGGAGCATACCGATCGTCTCACTCTCGCCTTAACGATACCAATGTTGTAGTAATATATTTAGAGGAGAAACATAAAACATACTTGGAAAAAAAATCGAGACCCGATTCCCGTAATGGGTGAACTATCTACATACCGAGTTTGTACGTAACCCTCGGGTCATTGGTGTTGGAGGTGATCATAGAGCAACTCGGACCGCCGGCTGATCGGAGGAGTAGCCCTAGCTTTTTTCTCCGATACAGAACTGTCTGTCATTTTTTGCGGGGGAAATCTGCGGTCACAAAAACAATCGTCTGTCACTACAAAACTCACACATAACAATTAAATCAATAAACTAACAATTTCACACACACATACATTATAACAGTATCACTCAAGTATATCTAAGTCTATGGTATCACTCGGTGACAGCGACAACTCGGATCAGTCGCTCGACCGATCTGCATATTGTATGAGGGCAAGCGGCCTGTGTTGGTTAACAAATCCGAAACAACACGACCGTTGTTATTATAATTTTTAAGTTAAAAAGAAGTAAATGGAAATAATGTGAATAAAAATTACTTATACTTTTGTAAATTTGACGTGGCAGATCTCCTTTTGCAGTAAAAAACTGAACAATTCGTCGTTTTTGTAGGACGTCGATTCAGCCGCGCAACTAAAAGTCTAGTGAGCAGTGTGGTTGTAACTATGTAGTTTTATTTTACGCATAGGACCGCGTGGACTTATAATTTGACTGAGGAGAACGCCTAAGTATGGCTACTCCCCTACGATCCGCCACTCCGCTGGTGCTCTGTGTGTCTCTATGGCGGCGATCAAATGTACGTTGCCTGCGTATTTTTTTAATTAAATTTTTATATAGTTTAAGGCTGTTATCTTTAATGAAGAAAACAAATAAATAATTAAACAGTCTCAATTCTTCCAAATTAAATATTGTAATAAAACTTGAATACACAGTTTGATTTGACCCACCCGCGTGAGTTACGAGCGACACTTAAAATTCGTGTCGTTCTTTGCCTTCAATTGAATTTCCATCTGCCTTACTCCTCTTAACTTTTATTTAAAGGTAACCGTGAATTGTGTATTAAGTAGCCTTACAGACAGCCAATAAAGATTGAAATGGGCAAAAGAAATTGAACAATTTAATTTCAGCGCAAGTCTTACAACTTTGGCGGTAGCGCATTAGCTAATGGAATAATGTTATGGCTATTTGAATAAGTTTTTATTTAGAATCATGCGTTACTTTACGGAAATCTTTTATATTAAAAATGTTAAAAATAATTACCTAAGATCCGCGTAATAATTTACTTGATATGCGTAATAAATCATTTATTTATAACGTATAAATTATTTATAAATATTAAAAAAGTAAACATAATTAGCTGAGATCCGCGTAATAATTTACTTATTACGCGTCATAAATCAATTGTTTATAACGTATAAATTATTTATAAATATTAAAAATGTAAAAAATAATTAGCTAAGATCCGCGTGATAATTTACACGCGTAATAAATTAATTATTTATAACGCAAGTATAATTTATTTATAAATATTAAAAATGTTAAAAAATAATTAGCTAAGATCGGCGTAATAATTTACTTACTACGCGTAATAAATTAATTATTTATAACGAAAGTATAAATTATTTATAAATATTAAAAATGCTAAAAAATAATTAGCTAAGATCCGCGTAGTAATTTACTTACTACGCGTAATAAATCAATTATTTAGAACGCGGATCTTAGCTAATTATTTTTAACATCTTTATAGTAGGTATTTATATGGCCTATAAAGTCATTGTTTACTGAGCAAGAATTCGTGCTACCACAATTTATTAATATTCAGGTCTGATAATCACTGTGATTATAACAGCACATTTTACCTGTGTCTCTGACACTGCATTCAAGTCCCCCTTCGATATAATAGCATAAAAGGTAGCTAAAGATCAGTGGCGTAGCGTGCCTTAGACGGGCCCTGTATCAAAATTTATTGAGGGGCCCAAATGAAGGGTAAAGATTTTTCACAAAAGGAACAAAAACGCTAGCATTGAATTAAATAATTATGTATAAGCGATTCATCATCGTCATCATCATTACAGCCCTTTACAAGTCCACAACTGAACATAGGCATAGAATGCCACAAAGCACGGTACTGAGGCACTTGCATCCATCGACTTACCAGCTCGTCACTCCAGCTAGTGGGCGGTCGCCCTAAACTTCGCCTACCGGTACGAGGCTGGCACTCGAGAATCTTTTTTCCCCTTCGGTTGCCGATTCTTCGAGCTATATGGCCGGCCCATTGCCACTTCAGCTTACTAATCGGGCTATGTCGGTCACTCTGATTCTACTGCGGATATCCTGATTTCTAAGTTTATCACGCAAAGAAACTATGCTAGGGCTATGCTCGGGCATAGCCCTCTCCATAACTCTCTGAGCGACCTTGAGCGTCCTCATAAGACCAGCAGTGAAGGACCACGTCTCAGATCCATAGGTCATCACTGGCAACACGCACTGGTTGTACAATCTCGTTTTCAGGTTACCTGACGAGGAGATATGTCGTAATTTCCCGAAAGCTCACCAACCGAGTTGAATCCGTCGATTGACCTCTCGGTCGAAGTTGGACTTACCTAGTCGGACTATTTGTCCCAGGTAAACATACTTGTCAACAACTTCGAGCTTAGTGCTCCCAACAACTACCGGCATAGGTGTGGTGACATGAACATTACACATGATGTTTGTTTTGTCCATGTTCATCTTAAGACCTATCCGTTGGGAGATACCATTGAGGTCATTGAGCGATTCTGCTATATGTAATATATCGTCGGCAAATCAAAGGTGAGTGATGTACTCGCCATTGATGTTAATACCGTATCCTTTCCAGTTCAGTAGCTTGAAAACGTCTTCCAATGCAGCGGTGAAGAGTTTCGGGGATATAACGTCACCCTGTCTTACACCTCTCTGCAGTTGGATAGGTTTCCTACTCTGGTTCTGTACTCGGATAGCCATCGTAGCACTACTGTACAAACACTTCAGCATTTGGATATACCGTCGTCAACTTGGCACCGCTGAAGGAACTGTACCACCGCCCAAATTTCGACACAACAAAATAATCATAGTCCACATACGCAAGACATAGTGGCAGATTGTACTCTTCGGTCTTTTGTACAATTTTCCGAAGGGTATGTATGTGGTCTATGGTACTGAAGCCTTTTCGGAAACCGGCTTGTTGGGAGGCTGAAAGTCGTCGAGTCTGCATGCGAGACGATTCTCAATGACTCTCGAAAACAGCACGTAGACGCGGCTCAGAAGGTAAATCGATCTGTTGTTCTGCAAGAGAGCGTTGTGGCCTTTCTTGAAGAACAAGAGCACCGCACTTCTGCTCAACGCCTCCGGAGTGGTCCCACCATGGAGGACGGAATTAAAGAGCTTCTGAAATATTTCAAATACCGGTTTTCCACCCGCTTTCAAAAGCTCCGCTGTTATTCCATCCTCGCCTGGGGCGTTGCCGTTTTTAAGGTGCTGGAGAGCCATTCTAATCTCGCTCAGACTGACGCACGGAATATCATCGGAATAGTGTCGGATAAGACTTGCTCTTGGATCTTTACTCATACTTGCGTGTGGCTCCAACACGTGTACAGCTGCCCATAGAAACTCTCAATCTCACTCAAAATCTCAGGTGTCCCGGAAACGATGCTGCCACACTCTGTCTTCAGCTTTGACAGTTGGCTCTTTCTGGCAAAGATTTTAGAGCCTTGATTCCGCTCGATCGCTTCTTTAATACGAGTGTATTGAAGTCGCATGCATTTGGAGAATCTATCTGTTCAGTTGCCTGATGCTGTCAAATCTGTTGAAGACTACAGCTTCATTTCCCGTCTAACAGCCATGAGATTAAAAGTGTGATCGGAGAGTTTCTGTGCTCTTCTGCGGCGGGTTTTGCAGAACTTAGCTCCGACCGCATGGGCAGTTTCCACAAGCTTGTCATTCATATCGTCCACTGCATCGCAGTCTTCTAGGCACTGAAAACGGTTTTGTAACTCGAGCTGAAAGGTTTCGGCAGTTTGGATTAGAGCACGAGGGGGACGGAGCGTTGACTTCAATAGTCGAGACCTCTCCAACTTAACGTTTCAGTGTGCCTCAAACCATTCGGTGATCGCTACCAGTTTTCACCCTCGCGATCACTGAGACATCACTAAACAGTTGCCGTCTAGTCGTCATAATGAAGTCAAACTCATATTATGTCGAACCGTCGGGGTTCAACCAGGTCCACTTCTTGTGGGGCCGCTTCTGGAAGAAAGAGTTCATCATAAAGAGTCCCTCTTTCTCCATGAAATCGGCCACCTGCTGGCCCCTTGGGTTCCGTTGCCCTATTCCGAATTTTCCTATTTCCCTACCTTCAGCTCACCGTTCACTCTTGTGCCTAGTTTTGCGTTGAAGTCTCCCATTAACACCGTATAGTGGGTTTCGGAGGAATGCATGCCTTTAGAGATATCCTCATACATTTCCTCAACTTCCTCATCGGGATGTGACGAGGTAGGTGCGTAAACCCGTATGCCCTTCAACGAATACCGTTTGGTGATTCTGAGTTTAAGGTACGCAACCCTCGTCGGTCGACACACTCACAATCTTTACAACGTTGTTAACATAAATCCGATAAATCCGACACCTCCTTGGGACAGATGTTCGCCCTCCCGGTGATGGAACAAGTTACCGGATTCGAGGATTACCGTGTCCTCCCCTCTTTTCGGACCTCAGATAATCCTGTAATATCCCAGCGCAACTTTTCTATCTCTTCTTCCAGCTCCAGGATCTTCTCATCAGTCATCAGAGTGCGTGCGTTGTATGTTGCCAGGTCGAGTCGTCTTAGGTGGCAACCGAACCTCCACCGGAGATTCTTAGCACCCCTGCCCCGCCGTTACAATGGTCGCCACCGTAGCCAGGAATAGCAGAGCCGCCTGGGACTGGGGGCCGTTTCTTCGTAACTTTCATCATGGTGGGATGTTTGCCATAGTTGCCACGCTTGGCGAACGGGTTGGCAACCGCAGTTTTTATTGTAGTTTTTGTTGCCCATCTCCTGCCTGTTTCCCACTGTCGCCTCTTACGACACCCACGGGAAGATATGAGGTAGTGGATATTCTTAACCACCACTACACGGCACTATAAGCTATTACTTACAATTAATACTCCTAGGAACTAAACTAGCTAAATAATTCAAATCAAATATACACTTATCTTGCCTTTTGTTCAGCGAACTTATTTATGATATTATATCATTTATAGCTGAAGACGATTTCAGTTTTTTTAAATTTTCTGCCTCTATAGACAATAGTGACAAGTCTGATAGCCTTTCCTGTTCCATAGAAGTCCTTTGAAGTTTCGCTTAATACACGTTCGGGGCCCCTGTAGTCCGGGGGCCCCGTATCATTGATACGGCGGTAGCTACGCCCCTGCTAAAGATACTCGTAATTTGTCCGTTTAGGTGTCTTGAGACTGCACCAGAAACCCTGTTGGGTATTAATCTTTAACTATGGACACTTATTTTTTGTAACACTAGCATAGACATGGGGTCTGACAGACTCCTACATTGTTTAGGGTCATTTGATATTAATTGTGCAAATAAATAAATACTTGGATTGTAAATAATAAGATTTTAAATAGATACGAGAAACATTTATTACAAAATATAAATAATTACAAAAAAAAATCAAAAAAAGGCACTTTTCAGTCTTAATTGGCACTGAGATCACTTAAAGTTCTATTAACTAATTATTTATTTTAAAAATCAACGTAAATATATTTTTTTCTTAAAATCTAATAAATTTTCAATTAAAAAAACAACAATGTTCATTCTGAATTCCAAACGAAAAAAAAACTGACAGAGGGTCAATTACCCTATAATTATTGGCATGCTTTACACACATTTATGGGGTTTGAAAATTGCAGGCATATTGGATTTTTGCATGCTACACATTTGTAGGCAGTCTTTCTGTGGAGTCTTGGTGGACATAGGTTACAAGGTTCTCTTCTCTTGCTCTTCTTTTTCAGATGGGGTGTCATTTGGGGGCGCGTCACCACCCAAAATGCGCTTTATGGTGATTCCCCATTCTCTTGGTAATGCTTTGGTCGAGATATATCTCGACCAAAGCACTACCAAGAGAATGGAGAACTATAACGTCTTTGCATATGCGGAACTACTAGAGAACGAGCTAATTTCTTTATAAAGATACCTCGATCAGTTTCCTTATTTTGATGTTGAGCATCTAATATGCTAGCATTTGATACCACTCAAGTCAAGAATTCGAAAAAATATCACCAGAAGACGGATCATCTAAACGCAATATTTTTGTCGGTCTTTGTACTGCACTTTTTTGTTCTAATGGGCGTTTTGACCAGGAAGACCTTGGTCGACTATTTTCGGCCATGTTAAACAACAAAAATATAAAACATAAGTAAAGGTGGTATAATATTGTTTCTTAAGGAAATATGGACATGGGGTCTCACAGACCCCGTCTAAACTTTAAATACGTGTAACTTACGTTCACATCGAGCGTTTGGTGACTAAACTATTGAACTAGAAGCTAGGAAGCTACTGAGACGCCCACCCGCGGGGATGGTGGTAAATATGTTATTCTAAAAATCAGCAAGTGCGAAAGCGAAAGGTCTGTGAGACTCCATGTCCACAGTTAAGGTTAAGCTGCCATTAAAATCTCACAGAAATTTTGCTATGTTCGTTCATTCATTGTAATGTGTGCCTATCAACGTCCACTGCTAAACATAGGTCTCCTCATAGATTTCCTCATAAGGGGATATTTATGCCATAGTGGCCATGCCTCCCAGACGGGGTGACAACCGCAGTTTTTTATTTTCAAGTTGTTTCTAGGAAGAGCCATGCTGCAGCTATATTAGGAGTATAGTTGTAGCACCAATGGGTCGGCTCGACCGGGGAAGGACCACGCTCTCACAGAATACCAGCGTAAAATAGCAGCTTAACGCTGCTGTGTTTCGTATGGTGAGTGTAGAGAACCGGAGACCCTTTTGACTGGAAATGAGGCATTCCATCTCAGTCCTCACGGGTGACAACGCATCTGCATTTTGTTTGATGTAGATGTCTGTGTGCTCGGTTTTCACCCTTATCCTATTAAAAAAAAAGACACTGCTGCTCATTTTCTGGTTCCCTTTGTCGCCTCTTACGATACTCACGGAACGATATCAAAATATTGTGTATTTATAGGATTTTGTATAAATTTAGAGGATGCAGTGGCAGAGAAAGACGACAAGCACAATTGATTAAACTAGACCAAAACACCAAAAATTTGGGATTTTTTTTTGCATATATATTGGATAGAACTGAGGTTCGAATACGGGTCTGATACGCTGGACGGAGTTATAACAATATTCTCCGACCACTCTCGCGGTGTACTGGCAGCGTAAGAATATCCACTACCCATTATCATCCTGTGGGTGTTGTAAGAGGCGACCGAGGGGAACTGAAATAGGAGATTGGCAGCAGTATCTTTCTGACCACAAATGAAAATGACAAAAAAAACTGCGGTTTCCAACCCGCCTGCCATGTGTGGCAATTATATTAAAATTGCCCCTATGAAGCAATTTATCGTGGTAGAGCCACGCTGCAGCTATATAATGGTTGTAGCATAAATGGGTCGGCTCGATCGGGGAAGGACCACGCTCTCACAGAATATCAGCGTAAAATAGCAACTTACCAATGCTGAGTTTCGTATGGTGAGTGTAGAGAACCGGAGAAACTTTTTAGGGTTCCGTAACCAACGGGACCCTATTACCAAGGCTCCGCTGTCAGTCCGTCCATCCGTCCGTCCGTCGTAGGTAGACAGTTGAAATTTTCAAGGAATGTGTATTTCCGTTGCCGCTACAACAACAAATAATAAAAATAAAAATAAATTAAAAATTAAAGGGGCTCCCTACTAGAAACGTGTTTTACGATGGTACGGAACCCTTCATGCGTGAGTCCGACTCGCACTTGGCCGGCTTTTTATTATTAGAAACGAGGCATTCCATCTTCGTCCTCAAGGGTGACAACGCATCTGTATTTTCATTCTTAATCGAGGATAGATGTAGATGTCTATGGGCCACAGCATCCACTTATCATCAGGAGGACTGTGTGCTCTTTTGTCACTCTGACCTATTCTATAAAAAAAAAGGTTTATGTTCGGCAGTGGACTTTTAGTAGGCTATCAAAGACGCGAGGTTTTCGCGTTGGACGCGTTAAAATCATCATAGAAAATTAATTTAGTTTTATAACAGTTCGCTGCTAAAATGCACCTTTTCAAAAAGTATTTAAAAAAAATCCTGTGTAGTGAAAAACCAGACATAATTTAAAGGAAGCTCTTATTTAACTGACAAAAAGCTAGTGCGCATGCGAGCCTGTAGCTCACCTCTGTGTCGCCTGGTACGGCAACGTACGGTCTAGGGATGTGAAGAAGTACATTTTAAAAATTGCATTGCGTCAAAGTCGATTATTAGCTGACAAAAGTACTTCTACATTCGAACTCTTTTTAAGACGTTTAAAAAATTTTTGCTGAAATAGAAAAATGTGGAGTTTTCAATAATAAATATACATTATATTTTATAATAAAATATCTGAGCGCCTGCTAAAATGTAATAGCACAAAAGTAGTTTGTTACTTAAGAATGATTTTATTTTGTAAGGCTAAGTTACGGTGAAATGGTTTGAAAAATAAAATAAAATCACAATTTTAAGAATTTGCTTCATCTAAGTCCCGACACTACGCTGCAGCATTTTCAAGGACACATCTTTCAGTAGGCTGCAAGCAGCCGGCGATCACGCACGATGTCATCCGCGCTATGAGTTCGCCACGAGAGCAACGTGCCCACGACAATGTCGAATTATTGCCGTTAAAATCAGTATTAGTAAATAATAATTACAAAGAAGATGAAGCTTATTATCCACCAACTCCGGCCTTTCATCCCCATCCATCGAGTTCTAATCTTTACGAGTACACTCTTCTCTCAAAGAGGACGCCGGTCTCTAAACGGTTTGTATTGTTTATATTTTTGTTATATAACAAAAAGGATTCGTTTTTATTCATTGTCCTGAATGCTACGATTGAGAATATTTTAATATGAAATATTCTGAATTTATTTTCCATTTCTGTGGCAATCAAATTGCTACTTGTTTGTAAGCCAAGACTGTATTGTTTCTCTTTGTGTTTTTATTTACCAGATAGGTGGTGTAAAAAATAGAGAATAGAATTAAGATATTATGTAACGAAAAAAATTCAGTCACTTTTTAATTAATTATTTATTAATTAACAAGATACATATAATATACTTAATAAATAAAATAAACTGATATACAGTAAGCTCTAAAGAAAAATCACGTAAAAACTATGGTCTACATTTTTTAGTTTTTTACTGATCGAAATTTTTTATTAGATATCTAAGATGAATTTATATGGATTTACCAAAGCCACGGAATACATAATAGCCAAACCCAAAGCGAAGGTGGATCTCGGACTCACACCTTCGCTCTGGTAATTTTTTTGCAATATATCTCACTTTTGGTTTATGACAGACGAATTTCTTTTATAGTAGATACTGTGATTTTTCTTTTAAAGCTAAATGTTACATTTATATATTTATTTATAAAATGTTATTATTTACTAGCTTTTACCCGCAATTTCGTCCGCGTACAAATTAAACAAGAAAAACCCTGCAGATATATAGTAATAGTGGCCTTTGGGCAAGTAAACTATGTGAGGTATGGGAAAAGGTTAAAATAAATTAAAGGTCTAATTTTATTTACGTTAAAAGGATCTTAATAATATCAACTTATCATTTAACGCTCATAGTTTTGTTGTAAAGTGGTGTTAATGTAAAAAATATATTTTTTAATTATATTTATTATAAATTAGATTTTGCATCAAAACTGAGGAATAGAAGGTAAAGTGTTAAAGCTGACAAAACAGTATTTTAAAAGATATCATCAAAAACATTTATTTAATCTGTTTTTCTATTTCACAAAAAATTGTGCATGTTTTCGGATAACTTCCGACATTGTTCTCCATTTGTTTGTGAAGTTTCATCATAATGGTTGAATTAAAGATTACGTCTGTCTTTCTGTCTGGGCTTAAAATGGGATATTCATGTTTTTAATATCATGCAAGTAACGCGCTGGGCATAATAGGAGCCAGTTATCGCGATATTACAGACAGACTCTTCAATTTTATTTATATGTATAGTCTAGCCATCCGCCCTGGCTTCGCACGGGTGATTTCTGGATCTCGACAATAGCGCCACCTGCCGGGTCCAATTGTGAATCTAAGCCATCTAGGGGTCCATTCAAACACACACAAAAAATTTCATCAAAATCAGTTGAGCCGTTTTTGAGTTTTATCGAGACTAACAGACAGCAATTGATTTTATATAATATAGAGTTTTTTTTATTTTTAACGCCCCTGCAATGCCCTTTGTGAGTGCAATTTCATAAAATCCGTTCTTAGCTGACTTCTACTCGAAGAAAGGAATAGGATTCCTACCAAATTTCAAGTCTCTAGGCCTTATTGTTCCAGAGATATCGTGATAGACCGGAACCAATTGTGATCGTGATGAGTCAGTACATATGTGTATTTAATATGCGTGTATTATACATGTATAAACCTTCCTCTTGAATCATTCTGTCTATTGACAAAAATCACATCAAAATTCGTTGCGTACAAACGGCGGAAAGCGACTTTGTTTTATACTACGTAAGAGAAGATTTATTTCAATAAATAATCTATAGGCATTTACATAATATGTTAGTAAATTTCTTATACATACTCATAACCATTTTAATGAAATAAACTAACATTCACACAAGTGGCTTTGCTTACTCAAAAGTGACAGCAGCCCTATCCAAAATTTTAGGGTAGGACGGTCCATCTTATCAGCATTTGCCCTTTAAACTCTGTTGGGACCCATCGTACTCTGCTTTTAAATATTTGTAACTGTTGCAACATAAATGTAATAATATGTATGAACAAAGATTTTAGTTTAAGAAAAAGTGAAGTACCTATGTCGCATTCCTTGGCTGTGCTCTGCCTACTCCTCCGGTAGGTGAATAGTGTCCTGTAGCCTCCTCTCATAGTCTGCTGCGCTGATATAGTGCGAAAAAGCGGACCTCACATTTTTCACACATTTCCTGGCAAACTTTTTTGAACATGCAGATTATCCTACGTCGTTTTTACTGCGCAGTTAAATTCATAATAGCCGACAGGCATGGAATACGGCAGGTTTTCTCCTAGCGTAAAGTGAAATTTAATGCGAGAAATGTACCGAAAGTGCGGAACGATTTCGCACCGGGACAGCTTCTAATCCTGTATAAAATACAGGTCCGGTTGGCTGTCGAAAATTGCTGCTGTGTATGGGTTCAAAAACAAGTATAGTAGCTTTGGACCTTTTGAAGAAATGCGTCGAGGAGATGATTGGGGACCTTAACTACAACATTATCCCGGTGTTTTGCATTTTGGGAAGTGTGTCCATCATTTATTTGTTTTAATTCTTCTATCCCCATTCTAAGGCCAAACAACCGAAGCACAGCGTGTTTCCATACTTTCGACAGGTGTATCAGTTTCGGACGAGTCGTTTTGTTTTATCATTAAAGCGACAACAAAGAATAAATTTCATCATAAACTGTTATCCCGGTTTTCATCATCTTTATGTCATAGACATGTTACACGCCTTTACACGCACCATCGGTCCGGCTATTTTAAATTATACATATATATATTCTTGCAGTTGTTGTCTTTTTTCGACATCAAAAATAAAGAAATTAATTAACAGGCCTGTTTTTCTAAATCTGGGCAAGGTCGACGGCACCAAAGTTGTGTTTGACGTTTTACAAATTATGAAAATATTTCTTGTTTGTAACTGGTAAACAAGGGTGGGCACCCTTTGCCTTTAGCGTGTTTAAAAGGCAAGGGGTGATATAATATGATATTGTTTATACATTGTGCACCTTTTTCTTTCGTTTTTATTATGACGTTGCGAAATTCGTGATGTTGGTCAAAATTAACTTTCTAAACTCTTGCCATGCGGTGGCGTTGGTAGAGGATTCAAAACCTGGGCATATCTAAGCCACCTCTAATTTCCGACAGACTTCTGGCGGGATAAAGTACGCCTTAGTGCATGATAGCGGACTTCTTATGTCCTCAAAATATTTTAAATTTCTTGGATATGCAGTTTTCTCACGTTGGTTTTCAGCACCGCCAAGCACGTGATAAAATTACAATTAACTATGGCCAGGTAGTTCCCTTTTCTGCTTAGGATTGCGTCAGGAAAGATACCACCCTCTCACCTATTTCTACCACCAAATAGCAGTGCTTACATTGCTGTGCTCCGGTCAGGGTATAGAGAGCCAGTGTTATTACAGGCTGTGAGGCATTCCATCTTAGTCCTCAGGGGTGACAACGCATCAGTAGCCTTCTTTTATAAAATTGGCTGCAGGTCCATGGCCTGCTGTAGCCACTTACCATCAGGTGGACTGTAAGTTCGTTCGTCACTTCAGTTTTATGAATAAGTTAACCTTTTTCATCTGATCGCGAGAAATAGCCACGACCAATGAACATCTGCACCACTGGCTATTTGAGGAAGGATTAGGCTTTTTTTTAAAGGTCTCTATATAAATCATCATTAAATATATAATTCTTCTGTACGTGCGTTTGACACTGAATTCCTCCTAAACGACTGGACTGATTTTAATGAATTTTTGGAACGAAGTTCCTTATCGGACCGTACGAATTTGGCGGATGGGGGCTAGGTGAGAAAATGTGTAAGATTTTTCCGTCACGACCCCTTCTAACGTAGTGTAGACGACCTTGGCGGCTATAAGGAAACGAGATGGAATAGTATCCATCTCCCTCGCACTTTTTCTTATCTTGCCATGAAAGTACTATTATTTTATTTTAAATGATGCTTCATTTTAATACACGCTAGTAATTCATTTATTTGTATTTGTTAATCAATAATATAATACGTTTATCAATAATAATATACTAAGAGAGGAACTTCGTTCCAACCGAGTGTTCCACGACACTCACGCATGTTTTTTTTGTGTGTTTGAGTGGGTACCTCGGTAGTGTAGATCCATAATTGGACCCGGCAGGTGGCGCTGTTGTCGAGACCCAGAAATCATCGTCGCGAAGCCGGTGCGGATCGCTAGAATATCATAATATTTTCAATAATGACTGTGGCCTCCAAGTGGTTGCTACATATAGGTTTCTAGATGCTTATTTTACAAAATATTAAAGTGAGATTCGTTTTCAGATTGCTGCAAGCCTCTCAGCCCCCGACGCCACTGTTGACGCTGTGCGGCGCGCCGCCACCATCGCGGAAACGCGAGGAACTTGCTGCTTTAGCGAACCTTCGCAAGAAAGTCTCACCGGCGTTGCTACATCATGACAGGTACGGACGACGGCTTGATCAACTAAAGTTATTTTCACGTACATTTATTTTAACTGGTTGAGAATGCCTGCGTGAGTGCATGAAGATAAGTTTTGTCCATGTTGTCTATTAGTCAGGGACAAGGAAAAATAAACAGAAAAAAATAATGTAGGTAACATTTTTAATTATTTCTTTTATTTTATTCTAACTATTTCTCTGGGTAATTTCTAAGGTACGCACGTGCACGTAAGGTAATTAATTACAACTAAAAAAAATAAAAAGCGGTTGCCAACTCACCTGCCAAGCGTAGCAACTATGGCAAATCCCTAAGGCTTTAGCAGTGAGGTAATAATGTCAGAGCTCCACGATTTTTATTCATCGGGCGGATTCTACGAGCCGCATTTAGAATTCAAATTGAGATTTCATTTTGCGTTGTTTACAGGGAAACAAAGAATTTATCTCATCTCGTATTGTAATTCGAGTTCAGCCGACTTAGAATACTTATTAGACATTATGAATTTTGGTGACATTTCTTATCACAAATTTTGCGGCATCTTCTATTTAACCGACTTCAAAAAGGAGGAGGTACTCAATTCGATTTTTTTAGGGTTCCGTACCCAAAGGGTAACCAACGGGGCCCTATTACTAAGCGTTCGCTGTCCGTCCGTCCGTCCGTCTGTCAGCGGGCTGTATCTCATGATCCGTAATAGGTAAACAGTTGAAATTATCACAGAATGTGTATTTCTCTTGCCGCTATAACAACAAATAATAAAAATTAAATAAATTAAAAATGAAAAGGAGCTCTTCTACTAGAAAGTGTATTACGATAGTACGGAACACTTCATGCGCGAACCGAACTTTTTTTTAGGTGAACCGATATCGATGATTCTTTTTTTATTTGAAAGCTGGTGCTTCTCATGTGGTCCCATATAAATTTGATCAAGGTCTGACCATTAGTTTTTGAGTTATCCTTAATAATTTATATTGAAGTCGGTTGTACAATTTTTTTTATCGGCCCGTAACAGACTGGTATTGAACATAGATATCTCTCTCATTGTAAGAAGAATTTCTTGAAATCGCTAAATTTCACAGGCGTATTGCCATTCGGTACCAGATGTCTTGCGACTTTAACGATGATCACTTTTTTTTGAAAAACGTTACCAGCACACTAGGATTTTCTACTTTATCGTGGAGGCAGTTTACAAACATAAATTGCACAAGGACAAACATCCAGACCCGAACAATTATTTGTAGTCCATACAAATACTTGTTCCGTGCGGGATTCGAACCCGCGGCCCCCAGCGCTACGACTCAATGCTAAGCCACTGCGCCTCGCAGCCGTCGTGGTCACTGTCACTGTTGCCAGTCAGGTATTTAACAACCGGTATTTACGTGATGGTACAAATCGGGGTCTTGAGGAGTCAGGTACGAAGCCAATGCGATGAAATGGGATAGAGAATGGATTCTTTTTTCTCTCTATTTTAACGTTATAAAACGTTAAAATTAACGTTACACTAGGATTTTCTCCTGTACCGTGGAGGCAGTTTACAAACATAAATTGCACAGGAACAATTATCTGTGGGCCATACAAAAAATTGTTCCGTGCGGGATCTTTTACTTCGCTATCACATTGTTTTCTTAATTTATAATTGTGATGTTTATCTTAATTCTTTTATAAAGAAGTACTAGCGATCCGCCCCGCGTCGCACGGGTGTTTCCTGGATTTCGACAACAACGCCAAACTACCGGGTCCAATTGTGAATCTAATCCATTCTCGAATCAACTTAGTCAAACACACATCAAAATCGGTCATATATGTATATATATATATATATATAACGAACACACACAGAATCAAAATGCAGATGCGTTGTCAACCCTGAGGTCACAGATGGAACGCCTCGTTTCCAGAAAAAAGGATCTTTAAATAGTCTAGTTATGTATAATAAATAATCTACAATAAATAGCGGGTTGTTTGACGATCGCAGCTTGCCTCTTTAGCGCTGCAGTACGCAAGTACGTCACCGATCTGGTTATTCATAATGCTACTGTTCCTCCAATTGTTTCACAGCGACAATAAAAAAAAAAAGAATAAGTGTGACAAACAAGCACACAGTCCACCTGATGTTAAGTGAATGCTGTGGCTCATAGACACAATCCTTGGTTAAGAATCAAAATGCAGATGCGTTGTCAACCCTGAGGTCAAAGATGGAACGCCTCGTTTCCAGAAAAAAGGGTCTTTAAATAATCTAGTTATGTATAATAAATAATCTACAATAAATAGCGGGTTGTTTGACGATCGCAGCTTGCCTCTTTAGCGCTGCAGTACGCAAGTACGTCACCGATCTGGTTATTCATAATGGTACTGTTCCGCCAACTGTTTCACAGCGACAATAAAAAAAAAAAGAATAAGTGTGACAAACGAGCACACAGTCCACCTGATGTTAAGTGAATGCTGTGGCCCATAGACATCCACATCTATCCTTGATTAAGAATCAAAATGCAGGTTATAAGTTATCACCCCTGAGGAATAAGATGAGATGCCTCGTTTCCAGTAAAAAGAATCTCTTCTTCTATATACTTACCATCCGAAACACAGCAGTAATAAGCTATTTTACGCTGGAGGACGTGGTCCTTCCCCGGTCGAGTCGATCCATTCATGCTACAACCAAAATATAGCTGCAGCGTTACTCTCTCTCTCTCTACCACGTAACAAACGTAATTTTTTTATTATTATCGCAAGAATATGCGATACTATTATGGCTGCAGAACTAATGGGTCGGCTAGACCGGGGAAGTGTCATGCCCTCACAGAGTGTCTGCGTAAAATAGCAGCTGTTTTTTGTATGAGTGATGAGAACCGGAGTTCTTGTAATTTACATTTTAGCCCTCAGAATTGAAAACGCATCTGCATTTTGATTCTTAAATGAAGAGCTAGGTGCCTATGTGCTCATTTTTAAGTTTGTAATTATAACCAGCAATTACAAAGAAATAAGAAAGAAAGAAACTGTGTTCTGAGAGACTGTTAACGCACACAACAATATACAAAATTAGAACTGAAATATACGTAGATTTAAATAAAATCGACTTTGTACGCCAAAGGCATGCCATAAAAGGACATCACTTAGCATGTGTTTGTGGTGATAGCACAACGCTGATTTTCAGTGATGTCGAAAATCTTGGCGATACAGCCCCAAGTGTCCCATTAAGTACCCAAAACGTCGGAAATAAAAATGGAGACTTTAACCATACAATCTGGGGTATTTACAAAGGATAGTGTATTTTAATAAAAATATTGAAACAAGCGAAAAATATTCTTTCTTGGTTTACTTTATCTGTTCAATACTGTTTACGGACACATGACTGAGTGGCCAGTGTTTTCGGCAATTAAATTGTGATCTTGCACTAGATTTCTGGGGATAGTCAATATAATTATGTTAATAAACGTAATTATTAACATATTTTTGTTTATTTGCCTATATTTGTAGTCAATTTTCGATTATTATTTTCGGATACGTTACGTGGTAGTCACGCTGCAGCTATATTATGGTTGTAGCACGAATGGGTCGGCTCGACCAAGGTAGGAACATGCTCTCACAGAATACCAGCGTGAAATAGCAACTCGATGCTGCTGTGTTTTGTATGGTGAGTGTAGAGAACCGGAGACTTTTTACTGGAAACGAGTCATTCCATTTTAGTCCTCAGGGGTGACAACGCATCTGCATTTTGATTCTTAATTAAGGATAAATGTAGATGTCTATGGGCCACAGCATCCACTTACCATTACCACGTTTGCTTGTCACCCTTATTCTATATATTTAAAAAAAACTATCAATATATAATAATAACTATCCTTCACGAGCAAACGCAGTGTGTAACTCTTGTTATTTAACAATTTGTATTTCGCACAGTAATGGGCTCCTGCTATATTTCGAACCAAGAATCCACAGCGTGATGGTGCACTTTGTGCTCGTCTCATTTGTGACCCTTATTCTATTAAAACATTTGGCATTAGGTTACTCAAAAATTAGTAGACCCATTTTAGTGGATACGAGGCATTTCATCTTAGCCATCATGGGTGCCCACGCATCTGCATTTTGATTCTTCATCATCATTATTCATCATTACAGCCCTTCACAAGTCCACTGCTGAACATAGGCCTTCCCTAAGGAATGCCACAAAGCACGGTCCTGAGCCACCCGCATCCATCGACTTCCTGCATGTCTTACTAGGTCGTCCTCCATCTAGTGGTGGTCGCCCACACCGCTCACCGGTATGAGGTACAATACCGAGAATCTTTTTTCCCATCGGTTGTTGGTTCTTCGAGCTATATGGCTTTTCCATTGCCACTTCGGCTTACCAATCCGTTGGGCAATGTCGGTCACTCTAGTTCTACTGCGGATATCCTCATTTCTAAGTTTATCACGCAGAGAATCCCCGAGCATAGCCTCTCCATAGCTCGCTGAGCGACCTTGAGCTTCCTCATACGTCCAGCAGTGAAGGATCACGTCTCAGTTCCATAAGTCATCACTGGCAACACGCACTGGTTGTACAGTTTCGTTTTCAAATTTTGAGGTATACCTGATGAGAAGATGTGTCGTAATTTCCCGAACGCTGCCCAGCCGAGTTGAATCCGTCGAAAAAAAATCGACGGTTTTTGATTCTTAATCGAGTCTTAAGGATGATGTTAAGTCTCGTGCTGTCTCTATCACTTTAAGTCAAAGTGACTGTGATACCACGAGATTTAACGACGTCTTAAAATTGAGTAGTATTTGAGTATTTGGCCATTATTCTATAAAAAAAAAAGTTTCCATATATAATGTTATAGCGTAGGCTGGTGACGCTACTATTTTATTGTAATGGTTAAAGAGATCAAAGTGTCATTATTTAAGTAAACAAACTAAAACACCATACAAATTCCGTTTTACAAACCCTGTTAGGGTAGATAAAACGGATATACTTCGAGGGCAAAATGGATATATCCCTTAGCATTCGGAAACTAATCACTACAAAAATCACAAAAATAGGAACCATGGCCCGAGTATAACGAACAACTCTCATGCGTCCATTCGCGACATTAACAGCATTCAATCCAGTCTTCTATACTGGTAACTAGGCTAGGCAGTCTTCTAGGCTGGTATACAACTCCTTGCACACAGTACAATAATATTTTTTCTCTTCATTTTCTTTACCTCGTCTTGTCTTTTCTGCACTCTTTTTCTTTAACTTCGAACAGTCTTTTTTCTTGCCGGTTGTTGACTTCTTTGATCTAGACACAGAAGCTCCAAGGTTTATTTTAAAACTGTTTTTTTTTATTTATCTTATTGTATGGTTTTTATAGGTGTGTTGGTTAATATTTCAGATATTTGTAATTTTCTACCCCTACTTAGGTTTTTAAACTGTTGCTGGGGCATTGGATGAATCTCTTTGAGTATTTCAGCACTGGATGCAGTAAAACAATCAATGGTTTTTGGTACATCCAATGTACAAACGGGAATGTGTGGTGCTGTCAACGTACATCGTGTCTTTTCTGGAGTCTTCAAAACAGGTGTTGACTATTCTGGAGGAATTATCTCGTGTGTGTGTACGTGAGCCAAAATAGGTGGCGTCGTCAAAACTGGTGAAGTAATTTCATCTGGTGGTACAGTGAACAGAATGTGTGGTGCTTCTGAACCATGTGGTGTGGCGATCGTATCTGTTGTTATAGATGAAACAGTCATTTCTAATTGAGAAGGTGTTGGAGCCCCGTGGTCTTCGCCTGTAGAGTGTGAAGTTGATGCCTCGTAGACTGTAGAAGGTGCGAATAGTGTTTCATCTATCACATTTCTGTCGTACGGATAAATGCCGGCTGCTCTAAATCCGCTCATGGCGTTTTGTGATGTTGCTACTTTCAAGTAAGCAGGTGTAACGAGACGTACAATTTCATACTGCGAAATAACTACTGCAGATACTGCTTTTGGAACTTATTTATCTCAATTTCAAAGGCCACCTTAAATGGTGCATAGACAGCAACATCAAGTGGCTGTAACTTATGAGATGTGTATGGAGGAATGGACAAAAATATAACGTTATGATCTCTTGCATATTCTAAAGCAGGATAATATTTATGAGACTCATGATTGTCTAGAATTAATAAAGCCTGACATTCACTCGTAGGACGCATATAAGTCACAAAAGCTATTAGGCCACTGTAAGAAAATTGCTCCGCTTACCCATCCACTATCTGATATGGTGCCTTAACTACCAGGACATGCCCTATCTAGTAGACGTGGCTGAAACCTTTTTCTTTTAAAAATAAACAATGGGGGAGGTGCGATACACCCTGTTGCGCTACAGCAGCAGATGACTGTTGTCAAAGTACCTTTCTCTAAGCTGCTCACCATGCCGACCTGCTTCTTACCAAGTACTGAAAGTGCTTTTGGTGGTTTTGTAGACGAGGTCCTCACACCTGTCTCATCCATGTTATATATCATATTAGGAGTGATATGACGCTCTTCGACAATGGTCTCCAACAAATCATAAAAACGTGTCACAGCTGGTTTGTTAAAAGCTGATAATCTGGCTACCGATGTCGGCTCTGGGCTTCTTAAAACAATATCGGTATGACGTTTCAGAAAATTTTTAAAACACTGTTTACGAGCAATATTGTTCTTAAATGGCGTTTGTATGTTTTGGTGCTTAGCATACTCACCAGCTAATTCCATAAATTCATTTCTCGACAGACCGTAAAACAGTGCATCTAAATCCCTTAAATGTTTTTCTAAATTTTTCTCTTGTACTTCATTAAATACAGGCTTAAAACTGCCGAGACTTTATACTACTATTCGATTTCACATGACGTTGCAGCGTAGTATACTGTATTCCATATTTTTGAGATGCACTTTTTATTGAGGAAGTTTATGCTTCTGCAATTGCTTTTTTCATTGTTTCCTCCGACCAAGAGGCCCTAGTGGTCTTCCGTATGTAGTTGTTAACTACTGCAAGTAACAATAACACAAATTACATTTAATATTGAATAAAAATAAACTCAACTTATTCGTATTTAAGGTAGGGCAAAACCACAGAACACAATTACTCTCTACCAAGAGCAGAACGCCAACTTCATACTAAAAAACGGAAACATGTCTTTATGAGTGTACACTAAAAGCGCTACGGTGGGCGCCCATATAAAACTTTTTTAGCGGGAATTTCAAACCTTTGTATTCTGTAACTTTGAACTTTTTATTTAAGGCATATTCGAGTAATTTTGGCTCAAGACTCACAAACCTATGGGGGTAAATTCCAATACATTTGAGAGGTTGCACCAAAATTACTCGAATATACTTTAGATTAGTATGTGAGATAAAATAAAACTATAAATATGTATAGTTATGTAATTTTATTTTCTGGAAGACAGATTGTTTTATAAACAAATCAGCAAAATTCTCATGGTGAAAACTTAACTCAGCCGAAATACGTGATCTGAAACAGATACAATTCGAGTCAATATAGTAATAATCCCTACAAATAACGGTCAATAAATTCAAAATGTTTATAGACTTACCACAATATTGTCATAAGTTTTTCTTTTCCTATTATAGGAAACCTGCAGAAAGTGATCAGACGATTTTGTGCTTTTTATTTGCACAACACTTAACTTACTTTCGATGATGATCACACATCGTGCATAAAATTTTGAAATAATGAATTCATTTATAGTCAATATCTTATACAGAGTTAACATCTCACAAAAAATCTTTACTGTATATTCACGACGATATTATGACTGTGTATTCGCCTACAAACGAAAATGAAGTATTCTGAGCCCATAATAACTGAATTTAAGCAAAAGTCAATAATAAATATTAAAATCTAAACCTATGAAATAAATTTGAATAAATTTCAGAAAATATTTTCAATATGAAAGACGTTAACAAACAAATGTCATTTTCTTCTTCTATTAATTCATGGCTTCTTTTGATATAATTCTGCTAATATTTAATAATTTAATTTTAATCAATTAATAGGTAAATTAATTGTGCAAATTTCAGAGTAATATGTATGTAATTATACTTTAAAGAGCAAACCAAAAAAGTTTAACACAACATTTTTAGTTTCTACCGATATAATATGAATTTTTGTATCTAATTTTTAAAATGGCAGTCTAAAACAACATGAAGGAAAGAAACAGCGACATTTTTTTCTCGCTTTATTTTTATAAGCCCAACATGAACATTGACAAAATCATGATTGTGTGCAGATTTTTCAGCTTTCATATAAAGTTGCATCACCCTGGGCAAAACGGATTGAGATCCGTTTTACCCGTTGCGTTTTGCCCTATACTCTCTTATAATAATAACCTAAACTTTGTTCCGCTCGCATTTACCACTTTATATCAAAATTATCATTATAATAACATTACATAAATACCTTACAACATCGACAGATTAATTTATAATGAAAACTTAAAATAATGTGATAAAATGATGTCACAACTTACCTTATTTTTTTAATTTCGCGTAACAAAAGCAATAACACGTCACTACTTCCACGTACATACCACGCGGAGTACCGCGGAGTAATTGTGTTCTTTGTCCGCGAGTGACTGAATCTGAAACTGAATCACTAATCAAACTGAATACAGGCCTATAGAGAAAATATCCGTTTTGTTTGCCTGCCTTAACCATCTTGCTCTCACTTCCCCTGCCAGAAAGCACGGTCCTGAGCCGCCTGCATCCATCGACTTCCTGCATGTCTTACCAGGTCGTCACCCCATCTAGTGGGGGGACGCCCTACACTTCGCCTACCGGTACGAGGCTGCCACTCGAGAACCTTTTTTCCCCATCGCTTGTCGGTTCTTCGAGCTATATGGGCGGCCCATTGCCACTTCAGCTTAAAACAATTCGTTGGGCTATGTCGGTCACTCTAGTTCTACTGCGGATATCCTCATTTCTAAGTTTATCACTCAGAGAAACCCCGAGCATAGCCCTCTCCATAGCTCGCTGAGCGACCTTTTGTCCTCATACGGCCAGCAGTGAAGAACCACGTCTCAGATCCATAAGTCATCACTGGCAACACGCACTGGTCGAAAAATCTTGTTTTGAGGTTTTGAGGTATGCCTGACGAGATGTGTCGTAATTTCCCGAACGCTGCCCAGCCGAGTTGAATCTGTCGATTGACCTCTCTTTCGAAGTTGGACTTACCTAGTCGGATTATTTGTCCCAGGTAAACATACTCGTCAAAAACTTCGAGCTTAGTGATCCCAACAACTGCCGGCATAGGTGTGACATGAACGTTACACATGATCTTTGTTTTGTCCATGTTCATCTTGAGACCTATCCGTTGGGAGGCACTATTGAGGTCGTTGAGCATAGTGCTTAGGTCCTTCAGCGATTCTGCCATAAGGACTATATCGTCGGCAAATCGAAGGTGAGTGATGTATTCGATATTGATGTTAATACCGTATCCTTTCCAGTCCAGTAGCTTAAAAACGTCTTCCAATGCAGCGGTGAAGAGTTTCGGGGATATAACGTCACCCTGTCTTACACCTCTCTGCAGTTGGATAGGTTTCCTACTCTGGTTCTGTACTCGGATAGCCATCGTAGCACTACTGTACAAACACTTCAGCACTTGGATATACCGTCGTACCTTCTAGTAAATAACAAACATGTTATAATAATAGGTGGTGAGTAATCAATTAATTATTGAAATATACAACCTGGGTATTTTATTGTAAAATATTAATTTGAAAAAAGACCGACGGATTTGACTGCTCCGTCGCACTGCGGCTTAAATTTTTTTTAAATTTATTTACTAATCTTTACAAAAACATTACATAATAATATAACTTCGCCAAACTGTAAAGACAGTTTGTTGGCGAATAAATGCACTCTTATATCCTATTACATAATTAAATAAGTACACCACCCACATAATGTAGCAAAAAAATAGAAATTCTAAATATAAACACTATTATTTCTATATTCTATAACATCCCACCCACATAACATTGCAACCAAATAGAAATTCTAAATATAACCCGTATATATTTTTCAAATATTACAAACGAATATCAGTTTTACAAATTGTCAAATACGCTATCATGTATGTCTAAAAAATAATTCTTAAGTTTCTTTTTATTTGTAAATTTACGATCAGGTCTAGCCTGCCTTAGCCAGTCTATTTCATTAAGAAGCTTTGGTATTAAATAATTTGTACATCTTTTACCATAGTAGTTTTTAACACTAGGCTCAATTAATTTCCCTTCTCTAACTTTCCTGGTTCTATATTTATTGAGTTGCGCGGAAAATGTATACAAATACTTGTTCCGTGCGGCATAATATATAGAGATATAAGCCATATAGCATGGCTTATAAATAAATGTACCGTCTCTGGATGTTTGTCGTTGGGCAATTCATGTATGTAAAATGCCTTTCCGCAAAAGGAGACAATCCTGGGGGTATAACATTTTCAAAAAAAGACCCGATGGATTTTTAGCCGGTTCTTCCTGGTACAGATGTTCTTTCCGAACCAGCGGCAAAAGCCGTAGAAGTATAGTGATTCAATAAGTATTATTTATAATCTACTTATCTTGAATAAAAATTATTCAGTTCTATTCAATTCCACGAACGACACTTTGAACAAAAGTAATTCATCAAAAATAAATAGATTTTATAACAGATAAAATATTAGCGGGTCATTATATTTGAATAACAGCCCACAAAATATTTTAAACAGCGTAAAAATTAACATGCTATTAAAATAGCGATCGTTATTTCAATTCGTGCTTGGTTCAACGGGTATCGACCTTGTGGATTACCCACTGCATTTACATACAGTTTTGTTACACGCACGCTTACTACGTCGTAGTTGTATTGTATTTTCTATAGGGATGGACACAAAATTTAGCGTCGCTTAGGAACGACGTTACGTTGGAGTTAGTAAGAGTATTAATAGTTGTTTTGTGGGGCTATTATTAATGTAATAATGAAGACTGTTCACTTTGTATTAATATATTTAATGTAACTTAACATCATTACAGTTCTTGAAAACTCAAGTAATTCTAGAGCTTATCTCTATATATAAAAATTAATTGATGTCCGTTAGTCTCGCTAAAACTCAAAAACGGCTCGACCGATTTTGATGAAATATTTTGTGTGTGTTTGAATATGGGTCCCTAGATGGTTCAAATTCAAACCACTATAATATAATAACCAATATCTAACCAAAGACCACGGTAGCAACAGTGTTGTTACCTTAATACACTTAATTACACCTAAAGCACAATATCCAAAAAGTGTTTTTTTTTTTAAATTTATTTAATTGAAATCTCACGAGATTACTACAGGTAAAATATCATATTACCTAAGTATATAATTGTTATATCATATATCCTGTGTTCTATTTCATGACACGATCGATTTCTACATGTGTACAAGCGTGATTGAAAGACAAACATTCGAACAAACATAGTTTAACTTTTTTGGAACGAAGTTCTGTATCGCACGGTACGAATTCGACGGATGGGGGCTAGGCGAGAAAAAGTGTAATATTTTTCCGTCACGACCTCCTTTCTATAGTGCGAGCGAGATGGAATAATATACATCTCCCTCGCACTTTTTCTAATCTTGCTATTAAAGAAATATTATTTAAATGACGCTTCATTTTAATAGACACTAGTAACAGACACTCAGGCATGTTTTTCTAATATTAAGTAAGAAAATGAAAAATCATTTAAGTAACTGAAGGTTATCTAGTTATATATATATATATATATATATATATATATATATATATATATATATATATATATATATATATATATATATATATATATATGTGTGTCATCATCATATAAACTTAGAAATGAGGATATCCGCAGTAGAACTAGAGTGATCGACATAGCCCAACGGATTAATAAGCTGAAGTGGCAATGGGCCGGCTATATAGCTCGAAGAACCGACAACCGATGGGGAAAAAAGGTTCTAGAGTGGCAGCCTCGTACCGGTAGGCGAATGTTCAGCAGTGGACTTGTGAAGGGCTGCTATATATATATATCTCTTGAATTTTCATGTAAAATAAGAAGAAAATATTTTTTTCAACCATTCATTTCCTTGGGTCGTCACTAGTGATTATTAATATTCCACGGAGTTTCTGCACTTCACGCGAGCGCTTGTAACGCCGTTTCAAGGTCGAAGGGCTCTGACTTCGCAATTTTCTCGAGAATAAATCATTTATTAAAGCGAGGGAAGAACGCAAAAGTATCGCTACCCTGCTAAGCCTTGAAGCACCAAAGTTATAGAGTTTTGTAACGTAATTTCGGGGTATTCGTGCTTCAGGTTTGACAAATTTCTTTAATACACACTTCGCAGATATTAGGTTTGCGAAGTATACACGTGGCAATTTATGTAATTAAATTGTAATTAGCTTGGAAATGAAATATGTTTCATAGGACAAATATGATATACTAAAGGTGGATGGGACTAATCGTAGCTCAAATCTATCTGCGTAATTAGACTAAGACTATTTTTGACTTACTATAAAAGGAGGAGGTACTCAATTTGACTGTATTTTTTATGTGAAAGCTGGTGCTTCTCATGTAGGCCAATATAAATTTGATCAAGATCTGACCATTAGTTTTTGAGTTAGTCCCCCGTGACCATGGGTGCTGTAAAGCACCCGAAACGTCGGGAATTAAAAAAAATAAGTTAATTAAACGCGATATAATCCGTAAAAGTAGTTTTATTCAATGTGTAGTGTTGCCGTAAATATAAGAAATCATTACATTGATGATGTTCTCATTTTATTAACCGAATTCAAAAAAAGGAGGTAATCAATTCGACTGTATTTTTTTGTTTATTTTTTTATGTGTGTTACCTCATAACTTTTTTCTAGGTGAACCGATTTTGATGATTCTTTTTTTATTTGAAAGCTGGTGCTTCTCATGTGGTCATAAATTTGATCAAGGTCTGAGCAGTAGTTTTTGACTTATCCTTAATAATTTATATTGAAGTCGGTTGTAGAATTTTTTTAATTTTACCACTTGTAATACAGTGGTGATTTGATTTTATACGTGGTACAGCCATGCTGCAGCTATAATAGTAGTATAGTTGTAGCACGAATGGTCGGCTCGACCGGGGAAGGACCACGCTCACGGAATACCAGCGTAAAATAGCAGCTTAACACTGCTGTGTTTCGTATGGTGAGTGTAGAGAACCGGAGACCCTTTTACTGGAAAAGAGGCATTCCATCTTAGTCCTCATGGCTGACAACGCATCTGCATTTTGATTCTTTATTGAAGATAGATGTAGATGTCTATGGGTCACAGTAACCACTTACCATCAGGTGGACTGCGTGCTCGTTTGTCACCCTATCCTATAAAAAAAACTTAGCCGCGTGGCTACGTAAGAGAATCCATTATACCAGTATGTCCCGTAGGTATCGTAAAAGGTGACTTGCCTTGTGTTACCTTGAATGCCAGAAAGGCCTTATGGCTTTGGTGGTATAACCATAACGTATACGCTGGACGTAAAATACACAGATCGGTGAAGGCACTTCGATCGCCAATCTGCCTGCCTTTGCTGAGCAGTTTATTAAGTAGGTAGAGCCATGCTGCAGCTATATTATGATTATAACACGGTGGGTGGGCTCGACCGGGGTAGGACCCCGCTCTCATAGAATACTAGCATGAAATAGCACCTTAATGCTGCTAGTGTTTTGTATGGTGAGGGTAGAGAACCGGAGACCCGTTTTACTAGTAACGAGGTGTTCCATTTTAGTCCTCAGGGGTACATTTTGATTCTTAATCGAGCATGCATGGAGGTCTATGGGCCACAACGTCCAATTATCATAAGGTAGACTGTATGGCCGTTTGTCACCCTTATTCCATAAAAACTGCTATAGAGCTCGGCGGCCGGTCAGATTCAAATCTTTTATCGGCGTAGCCGACAACATATGTTTTTAGTAGGATATCATTAACTTTGAAAAAAAAAATTTATGACTACAAATTTCATTTTAGTAATCTAAATATGTAAATACATGACATTTAACGATTTTTTTTTGTATTTACTCTTCAGTGTTTTCTGTTTGTAATTAAAACTATAAAAATTAATGTCGACAGCGTTATTGTGGTGTGGCTAGTGTTAAGTCCTATACTTGAAACCCCACGAATAACTTTGGCAAATGAAGTGATGAAGTGATGAAAATGGCATTTTTCAGACCTTAATAATTCAAGATCAATAATAGGTTTATTCATGAAATTTGGGTTCTAGGTATCCCTTACTATCCTTGTTAGACTTGCAAAGTTACAAATGTGTCGGTGTTATAATTTTTGAGTTATGGGCGATTGAAGTGATTTGTGTAAGTATACACACAGCTGGTGCGTCACACTTTTTTTTCCGAACTTGGCTGATACACTGACGTGTCTAGATTTTTCTTAAGAAAGTAAAATTTCATATAAATTTTTTTAATAATTAATTTCAATATCTACTACCGTTTCGAAATGATGTTCCCCTGACTGGAGAAGAAACTTCGAAAGGAAGGGAGTTCCTATCCTATTTTTGTAATTTTTTTAAGTTAATATTATAATAACAGAATATATATACAGATTAGAAAACAATAACTATCTCTTCGACAAAATATCGTAAGACATTTCATTATATATTCGTGTGCATTGATCATTAGTAAGTTACTTATCTTAATTTCTGATTATCAATTTTGTCCTAGGATGTCCCTCATAATATTAGGACATAATACATAATATTTTCATATATTATATATACATAATAAACTAAATTATAAATTGCACGTGCTGGCTATTTTTGCAAAATGAAAACAGTCTTTATGTCACAATAAAATACGGTAAGACGTTAAACGTTTCTACATTATGCTGTGAAAGTGACTAAATTACCTAGCAGTAGCAAGCACCTAAGCTGAGTTTATTAGCCAAAGTTTTCATATGTGGATTCCATTACAAACTACAATCCAGAGTCCAGAATCCAGACTATAGCGTCACCTATCAAATACTATAGCTATGAACCATAGTCTCGGTTAAAAATATATATTGTGTGAAGTTACACGATGAATATAAAAAAAATATGAAGAGGCTATTTTTTATTTATTAATAAGGTTCATCAACATTTACATTGTTTTACAAGACATTATTTACGATAGTCATATCTTCTATAGGTATAATATGCTCTACAAGGTACAACCACGTGAGTAAAGAAACATTACTCTGTGGTACAACCACTGACGACGAACACAGCTTGCATATTTTTAAATAGAATAGAATAGAATAAAATAGAATAGAATAGAATAAGAATAGAATAAAATGGTTTTTATTCAATATAGATTATTACATAATACTTATTAAAAGTCATTTTTTTATTTACCACTGGTTCGGAAAATACCTCTGTCCTGGGAAGAACCAACAAGAAACCCAGCGGGACTTTTTTTTAAACATATTTCACTTTACAATAATGAATTTTACTAGAACCAGGAATCACACGATTACAGGTAACATTTAGGTATCAACAATAAAACTTAAATATAAATATTAGGTTTCTATATTGCTACTCGAAACTCGGAATTTTTGTAGAGAATCGTGAAAAATCAATTCATTAAATAAATTGCATAGTCCGACGACAGATGAATTACGACCCATAGCAGTTCTTTTGGGTTAGTGTTGGGGAGCAATAAACGTGAATTAAAAAAGTGTGAAAAAAAAGATTTATGTTTTAGCGCGTAAAAATGTGAATTAAAAAGTGTAAATATAAAAAGATTTATGTTTTGGGGCGTAAAAAGTGTGAATTAAAAAGTGTTTAACATTTCAAAAATACCTTATTTATTTCATAGCATCCTTATATGATATATCTTGCACAATACTGGCAATCAAGACCAGTGCTTTGCTTCCGTATAACCTGACATTTAAAAGTCCAAAGGTTAAGAGTGGAATAAATCATTGATAAACTGCGAGAGGTAAAAGTTCAGGTCTATTCAACTAGGAAACTAGTAGAGTTGCCAACTCTTGAAACTTTGATACGCGACAGGCTTTGTGGATATATAAAACTTTCTTTTCAAGGGTTCTTTAGAATCCATATTCTTGAAAGGCAGCGCGAGTGCTCTTTGAAAAGAAAATAAGCCGCAGTTGAATAATATTCGTTCACTTTGTATGCGTTAATTAAAAAGTTGTATAAAAGTTGAAAAGTAAACGACCATTGTTAGATGCAGGCCAAAATTCGATGTCATTTTAAGAAATGCTTAAAGTTACTCTCTCTCATCTCACTAAATTACAACATAGAAAGCGTTCGAGATAATTAATAAACAACATTTATAAGTAAGGCCGTAAATGTGCATAGAAAGAAAGAAAGAAAGAACATTTATTAATGAGGGCATCCATGACTTTTTCTGCCACCAGGGCGGCGCCACTAGAAAGTGAGGTATAATATTTGACAGATTTCATAGCGGGGAAGTTAATTTGTTCGGAAAATGTGAAAATTATTGTTTCTTTCTGTACAATTAGCTATATTTTATATTAATAATATTAAAAATAAATAAACCAAACCACAGATATTCATAAAAGTAGAAAAATTAAAAAAAAAGTAAAAAATGTGCAAAAAATTAAAGAGCAAACCACTGATGCATTGTTTTGTGTATTAATATAATACTCTAGAAACTGATAAACTTTTATTAAAAAACAACTTCTCAATTAAATTACATTGTGTAAAAAAAAACTTTACCTCAGTGTCAACTAGCGACATCTGGTGAGCAGAAAATTATTAGCCCTCATTGCTAATAATTTTCTGGGCTAACTTACTTTATTTAAAAAAAAATTACTTTTACAAAATGTTTTAAAAAATATATGGATTGCAACAAAAAAAGACCACCGACTTAGCATAATGCTACTTACGGTAACAGAGTTATCACAGCGTTGATATTCTGTCGGAGCCACATAATTCGAATCGACCACGACTCACAGCATGCACTTGATTGATTTTAAAATTTTGTTTAATTATTTGTATGCAATTCAGTTTACTATAAATATATGCTATTATATTACGCTTCAACGTAAAACTAGACACAAGAGTGAGCGGTGAGCTGAAGAGTTACAAAACCGTTTTCAGTGCCTAGAAGATTGCAATGCAGTGGACGATATGAATGACAAGCTCGTGGAAACTGTCTATACGGTCGGAGTTAAGTTCTGTAAGACCCGCCGCAGAAGAACACAAAAACTCTCCGATCACGCTCTTAATCTCATGACTGTTAGATGGGGAATGAAGCTGCAGTCTTCAACAGGTTTCACAGCATACAGGCAACTGAAAAGACAGATCTCCAAATGCATGCGGCGGGACTTACGCAACTTCAATACTGCTCGTATTGAAGAAGCGATCGAGCGGAACCAGGGCTCCAAAATCTTTGCCAGAGATTTGTCTGCCAGAAAGAGCCAACTGTCGAAGCTGAAGACCGAATGTGGCAGCCTCGTTTCCGGGACACCTGAGATTTTGAGTGAGATTGAGAGGTTCTATGGGTAGCTGTACACGTCATCGTTGGTGCCACACGCACGTGTGAGTAACGATCCAAGAGCAAGTTTTATCCGACACTATTCCGATGATATCCCGGACGTTGGTCTTAGCGAGATTAGAATGGCTCTCCAGCACCTAAAAAACGGCAAGTCCCCGGGCGAGGATGAAATCACAGCGGAGATTCTGAAAGCGGGTGGAAAACCGGTATTTGAAGTCCTTCAGAAGCTCTTTAATTCCGTAATCCATGGTGGCACTACTCCGGAGGCGTGGAGCAGAAGTGCGGTGGTCTTGTTCTTCAAGAAAGGCGACAATGCTCTCTTAAAGAACTATAGATCTATTTCCCTTCTGAGCCGCGTCTACGTGCTGTTTTCGAGAGTCATTACGAATCGTCTCGCACGCAGACTCGAAGACTTCCAGCCTCCCGAAAAAGCCGGTTTCCGAAAGGGCTTTTGCACCATAGACCACATACATACCTTTCGACAAATTTTACAGAAGACCGAAGAGTACAATCTGTCACGGTATCTTGCGTATGTGGACTATGAGAAAGCCTTTGATTCCGTCTAAATTTGGGCGGTGCTACAGTCCCGGTCCTCGGTCTGTAGCAATTTGGTCCCCGGTCCTCGGTATTATAACAATTTAAGTGCTGAAGTGTTTGTACAGTAGGGCTACGATGGCTATCCAAGTACAGAACCAAAGTACAAAACCTATCCAACTGCAGAGAGGTGTAAAACAGGGTGATGTTATATCCCCGAAACTCTTCACCACTGCATTGCAAGACGTTTTCAAGCTACTGGACTGGAAAGGATACGGTATTAACGTCAATGGCGAGTACATCACTAACCTTAGATTTGCCGGCGATATAGTCCTTATGGCAAAATCGCTGGAGGACCTAAGCAATATGCTCAATGACCTCAATAGTGTCTCCCAACGGATAGGTTTTAAGATGAACATGGACAAAACAAAAGTCATGTGTAACGTCCATGACACACCCATGCCGGTAGTTGTTGGGAGCACTAAGCTCGAAGTTGTTGACGAGTATGTTTATTGTTTACTTGGAACAAATAATCCGACTAGGTAACTCCAACCTCGACCTAGAGGTCAATCGACGGATTCAACTTGGCTGGGCAGCGTTCGGGAGATTACGACACATGTTCTCGTCAGGCATACCTCAAAACCTCAAAACAAGATTGTTCAACCAGTGCGCCAGTGATGACCTATGGATCTGAGACGTGGTCCTTCACTGATGGCCGTATGAGGAAGCTCAAGGACGTTCAGCGAGCTTTGGAGAGGGCTATGCTCAGGGTTTCTCTGCGTGATAGACTTAAAAACGAGTAGAACCAGAGTAACCGACATAGCCCAACGGATTAGTAAGCTGAAGTAGCAATGGACTGGCCATATAGCTCGAAGAACCGACAACCGATGGGGAAGGAAGGTTCTCGAGTGGCAGCCTCGTACCGGCAGGCGAAGTGTAGGGCGCCCTCACTAGATGGAGTGACCTGGTAAGACATGCAGGAAGTCAATGGATGCAGGTGGCTCGGGACCGTGCTTTGTGGCATTCCTTGGGGGAGGCCTATGTTCAGCAGTGGACTTGTGATGGGCTGTAATGATGATGATGATTACACTTATAAGACTAATTAAGATTGACTGACCACCATTGACTCAACAAACCCGTACACATTCGTTAACAACTTTGAACGATTACCTTATTGTGTATGTGTGATAAGTGCGTTAGATATGGTCTTCGTTTTATCTTAGTACGTATCGATATTGCATCATTCCATCTTTTCACCCTCAGGGGTGACATCTGCATCTGCATTTTGATTCTTAATTGAGGATAGATGTAGGTGTCTATGGGCCACAGCTTTTACTTACCATCAGGTAGACTGTGAGCTAGCTTGTCACACTCACTTCTACAAAAAAATATAACTTCGTTTGAAAAGTGCGCATAAAATATATTTTACTTTCCAAACGTAAACGTCTAAACGATTATATACACGACTTTTTGACACCTAACACAAAAACACTCATATAAATCACAGCCCAGTGTAATATCTGATGCAGATACGGCGTTTATAGGCGTAATGTTTTTAATATATATCGCGTAACAAAAAAATATTAAGTGCAACAATAAAATTATAGCAGAAATGTTGTTTCATTAGAGCTTTGTTTGACTGTATCACATAATAAATAATCGTACTACGACTGTACCTCGACCTTGTAGGTTATCACGTCGTCTATTAACGTGGAGCACGCAACTACTTTTGTAGTAGAATAGATTTCTTATATTTACGCGAACACTATACATTGAATAAAACTAGTACTACGGATTTTATCGTTAATTTTACTTTTTTAGCTCCCGACATTCAGAGTGCTTTGCAGCAAAACATAAAAACAAATAGAATAAAAAGTATAAGCTGACTTCAAATAACTAAAAAGAACAAAATAATTTCACATTCTGAAGTCAGTGCTAAGCCCAATGTAATGCTCAGTGCAAAGCACAACAGTGTATAAAATAGTTAAATCTCCGACTTCACAACATATTCTTTTCAGTTCTTTGAAGTCGTGTCTTATACTTTTTATTTATTTTTATTTAGGCTTATTTTTTTACCATGTTGAGTGTACTAAGGAATATCACAATCTCAATTTCGCCTAAATTGTTACATTAAAAACTTCATCCCCTATTTTGGTACCTCTGAAGTATAAACTATTTAATAAAAAAAGAATCTTTAATTAATCAAAATTCAAACGAAATATTCGAAATTCCAATTGGTGAAGATATCGCATAACATACATAAAAAACATGCGGTCACTTGTGAACCTCCTCCTTTTTTGAAGTCGGAAGGCGATAAAATTCGTAAAAGTAGTTTTATTCAACGAAATATCTTTATTCAGTCTAAATCAATAATGTATACTTATCATCAAACTATCTAAGATTTCTCCCCTAATATGACCACTGTAATTAAAAATGTATAATTACTACCTACTATACAGTTTGCAACGTCGCATCCTCCACATCGGTTGTCGGTTCTTCGAGCTATATGGCCGATCCATTGGTACTACAGCTTATTGATAAGTTGGGCTATTTTGGTTACGTTGTTTTTAATGCGGATATTTTCATCACGAATTCTATCACACAGAGAAACTCCGAGCATAGCCTTCTCCATAGTCCCCTGAGCGACCTTATGCTTCCTTATACGGCGGGCAGTGATATAAATTAATCCTGTTTTTATAAAAAAATCTTTTTATTTAATTTTAATTAATCTTTTCTCCTTTAATACACAGTCCATGGATACCTGCACTTAGCTCCATAACAAAGAAGCAGATAGGAGGGTTGTATCTACCCAGAATCTTTATAAAACAAAAGTTCGGACTTGTTTTCTTAGTGAAGACCTTGAATTGACCTTCAAATATTCTGAATTTTCAAGGCTGCGTCCATAGGTGTTACACCAGATTCGCGTAGGTCTTCTTCATCATCGTCAGCCCGTAAAAGTCCACTACTGGTATCTTTCCAGTGTATTAAGTTTACCTTAATCGTAACGTTTGGCAGGCGGATTGACGATCGCAGTACCAGACGTCTCACATCTTTGACTGTTGCTGTCCGTCACCGGTCTCGAAAAAAAAACTTCGCAATGTGACGCATCAACATATTGTGAAGAAATACATATAAGTACTATAAAGAATAATTTCTTATCACTTGATACTGGCAAAAGTACAATCGTACGAGTCCATTACCCAAGAAAGAAAGAATATGTGGTAGTGCCACGCTGCAGCTATAATATGGTTGTAGCACGAATGGGTCGTCTTGACCGGGGAAGGACTAAACTCTCACAGAATACCAGTGTGAAAAAGTAGCTTAATGCTACTGTGTTTTGTATGGTGAGTGTAGAGAACCGGTGACCCTTTTTACTGGTAACGAGGCATTCCATCTTAGCCCTCAAGGGTGACAAAACATTTTGAATTTAGTTTCTTAATCGAGGCTAGATGTAGATGTCTATGGGCCACAGCATGCAACATTCTGGAGCAAGAGAGATGGTCATATCGCTATCTATCGAAAGCCATAAAATCATTCTGGCTTTCTCATAGTCACCTACAACGACACCCACCGAGATTAATTTTCGTGTTAGTAGCGTAGAGCGTAGCGGCATGTTCAACATATATTTTGAGCCATCGCTCAGATCACTGTCATACAGAAGTGTGTGCTTATTTACACTTGCTAAGTTTTTACACATTATGCCGATTCAGATGTTGTGACTGGCTCGTTGGTCTAGGAGTCTGACGATTAATTTAGTCCCGAGTTGAGTCAAAATCAAGTCTGGAAGTTGGCGGTGTTTCCAACTCGTGCTCAGGAAGGAATATTAATCCTGCGCCCCATTTCTCTCTGGTCGGAATGTTGTCCCATCGGACTATGTGGTAGTGGGAAAGAGATCGCACCTGTGCGTGCGCACACACTTGTGCATCCACGAGTATAATCATGTCCTACGCTGCTGGTCTCCGTCGAGACTGGCCGCCATGACCGAAATTCGGGTTGCAGGATATTTTTATTATAACTTCTAACGAGTGTAGTATAATTATCAGCGCAGTTAACATCTTTTACAATTTAAAACAAACTCAAAGGTTAAAAAAGTAATTAAAAAAATAGACTAAGTGAAAAAGTTTATTGAAAAGAGGAATATTTTATACCCTGTTCACAACTAAGACGAATATAACGACACCCCATATGTTAAATCCATCAAGTCGTTTAGGCTATAGAGCGTGCGAAAGAAATAGAAATACATACATACTCCCGAAAACATTACCTCCTTTTGGGGTAGTCGGGTAACAAATTATACTATAAAGTGCCAACTATGGGAAATGACAGAAAGATCTTAGAGCTCCCGATAGATGGCGGTACAGCCAGCTTTTTAAGCTTACCGTTAAAAATCCAGACCTGCAACGGGCAGCAGCGTCGAAGGTATGAGACGTCTAGTACTGTGAACCTATTCGTGCTACAACTATAATATATACGAGTATAAAAATGATGTTACTAAAACGAGAATTCTTTTGCAGGCATTCAAGACACGACGACCATGCTAAACACGAAGATAAGCCAGAACAACTCGACAACAGACCGAGGCTCCTACAAAGGGTAAGTCAGTTATGTTTATTTATATTTGTGCGAGAGTTATTTTGTTTTTCTGTATAGATATTAGATCCTCATTAGACTTATTGGATCCCCAATTATTTTAAAAACCGGCAAAGTACGAGTCGGACTCGCGCATGAAGGTTCCGTACCATCATACAAAGTTTAATATTATGTATGCAAAAAAACACGTTTCTAGTTTCTTTATTTTAATTTTTGTTATTTCTTGTTATAGCGGCCACAGAAATACACATTCTGTGAACATTTTAACCTATTACGGCATATATATATAATATAGAAACAGAAACAGAAACTTTTTTATTCAATATAGATTATAAATAATACTTATTGAAAGTCACTCTTTTGTTTAATTACCACTGGTTAGAAACCCAGCGGGACTTTTTTTTAAAAATAACAGCTTACAATCATGTATGTTACACAATTAACCACACAAAACAAATTAGCTCAGAATTAAGAGGAGGTCTTTGCCCAGCTGTGGGCAAAGGCAGGCTATAAAGGCTAAACTAAACAAAGTCGCTCGTTGCCACGAGCAGTGTTAGTGTTGAGAGGAATTTGGTCCCCCCAGCATACGCAGGGTGGCATGAGCACTCACACTCAGGAAGAGTAGGGTGGGTTGGACGTGGATGCTCAGTGAGGGATACTCAATTGCGAGAAGTGCTGGTGCCCTCCTGGGGTAATCTCTTATTTAAATCCACTACCATGTTATGGGGAGGGTTTTTTTTTTACCAAGCGAATCACAGAAAAAAATATACTTCACGCTGATATTTTGTGAGGCCGTGGTACGTGGTACTTCCCTGGTTCGAGAGTAGAGGTAATAGAGCAAAGCAGAAGTAAGTCGGTAGCTGAGGTCGCTAGTATTAGAACGAGCACATTGAAAATGGATACTAGAAAACGACTATTAATTTCGAGTAAAATTTAATAAAATAAGCATTTATAAATAATTTAAGTACCTAACTACCTTAGTTTCGTGACAATCAAATTAATTTTTATTTAATTAAAAATATGTTTGTAAATAAACTTGTATCGTCTTTTGTAGCAATATCTGAACGATCGAGTATCGTACCTAGGTAAATACGCGTAGTTTTTAATAAGCAATACATTTTATAATATCGATACGGTTTTGAAGGAAGTTGGTTTGTCAAAAGGTATGCTAATAAATTCTCTTTAGAAACCTTTCGATGTTACCCTTAAATAAACAAAGTATACATAGAGTATTAATGGTTTCTTTATATACTGATTCTCAAGGCGAATTCCGTAAATCGGAAGCAGAGCTCAGTGTCCTTGACACGACAGAACTGATATTTTGAGACCTTGTCCATTATTCACTTTTTCGGGTTCTTTTATGCGTAGAACGTGTTTTCGACAATATAAAACAGCTATTCAAGGAGAACTACGGAATAATTATTGAATGACATTTTCTTTCGTACGGTTTTTGTGGCCTTGAATGTGTTCTTTCAGAAATAGATTTCTATCAGCGCGTTCTGTAAACATTCTGATACTTAATATTTTTGTACAAAATTTTGATAATTTTTAGTGTTATAGTTTTAATTTGAGAGTATGATCAATACGTAAACATCTATACGTAAAAATTTAGTGATGTCGGTAATATGCTAAGTGGTATCACATATCTACTATCAGTTTTTATATTTTGAAAGATGTTTATATTCATTGAATTATTACTGAGTATACCCACATGAGTAAAGAAACCGAAATACATAAACATTTTAGTCACAAAATAACATCTACTTTTAACTAAAATTGGCAGCATCTATTTATTTTTAAGCTAGATCATTATAAAAATGTTCTATTTTTAAAGTTAATAATAATAGTAGCACTTAAAAGGCAGGTAATGAGAAGGTCACGCGTAGAGAGTACAGCATTAACCTTTTTATTTTTAGTGTACTTACAGTAAAACAAAAATACAAAAAACATATTCGCTGACAGCTAAAGACTTCTTTTGTCTTTTGAATATACTAGAAGTAATGGTAACAAAACATTTGCCCGTTTTCAGAAATGTTCTTGGATTAAAAATAAAGATCTTTTAAATAAAGCTTACCATGCAAACGCGCAATATAATATAAAATCAAAAGGTAATTTTCACATCACCTTATTAAATATAAAACCTAATATTATATTTTATAGCCTATAAAAGTCCATGGCTGAACATAGGCCTTCCCAAAGATTTTTCCCCTGAGGGAAGATTTTACCATAGTTGCCAAGCTTGGCAGGCGGGTTGGCGACTGCAGTTTTTATAATTTTGAGTTGTTATAAGGAAGACGCTGCTCATTTCCGTTTTCAGTTTTCTTCCGTTGCCTCTTTGACATCCACGGGATGATATGGGGTATTAGGTATTAGACCATATTCTTACACCGCCATTATACGGTTAATTATTGTTTATAATAATGTTAACTTATTGGTTATTATTTATTAACTATTGCCATGTGGGAGCAATCGTTTGTTTTTCAAGTTGGATAGACAAACTAGCACACAGTCCATCTCATAGATAAAGAAGTCCACCTGATGGTGAATGGATACTGTGGCCCATAGACACCTCTATTTATCTTCAATTAAGAATCAAAATGCAGATGCGTAGTGACCACTGTGGAATAACTCGTTACAAGTAATAATTAGTTCTTCTATTTTCGTCACCTAACATATATAGCTACAGTACACAGCAGCATCTCACGGTGCAATGTTACGCTGATACTCTTTGAGATGATTGGTTTTAAATTAATAATAATTAAGGTAATAAATAAGAAGACGAACTTAGAAAAATAAGCCTCCAAATAAAAATAAAAATAAAATAAGCAAATACTTATTAAAATCCTCTCTGAAAAGGACATTATTAACAGAGTTATAACTACATATTACACATTGTTGCTTACTTTTATTAATCGCTTTTGTTTTTTTATGTTTGATTTATTTGATTTGTTTATTGCTTTTGTTGTTTTTTTTTATTATATCTAAATATTTTGTAATTGTTGTAGGTAACTTTGGTATAACAATATTTTATTTTATTTTTATTTTTTGTAATTAATTGTATTTGTATAGGTGATGGTGCATAATCATATATAGTATCAAGAGCGTGTACTCGCCGACAAACTGATTGCAGTTTGCCGAGAGAATAGTAATAATTATGTATCTATCTTTGTATGAATAAATAAAAATAAAGAATTCGTTTTAATTTTGTGACTAATGATTCGGTAACAGGACGAATAATATACGTCAGACCGCGCCAAAAGTGTTGCGAAATAATGTATTATTGTATGGGACACTGACCAGTTATACATATTTCATTTTGAAAATAAAACAAAATACGAAAGGTTTTGGCGGGAATTTAACCGCCGGCGGATTGTTATTTCTGTATTATTGTATAAATAATATTTTGAACAGGGATTTGATACGTAATAGTGGTACGATTTATGTACCTATTCAATGTCTGCGCGTGTAAATTATTAGAGGAAACGATGAGACAGGTCGCGGGTTCGAATCCCGCACGGAACAAGTATTTGTATGGCCTATAAATAATTGTTCCGGGTCTGGATGTTTGTCCACTGCCTTAAAAAGTTATTGTGTGTGCTTAGGCGCCTTAAGATACTATCGTCATCGACTATCTGCTGGCTCAAATTGCCTTCAAAATCTCTCAAAATCTTTGCAATTTTACATATTGTGAAGAAGTTTTTAAACAAACTATTATATTACTTTGACACTCGCAGAAGCACAAGCAACCGTACGAGTCCATTACACTATCAAAGAAAAAAGATATTAATTACAAGTGAAAGTATGAATGTTCCAATTTCAAATATTCCTCCACATTCTTTTACTAGCCAAATTAAAATATCGTGTTTCATTGAAAAATGGATCTGCGTCGTTTCGCGCGATTTTTTACGATTTCAAATGTCGCCTAAAACCAGACGAATCGTTTGATAGACTTCAAATGGAATTTATGCCCTCTGGCAATCGTGTACGGTAATGGTATAACAAATTTCAGTTTGGTCGACTATCTTTGAGAGATGGGAAAAAAAGAAGTGTCGCTGTGTTTACGATATTATTACAAGTGATGAATTTTGGATTTATTTCATAATTCATCACCTGTAATAAAACAGTCCTGTAATAATCAGTTTAAAAATGATCCTACGCCTTTCAACGTAAAACGATAGAAAAACGCAGAGAAGCTTTGATTGCTTCTTTTTTTCATTTTGTCGGGGTGTTTAGTGTCACAATTGCTTTACGAAATCAGAGTAGGCATAACATTTTTTTTACAGAATAAGGGTAACAAACGAGTACACAGTCCACCCGATGGTAAGTGGATGCTGTGGCTCATAGACATCTAGATTTATCCTCAATTAAGAATCAAAATGCATCTCATCAAAATGCGTTGTCATCCCTGAGGACTAAGATGGAATGGCTCTTACCAAGTAAGAAGGTTCCCCGGTTCTCTACACTCACCATACGAAAAACATCAGCATCAAGCTGCTATTCTAGGCTGGTATTCAGTGAGAGCGTAGTCCGTATAACATAGTTACAACGTGGCTCTACCACGAATAAATCAATTCATTATTCTTCCATTACAGCATATAAAATTCCACTGCTCAATATAGGCCTTCCCCATAGATTTCCTCATAGGGATTTTGCTAAAGTTGACACACTTGGCGAGCGGGTTGGCATCCGCAGTTTTTTATTATTTTGAGTTGTTATCAGGATGATGCTGCAGCCCATCGCCTGTTTCAATTTCCGTCTGTCGCCTCTTACGACACCTACGGGACGATATAGGGAGTGGATATTTTTATACCGTTTTATACTACCAAACGCTTACCAGAAGTGTTTATTGATGTGAGCAATAAACTACCAATCACGGGGCTCCGCGAGCTATTGCCCCAGCATGAAAACACACCCGCTCACTCAGCGCTGAAAGCAAGGGACTACCTGGACAGCACACCGGTTAAGATTTTAATAAGTGGTAAAATTAAAAATTTTGTAGAACCGACTTCAATGTAAATTATTAATGGTAACTCAAAAACTACTGGTCCAGACCTTGATCAAATTTATATGAGACTACACGAAAAGCATCAGCTTTGAAATTAAAAAAACAATCATCGAAATCGGTTCAGGCGTCTTCGAGTAATCGGTATACATAAAAAAATATTCTGACGAATTCAGAACCTGCTCCTTTTTGAAGTCTGCTTTAAATAAAAAATCAGCAGGTCGTAAAAAGGTGTCTGAGGCGGACTGGAAAGTGTTTTATAAATTAGTTCAGAGGCATGAAACTTTTATGGATGCTGGTGGAGAGTTTTTGAAAATTAAGCTTTAATAGTAAAAACTTAACTACTTTTTTTTCGCAAAATTTTCTGGTTGACCCACATATAGATTTATCTATCGCTTGACCGAATTGGTTACTGAGGTTTGCGTGTGGCAGTAGGGGTGTGGTGACAGGTCACGAAGAGGTGTGTACTGTGGCTTTCGTACGAATTTGAGTAGTCTGAATACGTACCAAAGCCATCCAATACGTACAAAAATAATCGTATGTACGTGCGACATAAATTTGTATTCTTGGTGCGCTTAGCTTTACATATTACGTCATCCGCCACCACTACCTCAGGATTAGGAACATAATATAACGGATTTCCGGAAAGTAACGCCTGATTCTATTAATTATTATCATAGTAATTATTTTAATTTAATAATACAATGTAATCCCTTAGTCGTAGTGGCGGTGTAACAATATCCACTTCCCCTTAAAGTTCCGTGGGTGACGTAAGTGGCAAATTTTTTTTATAGGATAAGGATGACAAACGAGCACACAGTCCACCTGATGGTAAGTGGTTGCTGTGGCCCATAGACATCTACATCTATCTTTGATTACGAATCAAAATGGAGATGCGTTGTCACCCGTGAGGACTAAGATGGAATGCCTCGTTTCCAGTAATTCTCTACACTCACCATACGAAACGCAGCAGCGTTAAGCTGCTATTTTACGCTGTTATTCTGTGAGAGCGTGGTCTTTCCCCGGTTGAGCCGACCCATTCGTGCTACAATCATAATATACGTACATAATATCGTAGTTTTATATTTTCTAGTTATTATAATTACTTACAATAACTAGAATACAAAACTACGATTGTCGCCAACCCGTCCACCCAGCGTGGCAACTATGACAGGATGATTTCTTATATTTACGCGAACGCTACACATTAAATGAAACTAATTTTACAGATTTTATCGCGTTTAATTTAACTTTTTAATTCCCGACGTTTCGGGTGCTTTACCAATGGTCACGGGTGGGGGGACTATGACAGATATCCCTCTTACGAGGCAATCTCTTTTACAGGCTGAAATCGATGAATGGATCCTTTATAAATTAAATTATGTGTTTTTTTTTAATGAACAATGCAGTTCAATTCTAGTCATTTAAATTCGCTAGCTAAGGCACGGCTTTAAACCTAAAACGGGCTTATTTTATTGCCAGTTGATATTCCAAGAGAAATCTATCTAAAAATCTGGAACAATAATAGCAATTGACCGAATTGGAATAGACTTTACTGTTATGTGGTTTTTATTATAAATTATGGGTGTATTTTTAAAGGAGAGAACTGAGCCGTGGTAGTTTAAAGAGCCGTGGTAGCTCAGGGGCTAAGCGCTCGCTGTAACTTAAGCCCTTTAAGCCCTTAGTACTCGAGCCACCCGGGTTCTATCCCCGCCGACACCAATTAAATTGAGAGGAGCTTAAACATATTATATTCGATGCGTATTTTTATGTATGTTCACCGTTTTCTCCTAAGAACACTCCAAGGGATAAAAAATTAAACTAAACTTAAACTTTCAATAAAAATAAGAACTAAAATCGTAATAATAATGAAATAATTTCACCATAGATTTAGTAACTAACTACTATATCTATGAATTTCACATTTAAAAAGCTTCTTAAGTATGGGCTTTAATTCTTCGACACAATATGGTCTTAACACCGATTTAAATGAACACGAATTATTTACAAATTTCAAACATTTACTGTCAAATTCCATACTTGTTCGTATATTTCCGCGAAACTTCTTTCGTGAAACAGATTTTATTTTCAACTTTTTTTATAGGATATGGTGACAAACGAGCACACAGTCCATCTGATGGTAAGTGGTTGCTGTGACCTATCTACATCAATCCTCGTTAAAGAATCAAAATGTAGATGCGTTGTCATCCGTGAGGACTAAGATGGAATGCCTCTTTTCCAGTAAAAAGGGTCTCGGGTTCTCTACACTCACCATACGAAAGAGCAGTGTTAAGCTGCTATTTTACGCTGGTATTCTGTGAGAGCATGGTACTTTCCCGGTCTAGCCGACCCATTCGTGCTACAACTGTACTACTAATATAGCTGCAGCATGGCTCTACCACGTATACAGTATATAACTTGAGAATAACAACTTTTGTAATAAGGCCGATTTGGTCTGTAGTAAAATATAGCATGCTTGCTAGACCTAAACTCTTTCTTGTTTTAGGTTCTCTTTCAATCATCTCTTTCATGAGTCGTCAGGTTTAAAAACTTTTTCTGTTTAAACATTTTATTTTAATTCAAGTTAATACCCCGTAAATCTATAAAGTTAATTTATCTTGATACAAATTGTGGCCTAGTCCTTGTAAAGTGGTACCTACGAAAGGCATATTACGACGCAATTTTTCCGAGTAGCGAATCAAATTTGCCCGTAGGCTCAATGTTAACAACAAATCGTTTGTCGTCTGGGCGAACGAGGAAGAAGTAAGGCAAAGAGCTTTGGTAAAGGGTTAAGCTTTCAATTAATAATAGCATGTTAAGCCCTAAAAAGCAGTACAGATGGGAATTTATAATTAAAGTTGGTTGGTTGGTGGTTCATAACATAAATACAGAGGCCAGAGGTGGCAGCTAATGGAATTCAATGTCCGATCTCATCCCGTGAGTATCGTAAAAGGTGACTTAGGAATAGCCCAATAGCTCAATGAAGAGACTTTAAAAAGTTTATCTCGTAGTAGGATAGGGTGACAAACGAACACACAGTCCACATGATGGTAAGTGGTTGCTGTGACCCATAGATATTTACATCTATCCTTAATAAAGAATCAAAATGTAGATGCGTTGTCATCCGTGAGGACTAAGATGGAATGCCTCTTTTCCAGTAAAAAGGGTCTCGGGTTCTCTACACTCACCATACGAAACAGCAGTGTTAAGCTGCTATTTTACGCTGGTATTCTGTGAGAGCATGGTACTTTCCCGGTCTAGCCGACCCATTCGTGCTACAACTGTACTACTAATATAGCTGCAGCATGGCTCTACCACGTATAAAAGCTTTCGATAGATGATGGTTTAAACATCTTATATTTATATCAGATGTAAATATAAGATATTTAAACCATCAAATACTCAGTTAAATAGGAAGTATGGTAGGTGCCAGAGTTGCCAGAGGTCCTGAATTGAAATCGCTAATTCTCCTTCTAAATGTTGCAAGTACAGCAAATCTTTTCTCATAAGGGAATTCATCATCCCATTTCGTCTCGTGGGTGTTGGAAAGATGTTATCACTATGTGATGTGATAAATAACGGTTTAAATAATTTTTTTACGCCAGACGTATTTATAGTTTTATTTATTTACTAGCTGTTACCCGCGGCTTCGCCCGCATGGTCACTGGAAATGAACTATCCATTGCTTTTTGAATTGAAAGAAAACTGAGTTTTATAGATTTGTCAGAGATGCAGCCTTTGAGTTGAAAGGAAACTTAGCTTAATAGGTCCGTCAGAGGTGCAGCATTTGGAATTGAAAAGAAACTGAGCTAAATTGATTCGTCAGCCTATTTAAATGTTTTGAAACGCAGCATATAGGAAAGCATGAAAATAGTCTGTTTATTCCAAATGGAAATGGGATATTTTTAATTAAAGGAAACTGAGCATAATTATCCGTCAGGGATGCAGACTTTGAAAAGAAACTGAGCTAAATTGATTCGTCAGAGATGCAGTTTCTGAATTGAAAGGAAACTGAGCCAAATAAAAGATCCGTCAGAGATGCAGCCTTTGAGTTGAAAGGAAACTTAGCTTAATAGGTCCGTCAGAGGTGCAGCATTTGGAATTGAAAAGAAACTGAGCTAAATAGGAAATTTTGAATTGAAAGGGAAGATCTGGAATTTGATTAATTGATTGTGGGAATTTTGGAAAAAACTAACTGAACACTATTTTAAGACGCTACTGTACACAATGTTATATGTTTTTCCATTCGGGAAAGAATGTGGAGATTCTGGGCATTTGACACACGCGAACATGCTACATACAGCTGACCATGAGAGAAGCACGGTTTTTCTAAGTTGACCCTCGCTACCTGTAACGTTTGCCTTGCGCTTTATTAATTGTCATTGCAAAACTGAGCTTAATAGGAACTGCAACCTTTTGAATTGAAAAGGAAGATCTGTCGGAATTATAGGGATCCGTGGTATAATAACATTCTCACCTTTTCCTACGCCTGTCAAAATTGTAGCACCGATTAAGTTCCGTCCAAGATGTGTCACACGCAGCCTTGTCCCGTTACATAACCGAGGAGCATCTAAATTTCGCATTAGCATGACTGGGACGCCTAATTTTAATTGAAGCTATGTGAGGCACACCTGACAACTCTAGAGAATTTAGAAACTCTACGGGATATGAAGTGCTCTGACAAATACTCTGTTATTTCTCCTGCTACTTCGCTTAATATATCTGAATTTATTTTGTTAACGCTCTCATTTTTGGTGCAAGAATCTTTCACATAACCATTTGTCTTCATGCATGTTGTTCGTTAAATCTGAATAAACGCTCGCAATTAATTCGGAATGACTCTGTACTAAATTACAAAAATCTCTCGTCAATTTAACGCAGCCCTCAGCATACGTTTCCAACCGCCCATCGTCAATTTTAATAGTGTGTCAGCATAGTTTCCAGCATTGATATCATTATACAAATGCACTCTCATATTCGTAGTTAAACTGAATTTTGTCACCTTGTTCCATAAAATAGACGACTTGAGGCATGCTTTAATTTCATCTGCAGGTGTGCCTTTGAATGACAGATAAAGTTTGGCGAAGTCACCAGCCAGTAAAACCACCATTCCTCCATTACATCGGTATTGCTGCGCAAATCCTGGAGCGTTCGATTTAGTGCTTCTACAGCTTTTTATGCGACATTGTACTTTCGTCCCACACTAAAAGTTTGCATTGTCGTAGCATTATACCTCGTGCACTATTTTGCTAAAGTTGCAGATCGGCGATTCTTCCTGGGCTAGATTTAGAGGGAGTTTTAAAACAGAATGTGCAGTGCGGCCCCCGCTTAGCAGCGTGGCGGCTATACCGGAGGAAGCTACGGCCACAGCAATGTTTTTATCTTTCCGTACTTGCGCTAATAATAAATTTAACAAAAATGTCTTCCCAGTTCCTCCAGGGGCATCTAAAAAGAAAAGTGCACCATTTCCAGATTCAATTTGTCCTAATACTTTGTCAAAAACTCGTTTTCGTTCGGGAAGCAAGCGGGTACAAATTCGGCTACTTGCTGCTGCAAAGCTGGTATATCGTAGTTTGTTTCACGTAATTTCATCACTTAGTTCATTTTCGGTTGTTCGCTGAGGGCTTATCATTCCAAAGTCGCTTAATTTTTTGCCTACCATTGCCATTACTTTATTTTCAATTTTTCCAAGTGCTTCATTATAAATGTGTTCATTGTATGTCATGTTCGCGTGTCTGCTGTAACCTTCGCAAAATATCTTCGTCCATGTACTCTTTATATTTGTCCCACAATTTATGTGCATTAGATAGCCTGCAAGATGATATGAGAGTTGCATAAAGATCCCATTTTGGCTGGTGACTGGCACTGCACAGCTTCCTCCATGGTTTCATCCCAGTGATTATCGTTTTTAAAAGATGCAGAGCTTCACATGACCGTTGACAGTTTTAAGGTCTTTATATCCTGTAGGACCCCGAACATGGTGCAGCAGCAATCGTAAACAGAAACATTCAAAATTAGTTACATGGACGGTATACATACGACCAAGGGCATCTGATGACTTTACACCGGCCAATTTGCAACAGGCGCGCCTTGAATACGGCGTTTCCTCCTTCCTAGATGTGTTCCAAGTATAATAGCGGGGGACTTCAGAATATAACAACGTTTTTCCAAAGGGTCGGTTTGACAAAGTTGAAAGAAGGCTGTTAGTGTAGTTTTGGCGGTGATGCAATTCTTGCTTGAAATTTCTTTCGGTGAAATATACACGCTCTCCATTTTCTAAGTGCACAGCAAGGTGAGTAACTGTTGGGTGCCTTTCGTGTAAGGAAGCCAAGGAGACGCCACGCTGCCTCGTTACTGCTGACATAACGCCCTGCTTGAAAGGTCTGTACTTCATTAACGGATTTGCCTCACCTTCACCCTGAGATTAAATATTACTTGGTCGCTTCCTTTATTTATGTACTTACAGATATACTTGATTGCGCGGACAGAGCTACATGCTTCTACATTAATGTGGGCATTAAACATTTTACATAGTGTAGTGTAGCCACCACAATATATATATATTAGTGTTAAGGTAGAATAAGGAGCAGTATAATTAAAGTTCTTGTACAAGCAACACGTCTCCTATTTATTAAAACCTTCAACATTACATGGCGACCCTGCCAGGCGGTGCGCTGCTACAATGTACGCGCACCGCCAGCCTATAAGAATAGGATTTTTTTTTACAAAAATAAATAAATAAAGAAAATCGTCATGGATTAACTTGTAAATATTATTAAAAATATATACATTATAATAACGCAATGGACGTAATACCGGATGTGACAAGAAAACTATAATATGAAATACACGAGGAGAGGCCACAAAATATATTGTTTTAGAAGCAGACTGAAAAATTAAAACTGGCGGATTCATTGAAAAAGGGAAAGAAGCGGTTGTATTCTAGCGAGCATCATCCAGAAAAATGTGAAAATTGAGTCAAAGAGAACAAAGAAGAAATTAAGAGGTAATTTCGCACCTGTGTGATTTTAATTCCATTTAAAACTTTATTTATCTGATTAATTTGAGATTGTTTTTATTTTCTTTTTGCTGTTATTTGAAGTTGTGTATTAAATATTCTGTATTTCATATATGTTTAAGTTGAAATTAATTATTAGATACTTAATAACGATTTATTTGTTATTTTATTATTGTTTCAAAAAAAAAAGAATCATATTACAATATTATAAAGTTACGTAAGTACTTCAGTGGCATTTGTATTAAGGCACTAGACGATTTTATATTCATTTTTTATATGAAAGATTAAATTTTTACGTACTTAATTTCACCAAATTTATAGTTAAAATAACACTGTGATACGTTTTTATTTCTCGAATCCAAATTTTAAAAAGGGTTATAATCAATTATTTTTTTTTCTAAATTCACGATCACGATATACCTTAAAGTTATATTATGATAGATAATTTATTTTTTTCAATATTTTAAATAAATTAATGTTTTGTTATATGTAAACTCGATAGCTGCTACAGCGATTGTTTAAATTTTTTTTGTATGCGATATAACTAACATCATAATATTTCTAGCAACGTTAAATTTTAAGAGCCAATGAGTTATTGGATGTATGTACTATAACTATGAACGACGAAACTATTTAAATGTCTGTAAATTAAAAAAAATGCTTAGAATCTCATTTTAAGGTTGCATTCATATTATAATATATTGTACAAGTTATATTAAAATTAGGTATGAATCACACGGTGTGCTTCAGTTCAGGCTTAGGTAATCATAGTTCGATGCAATCGCAAACGTTTCCATATACTTACTTTCGAATTTAAAACAAAGGTGTCTCAAATTGCTAGCGCTGCTATGAGTACAATTTGTATTTTGATCTGTTTGTTGTTATAATAGTGATGACGACTTACGTTCCCATTATTATTTCTTTTGTTTTGTTCATTTTAATATGAAACGTAATAATTTACTTTTGGTTTTATATTGTTTGAACTTTTAAAGCTTTTAAACTATTATAATCTCTTAAAATAGTACTTGTGTGGATTATGAAAATAATTACTTGTTTAATTCGATTTTGAAACTCATTACATAAAGTATACAATTAATTGATTTAAATCTGTTGTGCCCATATTGTGAGCCTCCAATTCCTGACTGACAATGATGTAACTAAATATTTTACGAGACTATGTCATATTTGTAAAAGATGTAAGTAAATTTATGGATAAGTAAGAGAATACATAATTAGAAATGAAAAGTAATGATAATGTTGTAGGTTTGAGTGACATAGGCAAAGAAAATTGTCGGTGGTTAGCATATCCACATACAATCAGCCTGATCAGCTGAGAGTTTGGAAAACTAATAACCGATTAATTTTTAAGGTTGTTCGAATGCGATTAAAGACGTTATGAGTTTTAAAGAGGGAATGATAATTTATTATGAATTGTATAGAAATATTGTCCATAATCTTGGGTACAATTAAATAATGACTAATAAATATTATAAATGTAAAGAAATAAATAGAAATAAAACAAAAGTTGACCTGCATAAATAAGTAATGGAGAGATACGGAACGTCCATCACTGGTATAGCATATAGTCCTCGAGCAGGGTATGTTTCCATGTTTGGATGATAAAATCAGGAGTAACGGGTACTAGGAACAATACCTTCAGTACAAGTGAGATGTGAACAATTTTACTCACATTAGTACTGTTGGGGACCAGAGAAGTCTTAAATGTGTTACCCTTAATAATGGTACATTGAGGTCGTATCCTTCATTGGATCATAGTGAACTTAGTTTCCTCCGTGACAATTGTTGGAGTCCTTTTAAATGACTTAAACGTAGACCTCAAGGTTGTGCACAACCCAAGGTACAGTTTTACCTTGATATAGTATGATTTAAAAAGTTTATGTACCAATAAAATAAAATGAATGTAATGAAAATGTAATATAGTACCAAGTAAATGGGGCCCATATTTATAAAGTACCCATGATAAATATCATGAAATAAAATATAAATGAAGTGAATTAATACTCCGTTTCCGATATCTAATAAATAAATAAATGTATAAGAGAATAGAAATACTAGCTAAAGGTCAAAAATATTAAGAAATAAAAGAAAGTACGTACAAGAAATATGAAAAAAGGCCTGATAATCGAAAACAAAGGATATGAGAGTACTGTTAGTATGAAAATAAAGGACATGAGAACAATTAAAATGAGGTAAATTATTACCTCATTTCAAGGGAATCCCTGAACAAATCTAAAATGAGATATTATGTTGTTATTTTGCATTTCTGTATTAGGTGCTACCTGCAATGCTACTCAAAATGCTACTTACAAGCTATACATCTAGTAACTATAGGATCGATCCACACAACCACATGTAAAAAACAATTAAATTTGATTAATACATTTTAGCGTAGATTTACATGAATTTACAAGATTTTTTTCATATTTAGCCACATTGATTCATAGTTACAATAACTCTACCTTAAATTTCTTTTGTGTTATGTTTTTTTTGTTTATGTATAATTTGTACAATTTTAAACTAAATTTGGTATATTGCTTACTAAAATCAAATCCAAAGCGTATCGATAGTCTATTATTATAAGTTTGATAATGTAATTTTTTTTCTCTATATAGACAGTCAAATCTAAATTTACGTTAATACATATTTACTTTAAAAAATTGTCTTTTCAAATGTTAAACAAATATTTTGTTATAACTTCTAAATTAACTTTATTACACTTTTTAAACTCTGTATTCAATTAAGATAAACATTTTTCTATGAAAATCTTTTTCTAAAAGAGAGAAAAGTAGTAATCAGTTTTCGACTATTATAAATAACTTAAATAATAAACACTGATAATGTATGTAAATGTAAATGTATTATAACAATGCAATGTAACGATCTCAACTACGTACATTAAAAAGTGTTTAATACTATAATTTTCAAATACTTTTAAGTGTACTCATAATAGAACATTTTGTAAGTTATGTTGAATTAGATATTATGTTTGTGTCATACGATGTAATTGAAAACCTTTCCTTATACGTGCTTTGGATATTATAACAAAGGTGTCTGTCACCACCGCTTACGCGGCTGAGATTGCAAAATGTATTTTGATATCTGTTTTAAGTTAATGATCATGATTACGTTGCATTATGTTCTTGTTCACTTCATCTTAAAATGAAATGCAATATTTTCGGTGTTATATTATTGAACCTTCAAATCATATGTTTTAACTTTTATAAGTCATCATCTTCTGAAAAATTGTAGAGTATTAATATATAACTTATTTGCGTGGATCATGAAAGTAACGATTAATCAAATATAAAGGTATAAATAAATGAAGTATAAAGTATGCAATTATAAATATAAATGTGAAAAAATATACAAGGAAGAGTAGGTACTACTTAATGCGAGTGTCTGGATAAGTTACTTAATAAGTGACTAAATAACTCAATATCTAAGTATGTTACAATAATGTGTCGACCAAAAAATAATATACCTTCGCGAATGTTCACCTAATTATGTCAAATACGTATGTTGTATGTATGCATAATACATTATACTAATTTTAATGTGATTGAGCAATTATGCATAGGAGGTTTGGCCAGCCGTCCTACCCAATCCAAGACGAATTATATATATTATCCGTAATTAAAACGTAAGATTTTATTTAGGATTAATCTTTACAATATAAAAAAATGTTTTAATTTTTTTTTTTTTTTGTCGGTGGGAGGTGTAGTGTAGCCACCACAATATATATATATTAGTGTTAAGGTAGAATAAGGAGCAGTATAATTAAAGTTCTTGTACAAGCAACACGTCTCCTATTTATTAAAACCTTCAACATTACAATAGAATGGGCGAATACGGGACAATCCAGCTGTTATCTAAGGTTTCGAACGCTCCAGAGCGAGATTTGATTGTAACTTTCTTGCCACCATCTTCGGAGCTCTGCGTCTGTATAAAGGGTAGCCATTGTCATTGTAATTTTTTATTTTATTTATTTCACTATACAATTATCTTTACAGGTTTATCACCTAATGCGATAATGTAGACAACTATTTTACAAACTACAATTTCACATCTACAAACTTATAATTTTCAGTCAGGTGTACTTATTGCTACCAAACACCATATCTATATCACAGTAGAACCATAACTTATTTCAAAAGAGCCCTCACAATGAACCCACCCAGAGTACAACAAAATAGATCTATGTCTTCTGCTATACGGTTGAGGATATGGAGTGCACGCGTAAATGGCGCTTCAGTCACCAGCTTAGTGCGGCCGCGAGGGGCACAGCAGCTGCGGCCGCCGCCGCCGCCACACGTATCTGTCCGGAACACACATGTGCACTTGTTGCAATACTTCTAGATTGTGAATCTTCCCTCATCACTTTAAAGATATATGAGACTAGCGCTAAATTCCTTCTAACTTTTAAATCATTATATCCTACCATACCTAAGATGAATAAGGTAGGATACTTATTTGGTAAAATGGGTATACTCCATACATTTTCTTATATAAGTATCTAATAAATATATTCTGCACTTTCTCCAACATGATACTATATTTAGTTTCACGTGGAGACCAGATGACTGCGTTAAACTCTAATTGGCTCCTCACTAGAGTTATACAATGCAATAATTGCCTTGATATTAGTGAAGCCCCTAGCTACCCGAAGCACAAATCCTAAATTTCTGTAGGCTTTCTTACAAATTCTCGAAATTCTAGTTTAGAAGAGAAATTAACCCCTAGATCTCTGACTTCTGACACTTTCGCTATTGGTATCCCGTTAATTTGGTATTGGTACGTAACTGGACATAGTGCACGGCTGAAAGTCATAGTTATGCACTTCGAGATGTTAAATTGTAAATTATTACGTTTGCTCCAGGTTACTACCCTACCTATATCTTGTTGTAACTTTTGGCAATCCTCTCTGTTCCTAACAGCAAGATACAGTTTCAGATCATCTGCAAATAGAGTGCAATGAGCATCTTTGACAACCATCGGAAGGTCATTTATCATTATTACGAATCCAACGGACCGAGGTTGCTGCCCTGACTTACTCGGACCTAGTAAAATAATTTTCAGACCTATACCCCGCATATTCTACATACTGCTGTCTATCCCGCATATAACTAGCAAAAAAGGTTAGTAAATGGGGAGTAAACCCTACACCTGCTAGTTTTGTGAGCAGTATGTCATTATCCACTAGGTCGAAAGCTTTTTTGTAATCAAAGAAAGCTACATCTACCTGTCCTCCAGCATCCACTTCAGGTACAATATAATTCATGTAATTAATTAGGTTGCTGGTGGTGCTCCTGGTGGGTCTAAAACCGTGTTGCTCATCTGAAAGCTGTACATTAACCTGCGAGAGGATTCTCTTGTGTACTGCGGCCTCCAGTACTTTAGCTGGTGTCGAAAGCACAGCAACCGGCCTGTATTGGTCCACGTTTGATGTTGACTTTCCTTTGGGTACCGGGACGACCTTAGTTATTTTCCATCTTTCTGGAAACACGGCCTTCGCCACTGATTAAAGATGTAGAGAAGTGGTCTACAGAGTACTAATCGACAGTCTTTGAAAATGTAGGGCGGTATGCCATCAGGTCCTGTTGACTTTTTTGGCTTGAGTTTTTGCAGAGCGTAAAGTACTTCATCAAGCTTTAGTTTATCATTTTCGCAACATCATATGATACGCATAAAAATCCATACATGATACTTTTTGTTCGGAGTAGGCTCCTTTGTGACCGGGTTAATGAGTGGAATTTGAAAATGATAACCCTCTTGTCCTTGCAATAAATCAATGGGTATTGCAGAGCGTCATAAAACTTGTGTGTATCGGCTACCGTTGCAACGTATCATCACGTGCTCGCAAGACAATGTCTCGTGAAGAAAATTGATCACCACTAATTACGGCTGCTATTTCGTTTATCAAAGGTGCGATCTGCGTGAATGACGACTTTATAATCCTCTTCAGGTAGGTTTTCTAAAGCAGTTTTAAATGTTTTGACTAAAATGTTACGTTAATGCAAGAATCTTTGAATTTTGAACACTGTGTCTCTCTCAACTCCCTGGATAAATTGGCAGCGACGGTCTACCTCAATTTCTTCGTCACCCATAAAATATACTTGTAAAAATTTATGCTGTTCGTTTTCAGCTGGAAAAAGTGAACCTATTCTATGATAAATTTGCCTTGCACCGTAAATGTAGGCGAAAATCCCGGCATTATTATTTCCCGGTCAACTCGAAGGACGTCATTTGAAAGCATGAGTTATATTTCCGGATCCTGTTTAAAAGCGCCGTGACTCATTAGCATCATATAAAGAGAGTTTTCAAAGGTTCTTCTGGTTCCCCAAGTAACGGAAGAGACACTTTGCCATTGAACAGCACATGCCTGCGGTCTCATCTTTCCATTTTAAAGCGCTGCAAAATCGATACGCCTTGTCCATCAGTCCGATAACAACTAACCTGTGATTTTTATAATCAATCAACGGATCATAATTGAATGCTGCGTCATTAAAACCGACCAATTGTTTCTTTGAAAATTTTGTCGACGTTCAGCTTGAGCTGTGCATTTGCATCTCTTCGCGCCTGTGTCTGTTTTGGTGTTTCAGATGCCCTTATAGTAGATTGACGTTGAGCTTGCTCAATGAGTCTGTGTTGAGTTTCATTAGGTGTTTCCGCGGCTCTTAAGGCGGCCTGACGTTCCGCTTATTCGAATAGCCTTTGCTGACTTTGAGCAGGTGTTTCAGTAGCTCTTAAAATAGATTGACGCTTTGCCTGTTCAAGACGCCTTGCTGACTTTGATCAGGTGTTTCAGTAGCTCATAAAGTAGCTTGACGCTCTGCCTGTTCAAGACGCCTTTGCTGACTTTGAGCAGGTGTTTCAGTAGCTCTTAAAGTAGCTTGACGCTCTGCCTGTTCAAGAGACCTTTCCTGATTTTGAGAAGGTGTTTCAGAAGCTCTTAAAGTAGCTTGACGCTCTGCCTGTTCAAGACGCCTTTCCTGACTTTGAGAAAGTGTTTCGGAAGGTCTTAAAGCCGCCTGACGCTCTGTCTGTTCAAGACGCTTTGCTGACGTTGAGAAGGTGTCTCAGATGCTCTAAAAGCAGCATGACGCTCTGCTTGTTCTTGCCTTCTCAGTTCAGCATCTTCTAAAGATTCTAGCGATCGAGCTAATCTTTTCGCTTGTCTTTGAGAAGATACTCTTGAAAGGCTGGACTTACGTTTGCGAGGCATTATGAAGTAAGAAAAACCTATTTATAAAAACGTTAAAATACCTAAAAGGTATTAAATTTCCAGTGGTGATAGTATTTCTGATCCATACTTATAATCACGCCTGTAACCCTTGCAGGGTAGCAGAGCATCAACGGATTACAATATCGTCTGCGAGGTTATCGCCTATTCTGTGAATTACGATGCACCAAAACGTTTGAAGAAAATCAGCTGGTGAATTTTATGTTTTTATCGCTCTCTTCTCGGTCCTGCGTGGAAAATACAGATCCATACATTTTTATCTTAATTTTGGTAAAAGACATAATAATCCAGATATTCTGACCTTCTGTGTTCGTCCATCGTACCGTCATCCGTCTTGTAGAATCACGGTGGCGCCACCTAGCTGAATTTAATTTTGCAACATATTCGATTTTCCCACGGGAATTATATGTTTTCCGCTGAAAAACTAGCCTATGTCACTCTACAGCCACCGAACTATCCCCATACAAATAATCATGCCATGCCGACGCTCTGTTGCGACGTGAAAGAAGGACAAACTTGTGCAACATATTCGATTTTCTCACGGGAATGATATGTTTTCCCGTAGGAAAGTAGCCCATGTCACTCTACAGCCATCGAACTATCTCCATACAAATAATCATGCCATGCCGATGCTCTGTTGCGACGTGAAAGAAGGACAAACTTGTGCAACATATTCGATTTTCCCAGGAATGAGATGTTTTTCCGCGGAAAAAAGTAGTCTATGTCACTCTACAGCCACCGAACTATCCCCATACAAAATCATGCCATGCCGACGCTCTGTTGCGACGTGAAAGAAGGACAAACAAACAAACAAACAAACACACTTTCGCATTTATAATATTAGTATGGATTTTATTCGGTACACGAACAGCTTTACAAAATTTTAAATATAGATAGCTATTAAAAGGTATTCGTGAACAATGTACAATATCTAGACCAGTGAAGGGTAGCAGCTTGAAAAGTGCAAGACGTATGGTACTGTGATCGTAAATCAGAGTGACGATTAAGTTAAATACACGGTTTCTAACTTAGTCCGTAAATTATCTACATTTACTGGTATACTTATAGTACCGAGCATAATGTGCACTTTGTCTACTGCTAGCTGTATTTACTTTAGAAGTTCTCGCCAAGGATCAAGATAAATGTAAGCAATTTAAAACTGTCTCTGGTCCCTTTCGGAAATTTATATAAAGCCATACAGTACCTGTACTAACGAAGTCACGTAATACATTTCGATGTATACATTGACGCATAGGTGTTTCTTGTATCAAATTTGCTATGGAGATATACATTCTAACAGCAAGCACTATTAATTATGTATCTGATATATTATGCGATTGGATTTTTATGCTAGTCGGTCGTAGGATTTGTTATAAAGGCTTGATCACAATTTTTACAAGCAGTTAAGCAAAACAAAAACAAAGCATGACCTGAACTACGGATGCGAGGGACGTCAATTAAATCAATTAAATTTTATCCTTGGTATAAAAATAAATATATAATTTTATCCAAGGTTGTAATATTATATGCTTTTAAAATTATTAAGAGCAGTTTTAAGCACTAATTAATAAAGTTAATAATATATTTCAGAAACATGACATCCGTAAATTTGAACCATGTCTGATGAAGCAGTAGAATCTCTGTCTTGGTTAACAGCAAAAAAATTATCAATAGCTTCATTACCACTCCAGGAACCATAAGAGGTCCTTTCCGTGTTCGATATGAAAAATTTGTTGCTCAAAGCGCAGTTTAAGGCCTAACTACGATGCACGAAACACTAATTAATTCTGGAAAAACAATTTTGCATGCTCTGACTGCACGAACACTTGCCTTAAATTCTCTTACTTAATAGCGGTTATGCAAATATCTTGTTGTTTTACATAAGGCTATATACGTGAAGGTACATAACTCCAATTATTCCTACACGATATGTGGTGTGGGTTGCGGTTTTATATAGCCACCCGTGACTTTGCGGTTAAAACTCAATTAAAGTTTACATGGTTACTAGGATATGAGTTTGTTTGGATTGACTCATCGTATGTATACTACTTTACTTATAAATAATAGACTTCTGTTCTTATCTACGTTAGTACTACGGTACTTAAGTTACCTCAAGAAGTGTCTGGGAGAACGGTGCTGAACTTGCAAATTAAGGGAATTAAGCAACTTGATGTGTTACTGTTGCTCCGTGGCGCAGTGGCTTAGCAATGAGTTACAGCACTGAGGGCCGGGGCTTTGAATCCCGCAAGGATAAAGTATTTGTATGACCTGCAAGTAATTGTTCGGGTCTGGACGTTTGTCCTTGTGCAATTTATGTTTGTAAACTGCCTCCACGATACAGGGAAAACACAGTATTTAAGCGTATCTAGCGACTACGATGTCTACGATGGGCGTAGCAATCGTGTAGCACCTAAGCGATCGTCGCTACGAATGTACCAAATGCCATAATCAGTGAAGCTGAAATGTTATCGATTTGATTTAAATGTGAGATTCTTTGCTAAGAGTTGCGTAAATTCGGCACGTCTTATTTAAATTATATATTAACTTCATTTAGCAGTAGCGACAGGGCTTATGTCTAGCTATCTATTTATTTATTAGATTCGAAAAAATTATTTTGTATTTCATCATCATTGTTATATCTCTTCACGAGGCCATCACTAAACATAGGCCTATATCAAGCTCCTGTATCCATCAACTTCCTGCATGTATTACTAGGTCCTTACTCCATCAAGGGGGCGTCCTACACTTCGTTCTTTTGTATTTATTCTTGTCGATATAATATTTGTTGATTACTGTAATATTTTCACGTAATCTTTTCACCTTAACGTTGCAGTACGCTAATATTAAACTTATAAATTATATGCTAATATTATGAATTCGATAAACTAAAAAATACTGTAGTACACGCCAGCCAAGCGTGGCTACTTTAGCAAACATTCCCCATGTTAAGAAATCTATGGGGGCGGCCTATGTATGGGAGGCCAGCAGTGGACTTGGATAGGCAGTAACGGTAACGGTAATGGTATTAAGGGTACCTACTTTCCAATGTGTTTGTTCTGTTTTGTTTAACGTTCGTAAAGTTTGTAACTCACCTACCATCGCGTTAGTTACATCCGCGAAGCCAACTCAGTTGGCATATTCATAACGCCATCACGTTTCGTGAAATGGTTGCGATGCAAGAGAACCCAACACCCATATCCTCCACTGGGTCTCATAACACTCGATTTAAAGGAATGCTCAGAAAATCTGTGGTCTCGGATACATGACGGTATGAACATTTTATGATACGTAATATTAAGTCTTAAAAAAAAGTTAGTTACAGTCCTTATACACCCCAATGGGCTGCCCCTAAGAATATAATTATCAACTTCACACAGGCTCAGGCCTCCCTCAATTATATAACTTAACAGCACTTAAAATTAATGTTAACAATTTCATTGGTGCCGGCGAGAATCGAACCCGGGTTGTTTTGTGAATTTGCAGCGAGCGCTTAGCCCCTGAGCAACCAGGGCTCTGTTACCGTATCATATGTGTAATTGTGAATGCCTCGTTGGTCTAATAGTCTTAAATGCGACTCCTATTCATGAGTTTCAATATATTTTTACTCAATGAGTTTTTCTATCAAGTGTTCATCGGACTATGAGAGTGAGATCGGAGAATAGAGAGTGCACCTGTGCTTACACGTTTACACTCGGGCACTATAATACTGTCCTGCGCAGTTGGCTAGTCTCCTTTGATATTGGCGACCGTGACCGTGAGAACATTATTATTATATGTGTAATTTGTTGCTCAATACCAAATATTTTACCAAAATTTGTTGCTCAAAACCTTACTCCGCGACGAGTGTCAAAGGCCCTAGTGAGAAAGAGACGACTGGTAAAGTTAACAATCCGTGCATAGAGATTAATAAATACTCTCTAAATAGCAGAGGCCTACGTCTAGCATTGGGCTGCTTACAGGCTAATAAGGATGAATGAGTCTGCCTTACGATATTTTACCAATGTGTTTATTTAGGTCATTGGTAGTTACTGCTTTTGTTGGTACATAGTCCGAATATTTACAAATATACATTTTGCGACGAACAAAGTAAAACAAGGAAGAACAAGGTAAAAGCGAATATGTGAGAAAGAAACTTATTGTTACGTGACTTGCAAACACCTAATACTTTTAAGCAAAAATTGTTAAATGAACTTTAATTTGGAGTTCGAGGCTAACACAGAAAAGTGTTTATGTTAAAACTTTTATATATTAAAGTAAACATTATTATTATTATATAAAAGTAAAGTTACAGCCTATATACGTCCCACTGCTGGGCACAGGCCTCCTCTCATTTCTGAGAGGGTTTTAGGGCAAGGAAATGTCCGCCGCGCTGCCCCAATGCGAGTTGGCGAACTTCACATGTCTTCGAAATATTTTTTTTTTGATTTCTCAGACATGCAGGTTTCCTCACGATGTTTTCCTTCACCGCCGAGCACGTGGTAAATCAGCACTTAAAATTGCAATTAACAATTTCATTGGTGCCGGCGGGGATCGAACCCGGGTTGCTCGCGTACTGTGAAACTTACAGCGAGCGCTATTTATTTTATATATTAAACTAAAGTCTTGTCTGAAAACAAACAAAGACTTTTCCATTGGTTAAATTTTACTACCCTACCGTGTAATGGCGGTGTAAGAAAATCCACTACCCTATATCGTCTCGCGGGCATCTTCCTAATAACAATTCAAAATGCTAAAAAATAAACTGCGGTTGTAAATCCGCCTGCCAAGCATGGCATCGATGGACAAATCCCCCCTATGAGGCAATCCATGGCGGAGGCCTATGTTCAGCAGTGGACTTATATAGGCTGTAATGGATTTTATTCGCAATTTTTTTTCAAATACACTGTCAACCTTTGTTACTATAACCGACCCAGGTCGAATCTAAGGAGGTGTAGGTACGTCGTAACAAAGATTTAATTGAGGCCTCCCAAACAATCTGAACAAAATATAAAATAAGAGATTCTTGTGGCATTCAATTACAAAACGCACACCGCAACTTGAATCATAGGCTGGTGTTAAGAGACAACCTTCAGTTTAAACTAGAACTTCACAGTGTCACAATTTCAGTCTATACCATACTATGTTACACAAATTTTGACATTGTAGAGTTTGAATTCAAACTCGAGAATATCTCTGAATACCGACTCTAGACTGGTATTTAAAGACAACCTCGAACCTTTAAACTTTATAATGTCAGTGTAACATAATATCTTCTTGATTCAAAATTTGTCATTGCGAAGTTTGAATTTTAACTCGAGATTTTCTTTGAATACCTTGTACAATCTTAGATGCTGCTGCCTATCATCAATTTTGAACATTTGGTTTGGTTTTCTATTTAAATATTTGTTATTGTTATTTATTGATAGATTGTTAATAAGCTGGGTCTGTGATTATGCTAACTTGTACTTTATATTTTATATAACTTGTCATAATCATAATCGTTGTTATCATTCCATCAAAATCATAGATTGCCCCATATTTAGATATTTGCCATAGTCACCATGCTTGGAAGGCGTTTTGGCAACCACAGTTTTTTTTATTATTATTCTGTTCTGTTCCCAGGAAGAGACTGCTGCTAATTAACTGTTTCAGTTTCCCTTTGTCGCCTCTTACGACACTCACCGAATGACACGGGGTAGTGTAGTAAATTCTATTACGCCGCCACTACACAAAAAGGTTGTTTACAGTGTCTACTATTCATTTAAAAATCAGTTGTTCGTTTTATTGTTGCTAAGGAATTTTAAGACTATAATAGCTGTCTGCACATTATAAAAACTATCACAGAGAAACTTATATATTTATAATAAATTAGCTTTCCCAGATAAATATTCTTGGTTGATTGGATAAGAACACTTCTTGAAATTGTGGAATGTATTGTATGCCCATTAATATTTAATTTTGCAGTATTGGACTCAAGCCAAACCGGCGGAGATTAATATGTGATATTTTAATATTTTACTTTTTGAGGTTTATATAAGATTATCTTAAAAGTAGGGTTTATCTTTCGTTAACTTATTTAGTTTGTCTTCGTATATGCATATGCGATGTTGGAATGGAGCCGAACCGGTAAATAGGATCTTGCTTTAAGTAATTTACTTTTTAGGGTAAACTTTTTAATATTTGACAGAGTCATCCACTTATTCCTATTAAAATTTAAAACACATATAACTTTTATGCAGTTTAAACATGCATGTCCGTCAAATTTTATCCCATGACATAATTTTGTTTATTTTTTAATGTTAGTTTAAATTAAATTTTAAAATATTGTTAAAAATTGCAAAACATTGCGATAATCACAAGAATGCTAAAAATAAAAAATATAATATTTATGTCTTTAATCTCAGCAATTGAATATAATTGTTTTATTTTAGAAACAAACGTTTTTTTTAATGGGATAAGGGGAACTAACGAGCACACAGTTCACCTGATGGTAAGTAGAAGCTGTGGCTCATAGACATCTACATCTATACTCGATTAAGGACCAAATTGCAGTTGCATTGTCACCCCTGGGGACTAAGATGAAACGCCTCGTTTCTACTAAAACGGGTCTTCAGTTCTCTACACTCACCATACGAAACACAGCAACACTTAGCTCCTATTTCAAGCTGGTATACTGTGACAGCGTGGGCCTTCCTGGTCGATCCGACCTATTCGTGGTACAACCATAATATAACTGCAGCATGGCTCTACCACGTACAGATGGTGAAACATAATTATATTAGTAGAAGCTAATAGCTTAACTGTTATTTGGCAACGCTCTCAATTACTATTATGTGATTACGTAGTTCGGTTGTTTACGTAAGAGATTTTCTTGCTGTGGATTTCTTTCGGGGAGTTTGAAAGAACTGGATGATTACGTAATTTGTCGCAGAATATAACTTGTAATATATCGCAGAACCTTGGAAGCTTAAGGGCAGGACTATTTTTCCAGATTATGTAAAATTCACTCACAGTAAACAACATGGCGGACTATTTTTCTCAGCCATGAGAAGGGATTTGTACTTAATTCAGTAGAAGACTGTCGATATACTTCTTTATTATAATATTTCTTTTTTATAGGATAAGGGTAACAAACGAGCACACAGTCCACCTGATGGTAAGTAATTGCTGTGGCCCATAGACATCTACATCCGTCCTTAACTACGAATCAAATGCAGATGCGTTGTCACCCGTGAGGACTAAAATGGAATGCCTCGTGTCCAGTAAAAGGAGTCTCTGGTTCTCTAAACTCACCATAAGAAACGCAGCAGCGTAAAGCTGCTATTTTACGCTTGTATTCTGTGACAGCGTGGTCCTTCTCCGGTCGAGCCGATCCATTCGTGCTACAACTATACTACTAATATAGCTGCACCATGGCTCTACCACGTATATAATAATGACCTCCAGACCGAATTTCGGTCACGGCGACAAGTCTCGACGGTGACTAGCTCTGCTCAGGACAGGATTATAGTGCCACAAGTACAGGTGCACTCTCTATTCTCTCACTCTAATATTCCGATGGGACGGTAATCCGACACAACCGGAGGGAGATCAGGCGCAGGAGTATCGGCTTTACGTGCTTTCTGAGGCACGGGGGTAAAACACCGTAAATTTCCGGACCCCGGGCTGCTATTGAGAATTTCTTGACAGAAAAATCCAGTAACTAATTTTGGCCGACCCGGAATTTGAACCCGGGATGAAGTATATTAGCAACCGCGTTCACGATCACTAGTCCAAATAAGCAGTCAGTTCTTCACCATACCCCGTCAACCAGTATGCAATCCTATGCGGGACATAAGCCTCCATTGGAGGAATGATTTGCATGATCGCCACGCGTGTCAGGTGGAGTGGTGACAGTTGTATCAGTTGTCTCACTATTTTTCACTCTCATCATGAAATCCGCTGTGTTTGGCAGTTCTGGGTAAATTTATATCCACTATTTACTGGACAGCAATACCCTCATTTCAGGATTGAGATCTTTAACATATTTCCCATATTCTACTAGTACTAATACTAATCTACTTAATGCGATAATAATTTTTATGATGCGCATGATGCAAAACGGGGTGATGGATTTTGCACGCTCCCACCACACGATTAATATTTAAATATCAACATATTGTTTTAGATCAACAAATTTAAATCAAGATTTTTAAAGGTCAGAAAATTCGAATGCCATTTTCTTCAAAAGAATCATTTTTATTTTCATTTAAAAGGTTTATACCTGAAAAATCACTAAACTAGAATGGGCGTGTTGCATGTGCCATCTTACAAAGTGAACATGTAAACGAATTACCAAATGAAATGGCAGAGTGGGTGAATCAATACATTGTCTTTTAAATGCGATCATGCACGATGAATGAAAATATAGGTGTTGAAAGTATGAAAGTATAGGTAAATGCAGATAATAAAAATATGGATAATTGCAGATGGGCAGCAGCGTTTTCCTAATAACGACTAAAATTAAAAAAATGCGATTACCAAACCGTTTGCCAAGCGTGGCAACTATGGCAAATATCCCCCCTATGAGGCAATCTATGGAGAAGTCCTATGTTCAGCAGTGGACTTTAATAGGATGTAACGGTAACGGTAACAGTATTTAAATTTTTACGCAAATGTTTATATTTACCTATTCTTTATTTTATTAGTTTTTCTTTTAATTATAAATAAAAATTAATAATTACAGTTACTATGATTTCTTATTTTTACGCGAACACTAACTGTAGTGTCCAGGACTGTGTATTTAAAAACAATGTGCGGTAAGAAGATTTAGAGGCGATAAGTCAAGACATTTCGTCTATGTTAGTTTGGTGCCGAAGCCAAATCTTCCTAAAGACGAATTTATAGTATTGAATAACTTACGCAATAAACCAGAACTCACGGAATACCACGGTAGTCATGGATACTTCGGATTATAATTCTAAAATACAAGAACTTTTGTCGGATGTAAGCACTTATAAAGAGGTTAAAAACGACCCAACAAATAACATACTTAAAGCAACTAGTGACCTCATAAAGAAACACTTCGAAAAGTTAAATCTGGACATAAAATCCAAACCCACCGAAGTTGTATGAGTTACTAAAAATACACAAGCCCAATGCTCCACTACGTCCCATAGTGAGCCAAATCTATTCACCAACCTACAGATTAACTAAAAAAACTTACAGATAAAAAAATATTCTCATCGCTAAGGGGACATACAAGAGCACACACAAAGGATTCCTACCATATCGTTAGCGAGATCAAAGACTTACATCTGGCAGACAATGAAACTATGGTCAGTTTTGATGTGCAGTCACTGTTCACATGCTTACCTGTTGAAGACTACATCTCAATTGTAACTAGAACGCTGGAAGAAAACAACATGCCCGTAGAACATGCAGTATTACTCAGACACTGCCTTACATCTGGCTTCCTATTGTGGAAGGAAGAGTTCTACAAGCAAGTAGATGACGTGGGCACACCTGTATCTCCCATTATAGCCGATATATTCATGGAAGGCTTTGAAGAGAAACCCCTGCTTACTTCTCCCGTAAATCCAAGATTCTACAAACGGTACATAGATGACATTTTCACAATTCTACCTTTAAATAAAGTAACTGCATTTTTAGACTATCTTAACTCCATAAATTCTAAAATTCAGTTCACAATGGAGTTAGAGGCAAATAATTCTTTAGCTTTTCGAGATGTGTTAGTAATTCGCAATCCTGATAACACCTTGAACCACACTGTGTATAGAAAAAATACCCATACTGATATCAGATTATAGACCGAGCGTGTGCCTGCTGTACTGCCATATGTCAGAGGTGTCATTGACAAGATTGGCTATATCTTGAAGCGTGCTTCCATAAAAACATACTTCAAGCCAGCGAAGAATATTCGTCATTTTTTACCATCACTCAAGTGTAATATCTCTCTGCAAGATGCAGGAGTGTACAAGCTTGATTGTGAATGTGGTCTCTCTTACATAGGACAAACTAAAAGACCAATAAAAACGCGCGTTAAAAAACACATACCTGATGTGAAGAATCGACGCTCCGGGAAGTCTGCAGTCTATGAACACGTACATGAACGGCCCCGTCACTATATCAGATTTGATAGACCACAAATCCTCGCTAAAGAACATCGATTCCTTCAAAGGATGATTCGCGAGGCTATTGAAATCAAAAAACATCCTAATTTCAATAGAGAAGATGGCTGGGTACTGTACCATCTGCTTGGGATCCTATAATTAATAAAATTAAAACCGACCCGGGCATACAACTGCAAGATTTCGAGATACTATAAGTTCATACTGCGTAGATCGAATCAAATATTAATAATTTTAATCTGACGGTAGCCGTGGATAACTATGACATTGGGACGTCGAACACCTCAGTCCCCGTGTGACCATGGGTGCTGTAAAGTGCACGAAACGTCGGAAATATAAAATAAGTTAATATACGCGATAAAATCTGTAAAAATTAGTTTCATTTAAATATACAATAACTATGTTATAAAAGTGTTTTTATTGTGAACAGATTGTGATTGTGAGAGAAGAGTAACAATAATTTACGCTGATTTATGTCAACAGTACATGTTTATGTCAACAATACATTCTATTTGTAAGAAGTACTTTTGAGTAATGAGTTGCAGAAATTAATGAAATTATAAAAATTATAGTTTAAGAAGTGTTAGAAGCGTACTATTTATTTATTATTGTAATAACTACTAACAACAACTTTTTTTATTGTACAATGTTATTATATTATTTTGAAAATAAGTCCTACATTGCGTCTTGCTGGTTCTTCCCAAGACAGAGGTTTTTTTTCGAACAAGTTAATTAAATTGGCTTTCAATAAGAATTATTTTATAATATACATTAAACAAAAAAAATCTATTCTCTTTTATACTATTCTTTATTTTTGATTTACTGAAATCAAACATGAATAAATTGACGAAAAAGACCTGGTGTGTCCTAAAGATCAACTGAATATGTTGTTTCGACATCCTGTAAATGTTTAGGTGAAAACAATAATTTACAAGTTTCACTGCATGATGTAGCACTCGCGTAGCCGGCTACGACCTACGAGCTATGAGCTACGGACGTAGCACTCGTAAGACACTGTAATGGCTGTAGCGATAAAATTATGCATGTAACGTTTATAATTAACTACGTACCGGAAAACCATAAAACTTTTACGTAATGTTATCAGAAAATTTTATTTTTAGGTTGACAAAACTTTCTGGATAACTTTACAATAATTAAAAAATTAAAAAAAATTTGTGTAGAATGTGAGCCGTGGTAGCTCATGGGCTAAGCACTCACTGTAAATTTCACAGTACGCGAGCAATCGGGTTCGATCCCCGCCGGCACCAATGAAATCGTTTATTGCAATTTTAAGTGCTGATTTACCACGTGCTCGGTGGTGAAGAAAAACATCGTGAGGAAAGCATGTCTGAGAAATAAGAAAAAAATTTGTTTCGAAGACATGTGAAGTTCGCCAACGGCAGCGCGGTGGACATTTCCTTGCCCTAAAACCTCGTGGGATGTATGTGGTTGTAACTTTATGTTACATCGTAGTGGCACCCAGAAATGACGGTTTTTATATCTAAAATATGGACATCGTAAATGTCACAAATAATTTAATTATTTTAGGCTTATTTAAAATTCTTAAGAACGTCACAACTACCACGAGTTCCAAAAGTGAAACCTATTACACAAAGTTTACGGCAAAACATTTCAAATTAAATAAACCAGTTGGTGCATCCTTAGAAAGACATGTTGAAAACAGTGGATTAAAGTTGTTAAAGTAGAAGAAAATTAATACCCTAAAAAATGTCGAAAAGTTTTGTTTTGTGAACATATTGTGTCTTCCATTTAAAAATTTATGGATTTTTTAATGAAGCATTCGGAAAAATATTTAATTAATAACACGCAATATTTTATTTTAATTCTCCCAATTTTGGAAGCTAATCTTTATAAAAGTATATTTTGACTACAATCATGTTACAAAAAATATCATCAACGGTTTGTAGTATTATACTTTTTATGTTTATTGCAATAATTATGTTCATTATATTATTGGGATCATGTTTATATTTTTTCCTTTTTGAATTACCACCAAATTGTACACAACACTAAGATTAAATGTTACTTATTACTATAAAAGTTACGTGTTAAATTTTCATCTTCTTAAAGTGAAATTACACAGTGAAGTAAAGTGAATAGTGTATAGTGAATTTCACTTGCGAAGTAAATTTAAACCTTAAGAGGACATCCGAGCTGTAAGAAATTTGAAGAATATATTTTTAATGATATATTGCTATCGCGCTGAGCCCAAAAGACCGAGCTAAGCAGTCGAAAGAGGCAACTGCAGCTTCGACTGATTATATGGATGAAAATTTGATGAAATCATTATTCCGTATTCTTATGTTTTCTTCTTCAAAACTAGAGCAATTATATTTATTTTCAAGGACAATATCAGAAAGATTGCGGCTAAGTATTATTATTATTGGGTTGACTGGTAGAGAATGCCTCAAGGCATTAAGTCCGCCCTTTGTATTCTTTTAGATTAAGGAATGCAATAAAGAATAAATACATGTATTTTTTCTTTTAAGTATGTAGGTCTATTGATGACATTCAGCATTTATTAATGGAATGTGTTCAGTTTAAGAGAGAAAGGCAATTATTGTTGCTGTGCTGTGCTGGCAAAACCACTGTCAGATACTGCAAATTTTTTGTTTTATATGGTTATGAAACAGCAATAATTCTAGTCCTCCTCAATAAGGATTTTTTTCAACTGTGTGTCATTAAAATTAAGGTGTAACGGGGCTGACATAATATCCGTTCGGGATAAAAACTCAATAATAAATAAAGAGAAAAAAAATTATGTTAGTTAAATTTGTTTTCTCGATGTCGATGTGAACAAAGACCTTTTAAATTTTTTAAAATTGCTCAGTTGTACCGCTGTTATTAGTAACAGCAGTACCATACCAGTACATAGGATCATGGTTGTGGTAGGTATAGATTATATAATAAATAAATATTTGCTCTAATAGCGAAATAAACTTCAGGGAGGAATCGGAGGAATATAGGTTAGTATGAGCTGAACCCCAGCCGCCCTGATATTCTTTTAAGTGAATTTTAATGGGCTTAGAGATAAGAGTACGATACAAGAATACTGATATTAAATTTCTTGAATAAAAAAAATATTAGCTCCTAACATATGAAATTAGCGTTTTGTCGTACTGACCACTTTGATCTGAAATATCTCCTCTTTGGTTAAGAATTCCAAATTCAAATTTATAAATTCATTTAGCTGGTTCATTTGAGTTTTGAAAACAGTCATTCATTTGTTTTTTCCTCATTATTTTTTTCTTTGGCGTCGCTTATTATCGCATAATGGAAAACATGAAATATCGGTATATTTACGAGTACGAGTTCTACCGTGGCACCAGTGCTGCAGAAACAGCTCGAAGGATTAATGATGTGTACGGCGCTGGTGTCGCAAAAGAAAGCACGGTACGTTTTTGGTTTCAACGTTTTCTTTCTGGAAATTTCGACCTTCAGAACCAACCCCGTGGACGGCCGGAGACCAAAGTGGAAAATGAAGAATTAAAGGCTATTGTGGAAGCGGATCCATCACAAAGCACTTCAGAGATAGCTGCAGGCTTTGGGGTAAGTGATATAACTATATTAATCCACTTGAAGCAAATCGGGAAAGTAAAAAAACTTGAACGATGGGGACCTCATGACTTGAGTGAATCGAACTTGCAAACACGCGTCGACTGCTGTGTTACTTTGCTCAACCGACACTATAATCAAGGGATTTTAAATCGAATCATTACTTGTGATGAAAAGTGGATAATTTACGATAATCGGAAGCGCTCGTCACAATGGCTGAACCCTGGAGACCCAGCCAAATCCTGCCCTAAACGAAAATCGACTCAGAAAAAGTTACTTGTGAGTAACTTTTTCTGAAATCTGGCCAAACGATTACGGCAGATATCTATTGTCAGCAACTGCAAACCATGAAGGAAGAACTAGCTGCTAAACAACCGAGATTGGTCAATCGCTCTAGGCCACTGCTGCTTCACGACAACGCAAGACCACACACTGCACAACAAACAACCACTAAGTTAGATGAGCTACAATTGGAATGTCTGCGACATCCACCGTATTCCCCGAACCTTGCTCCAACAGATTACCATTTTTTCCGGTATATTAGTTACACTTCTAAAATTTAATGTAACCATATTAATTTTGTATATTTAAAACAATATGGATAAAATCTTAGGCATTCTATTTAGTTAGTAAAATAAAAATGCGATCTACCCAGACGCACTCCTAGACAGAAAAGAATGCCTACCAGCTTTTATTAAGTATTATTTTGCGGACGAAGTCGTGGGTAAAATATACCAGTATACATTTAAATTAAATTTATACGGAGTGAAACTACTTAACATAATATATGGTTTTTTATTGTATATGAAATCTCATAGCTTTTTAAACTATCTTAAAAACTGTTAATCTTTTAAAACGTATCGCCCATAAAATTGCCTTAGTCACTCACACAATTAAATATCGATCTTATTTTATTGTCTTAAGATGCATAAATGGTTTTGAAGACGATCTCTTACATAAATTTAATTCGTTTGGATAGAAGCCAGTATTTCAGTCTATGGGTAGTTTTCTATAATATATATTGTACAGGCGTCGTAAATTTTTATGACTGAAATTAAATTTTGGTAAATTACGTCTTGAAATGATTATGTTATGGCTAAATGTTTATACTTATTGTGCTTGAATACAATCTCAGTTGATGGTAAGCTCTGACTAATATAAAATCCAAAACAATATGGTCATGCCGTAACTTTGGGGATATTCAACTAATTAAAGTAAAAATGCATGCCATTCCTTATAACTAACTTATAAAGGTTCTCTTCCCTATTCGGTGGGTTTTTATGAATTATTTTTTATTTAAAGAGTATAAATTTCTACCTACATAGTTTGATGACAATTTGTTAATTTGGCAACAGCTTACTCCTTTTTAAAAGGCCGACAACGCACCTGCAATTCCCCTGGTGTTGCAGTTGTTCATGGGCGGCGGTAGTCACTTACCATCAGGTGAGTCGTATGCTCGTTTGCCCCCTCTCCTATAAAAAAAATATTCTAAAATTATTCAATTAGTCTTTCTGGAAATTGAAATAAACTAAAATGAAATAAAACGTATTCAAGACATAGTTTCGAAAAATATGTACTTATTGTTAAAGTTTATGTAAAAGTAGCGGCACGAAAGTCTAGCGGTGACCGTTATTGCACATAAGTCACCCTGATTGATTCGTGCGTATCGTTCGCACGCGCTGATTGGCTCTCTAGTCGCATTCGTGCAATTCAATTCGTGCGCGTCCCCTCCGCGTTTCGTTCAGCGCTAGACTTAGTGTCGCCACTTATAAGAGAAGTTACAAGTTACAGCAATTAAGCACAAGCTTGAAGCAATTAAAACTTTTATCATTAATTTGCTATAAGCACGAAGTTGTTTGTAATATCTGAACAACGTGTAATAATTCTGTACTAATTAACGCAGACAGAAATTTCGTATACTCTTCACTTCATTTTTATCGCTTTTTTATAAATGTGAAGAGACAAACGAACTTACAGTTCATCTGATGGTAAATGGTACTGCAGTCCATGTACACCTGCGGTCAATGACAAACAAAGAAGGCTATAGATGCGTTGTCACCTCAGAGGGCTTGTATGGAATGCCTTACAGACTAATTATACTGGCTCTCTATACCCCTCAGACCGGGAAACAGTAGTGCTATTTGGCGGCAGAAATACGTAAGAGTGTGGTACTTACCCTAACGCACCCTTATGTACAATAGAGTTCTCCCGCCGGGCAAGGTGTTCTGCCCGGGGAGCGGCCAACGCTCCGAGTGGTATTTCGGAGCTATTCTATATATACTGCTTCTACTTCGGCACTTTGATAGCGCGATTTAGTCTTCGATGTATTTCGGCGACGACAGCGCCGCCACAAGTAGTGCTACCACCTAGTAAATATCGCAAAAATATCTTTGTTACAACCGAGAGTATATTTTTATTTGTACACTAGCTGGTACCCGAAGTATTTCTGCCGCAGAAGAAATAATTTTGGAAATATCGTTTTAAATTTGGAAGAGTAATATTGTTTTGTTCGACGAGCATGTATACGTAGATATATGGAAGTGAAAGTACCTATCCTACTGGGTGTGAGGTGTGAGGATTTATGTAACAATAATATGTAAAATGTCATATAAGTAATCCTTGTGTGAAATTCGGTTACACATTTTGATTTACTGGTTGGTAGCGTCTTTTCTGACTAAAGTCCATCTGAATAGGTGCCTATAATTTTTTACTATTACTGTTGGTAAACAGCAATACACAAATTACAAGCGACGAGGTGTTTTTGGAACGAAGTTCCTTATCGCACGGTACGAATTTGACGGATGGCGGCTAGGCGAGAAAAAGTGTAAGATTTTTGCTTCACGACCCCTTTCCTATAATGCGAGCGAGATGGAATAATATCCATCTCCCTCGCACTTTTTCTTATCTTGCCATGAAAGAAATATTATTTTAAATGACCATAAATGACGCTTCATTTTAATAGACACTAGTAATTCATTTATTTGTATTTGTTAATCAATAATATAATACGTTTTTCAATTATAATATACTACGAAAGGAATTTCGTTCCAACCGAGTGTTCCACGACACTCACGCATGTTTTTTTTTAAATTATTGTACCCTGGGAGTAATTACATATCTCTAGTCTTCTCGAAATTAGTTCTAATTTTTTGAAAGTAGTTGCAGGTGTCCATGGGTCACTTTCGTTGGTCACTAGACTTTAGCAGGAAATCATACTTTTGTTGTTAAATCATATTTTTTTCATTATTGCCTTTAAAACACGCCATTAAAATGATTAATAAATAATCCCCAATTCATTTTTTTATTCCTTTAATTTTTCCTAAAACGTTCAATAAACTTAAAAATAATTGCAGTTTACAACTAAAAATGTTAACTTTGCTCACTGTCATTTAACTGGAAGATAAATTTTAATTAATTCAGCTTCGGGCGAGAGAACAATTAAAAACTAATTGAATGCAGTGGCCAGTACACTGAAGCATCAGTAGTCCATAGTGTTGATAATATTTTTATTCGATTGATAGGTTGTCATATTTATTATATAGTTAAAAGAATTCTTTTTTTGATAAATTTTTTAGCGTTTTCATGTGGGAAAATTTATTAGTTATAGGTCATACAAGGAACCTTTACAATTACATTCTGTATGCTGTCCTTTGTTACAGCGTATAATTTCTAAAAATACCTTCTGAAGTGCTGTATTAATATATAATACTATTATAGCTTCCGGTGTCAAAACTAAACATAAAACCCAAGCATTTCTCAATGGATCAGTCGTGAGCAATTTATATAATTTTTTTTTTCAAATGGAATGTAATATATATATATATATATATATATATATATATATATATATATATATATATATATATATATATATATATATATATATATATAGACTGAAGTGTGAAAGACGAATTTCACGAATGGTAAACGACACAACATTAAAAATTCTTCATATTTTTAGGTAGATTGTATTTTTTATTATTCTGGATCCAAATATACCAAACCATATTATCATGATGGGAAGCACTATTACTTGTTTTCCAGTGACTTGAAAAATCTTTCAATATGCCTTTTAGTTTTCATTAGCCCATTTTTCGAATGAATGACGTAAGACGTATAAGAAATAAATTAATAGTAATACCTGACCTCCAATAGAAGGCGGTATACCAACTAGTATTATACACCAGACGTTTAATACCTAAAATAGCTAGGCTTCCATAGTATCCCTTCCCAGTTACAGGTTGATAAGAAAAAGACAGTTATATAATTTAGCAAATATAGTGTCGTAATTTCCAGCTTACGTATGTATCGAATATGAATGTCTCTTTGCCTCATCCATTGCATCAGCTATATAAAAGCTATTTTCAATGTTCACTTCACTGTAACTAATTTAGCACTGTTGCTCTGTACAGAACTGAATTTATGTCGGAGTTACGCTAGAAAATGGAATACCTAACGTGTTGAAGTTAATGGAATAGATCTAGGAATTGGCTGGCTGCCAAAATAATGGACGCAGTAGTGTATAGTGTGTCGCCGGCATCAACGTATAACTTATTAGTATTATATAGTTCGATATAAGTATACTTCGGTTGTCGATTCATCAAACTATATATGGCAAGCCCATTGCCATTTCAGCTTACTGATCCGTTGGGCTTTGTCAATTATTTTTATTTTTATTCGGATACCCTACAGATTCTACGTAGGTCACTCAATAAGTTTTGAGATGCTCGAAATTTAAAAATGGAACGCACCCGTGTTATATGTTTCTAAAAATCAAATTTATTTAAAAATAGAACTCTATAAGCCAATTGCTCAATATTAAAAAAAAAACTTCTATTAATTTTCCTGCAACGCTTCCCGCACTTTTCATTTAAAACGATGGATCTTAACCGTGAACATTTGCGCGCTATGATATAATATTATGATTTTAAATTTGGTTTAACCGAACAGTTAAGTTTATAACGGTTACAATCAGCATTAGGGGACTCAGCTCCATCACGCGCAATTTTTAGGTGGTTTGCTGAATTCAAAAGGGGTAAAATTAATCTTAAAGATGATCAAAGAACCAGGGCCCCGCAAACAGCAGTAACGGCAGAAAATGTATGGACTACTGAAATGTTGGTGTCAGAAGACCCATGAATCACATATACGGACATCGAAGAGATTGTAGGCATTATTTCGGGGAGCATTCATACCATCCTACATCAACATCTTGGAGTGAGGAAGCTTTGTTGTCGATAGATGCGATGACGATGCTCTCCGAAAGCGAAAAACAGACTCGTGTGGATTGGTGCCATGAAATGCGTCTACGTTTTGAAAACGGGACATCTAGACGTGTTTCAGAAATCGCTACTGGTGACGAGACATGGATCTATCAATATGATCCGGAAAATAAAAGGCAATCATCGGTATGGGTCTACTCAGAAGGACAGTTACCGACAAAACTGCAAAGATCTCGCAACGTCGGCAAAAAAATGGTGGCTAGTTTTTTCGCGGAGCGGACATTTGTCGACGTCAATGCTGAAAAATTGTAGGTCAGTCAACTCTGGATGATATACTATAGTTGCATTACCCAAAGCATTTCAAGCTGTGCGGGAGAGAAGACCAAAGACCGAGCTTCGGGGAATCATGCTGCATCACAATAACGCCTCTTCACATACCTTCCTTAGAACATAAGCATTTATTGAGGAATCTGGTGTTGAAACTCTAAGTCACCCACCCTACAGCCCTGACTTAGCTCCTTGTGATTTCTTTTTGTTCCCAAGAGTCAAAGAAAAATAAAAGGTAAGTTTTTTTAAAGCGCCGAAGAAGCCGTGGCTGCCTACGAAGAAGCGATTTCCGACCTGTCAGATCAAGACTGGCAAAAGTGTTTTCAGAGTTGGTTTAGGCGAATGGAACTTTGTATAGAGCATGATGGAGAATATTTTGAAAAGATGTAAAGTAAATATTAATAGTATCTAGAATACTTTTTGTATATCTTATTGAGTGTCCTACGTAGATGTTTTAAAGTACATATATAAATCTAGATTGACTCACCTTCAAAGTTATAATACTTAACATATAGGTATTCTCGAGACTGGAAGTATGTGTATTAATGAATATATATATATATATGAATATATGTCTTTAAATATATATAGTGTTATTTTGCAATAACCGGCCAAATTTGCAGAGTTCAGAATAAGTAATATAGGCAAATGATGAAGAAAAATTAATTTAAATAATCTCAAATATTCTGTCCTTTTTTATATTTTTAATGCAAAATGCGTGGTAATGCATTATTTTAACTACGCACGCAAATATTTGTAAGGGTCGATCGGTAGGCAAAAATGTTGTTGCCCATAAATCACATTAAATTTGGGATAATTTCTAATAAAAGTAGAAGCCTTATTTACTCGCATTTTCAAACACTGCATTAACGGTATATCATTATTTATATATTTCAACTTAAGTTTAAAATTTGGCTACTCTTTGAAAAATAACCCCCTATATACGAGTATATAAATTTAAGTTTGGTATGTGTTATTATAATATGTGTGCAATAAAGAGTAGAAATAAATAAATAAGGAGAAATAGAGGTTTTGAAGATAATGGGAAATATAATACGCGCGACTAATTAACAAAGTTGGAAATTATATCCGTAAGTACCCCTTCAACGGAACATACATAATATTAAACTGCCAGTCACATAACTGAGCACAAAACGTTCACATGCAGAGGAATTTAGAGCTTCATTCGCAAAATTCTTATTTTTTAAATATTTCCCTTTGTTTTGCGAACGAAATTTATAAAAAAATATTTGCTCTAATTGAAAGAACTTTTATATATTCCCGTACACTTATGATTAACACATATTATATGTTCGCTCTTAACCATATGTATAGGTATTTTTATTAGAAATTGATTGCCTATATTTTAGTGGTCGTAAGCGCGACTCCTGATCGTGAAGCCTGAGGTTCGAAACCCGGGTCGGACCAAAATCAGTTATTGGGTTTATCTGTCGAAAAAATCTCATTAGCAGCCCAGAGTCTAGAAGTTTGCGGTGTTTCACCACCGTGCTTCAGAAAGTTTAAAAATCGTTGGTATTGCGCCCGTTCTTTTTCGATCGTCGAACTATGAGAGTGTGGCACTATAATTCTGTCCTGCGCTGATGGCTGGTTCCCGTTGAGACTGACCGCCGTGACCGAAATTCGGTCTGGAGCACATTATTATTAGAAAAGGCCACGCAGTGGCGGCGTAATTATCTCGTGGGTGTCGTAAGAGGCGGCAGAGGGAAACTGAAGTGCGGAGTGATGACCTGGATAATATGTAAAAAGTCGATACTGACTTAGTACCGTATTTTGTGGCATTCTTTGTGGGAGGCTTTTGTTCAAATGTGGATATGTAAAAGGCTGTAATGACCGTATCCGTTATCCATCCATGACAGCCTTAAAAGTCCACTGGTGAACAGAGGCTTCTCCGTAGATTGCCTCAGGGATATTGCCATAGATGCCACGTTTGGCAAGCGGGTTGGCAATCGCAGTTTTATAATTTTAAGCTGTTATCACAAAAATACTGCAGCCGATCTCCTATTTTAGTTTCCCTCTGTCGCCTCTTACGACACCCACGGGTCGATATGGAGTAGTAGATATTCTTACCGTCATTATGTAAGATATACTGTCAAATGTGCACACATAATAACGGTGTGAGAATATCGACCCGTGGGTGTCGTAAGAGGCGACAGGAAAAAGTAAAACAGGAGATCGGCTGCAGTATTTTTGTGATAACAGCTTAAAATTATAAAAACTGTTATAAATCTATACAAAAGTTTTTACAAATCCAGTGCACTTTATAAGCTTGGTCGACTATTACACGTTAACTTGTTAATTCTACTTAGCTGTGATAGTTTTCCTTTTAAGTTCAATATATATACTAATATCGTTTTTTTTTTTATATAGGATAGGGTGACAAGCGAGCATACAGTCTACCTGATGGTAAGTGGTTGCTGTGATCCATAGACATCTACATCTGTCCTCAATAAAGAATCAAAATGCAGATGCGTTGTCACCCGTAAAGATTAAGATGGAATGCCTCTTTTCCAGTAAAAAGGTTCTCCGATACTCTACACACACTATACGAAACACAGCATTGATAAGTTGCTATTTTACGCTGGTATTCTGTGAGAGCGTGGTCCTTCGCCGGTCGAGCTGACCCATTCGTGCTACATCTATACTACTAATATAGCTGCAGCATGGCTCTACCACGTATGAAGTATTCATTTCACATTTCCAAACACAGTGGTTTAGGTGGTAGAGGGGGGAGACACATGACTCTAATGAAAAATACCACTTTAAAGCTAAATATTTCGTAACCGGACCCCTTAATCGAAAAGAAATTCTTCCATACACACAGTGTTTTTGAAATACCTGTCCAACGATACCCCACACGATGGAATAGACGGGTAAAAAAAAATCACTCTCCATTTACCTGTATGAGAGGTACCCAAAATAAAAATGTTTTTTAACTTTTTATTTCACAGTTTTGTAGACGTGATTATTATCTAAAACTCTGCCAAATTACAGATTTGTAGCACCTCATGTCTCTGAGTAAAACCGCGGACGGACTGACGGACGCACGCACGAATGGGTCGGCTTGACCGGGGAAGGACCACGCTCTCACAGAATACCAGCGTAAAATAGCAGCTTAATGTTGCTGTGTTTCGTATGGTGAGTGTAGAAAACCGAAGATCCTTTTTACTGGAAAAGAGGCATTCCACCTTAGTCCTCACGGCTGACAACGCATCTGCATTTTGAGGATAGATGTAGATGTCTATGGGTCACAACAACCACTTACCATCAGCTGGACTGTGTGTGTGCTTGCTTGTCACCCTTATACTATAAAAAATATGTTACTATGCATAAGGTGGAAAATTACTGAACGAACTTTAAATATGACTTGTATTTTAACGATAATAGTATAGGCTAATATGTAAGCGCTATGTGCGATTATGATTATTTACAAATTCTTACCGTTACCGTTACAGCCTACTGGAGTCCAATACACAATCTATGGGGAAGGCCTCCCCCATAGATTGTCTCATAGGGAGATATTTGCCATAGTTGTCACGCTTTGCGAGCGGGATGGCAACCGCAGTTTTTGATCTGCGGGAAGTGGCGCGAAGGGTGACGTTTTCATTTCTTCCATAAATCATGAAACCAAATATTTCTTTTCCTGTTTCTGATATTATTCCTTTTCTCATCATTTTCTTCTTCTGTCTCACAAATAAGCAATATGAAAATAACAACCCATCAACCATTCTTGTCAAATAAAAGATCCAGACTAAATAACTGAACGGAGATTATTGGTGTAAGGGGTGGGAATTGCTGCGCGACGAGGCGAAATTGACGCTTCCGTTCCATTCCGCCGCAATGTAAAATGAGCCTTAGAATTTTTTTGTTTTATAGGATAGGGTGACAAACGAGCACACAGTCCACCTGATGGTAAGGGGTTGCTGTGACCCATAGACATCTACATCTATCTTCAATAAATAATCAAAATGCAGATGCGTTGTCACCCGTAAGGACTAAGATGGAATGCCTCTATTCCAGTAAAAAGGGTCTCCGGTTCTCCACATTCACCATACGAAACACAGCAGTGTTAAGCTGCTATTTTACGCTGGTATTCTGTGAGAGCGTGGTCCTTCCCCGGTCGAGCCGATCCATTCGTACTACAACTATACTACTAATATAGCTGCAGCATGGCTCTACCACATATAAGAATTTAAGAACAACATAATAATTAATTCGTACAGGGGTAGCGCGGGGGACACTCTTCATTCTTAGAAATAAAATGAGGCCTAGTATAAACATCCTATTACTTCTGTTTATTATTTATCTATGCGACCGCTTTTGGATAATAGTCTGAGACGACGTTTGTGCATAAATGAAAATTGTTGGTTTTCGATTCTGGCTTTATTGTCTATGCGTGGTAGAACCACGCTGCTGCGCTGTGCTGCTGCACAGAAGGGTCAGCTCGACCTCGACAAAGGAAGGACGATGCTCGCACGGGATCATAATACAGCGTTTTGTATTGGTGACCCGAACCGGAGACAATTTTTAGCCAACTGTTGTTTTTTTGTGTGTTGTGTTCGTCAATTGTGAATCGATTTTAATGATTCTTTTTTCATTTTTGTGCCTGAATGGTATCATATAAATTTGGAGAGAAAATTCCACGCCTAAGGATGGAAATCAGGGGATTGAGGTTTTAATGTAACTATTTAGACGAAATTCTAGCTGTTGTTAGCTTGAGCTTGTGATAATTCCTTAGTCCATTCAATAATTATGTCCTAGCACCGATTTGAAAATGTGAAATTAATATTTTTTTAATTGTTTGAAGTCAACTATTACTTTTTTTTATTTTAATTTTTGCTGGTAACAAGGCACAAGCATTTGAATATTATGTCATACTCTTACGCTGTTGAAAACTACCGCCAGTATTCAGAAGTTGGCTTAGTGAACAAAATCGTTTAATAGTTATTTTACTCGTTTTTATTAATATGATGTGTTAAATTAGATCTTTTCATATTTAGTATAAACATTTGAGGATCAATATTAACGGCATAGAAGTAGTGTTTGACTGCGGCGCGGTTTATCCATCCGTCCATGTATCCATGACAGTATATACTGTCCCACTCCTGGTCACAAGCAACATAGAACATAGGCCTACCCCGGTGAATGCCACAAAACATGTTCCTGAGCAACCTGCATCCCTCGACTTTCTGTATATCTTACCAGGCCGTCACTCCCTAAATTTCGTATACCGATACGGGACCGTCACTTAAGAACCTTTCTTCCCCATCGGTTGTCGATTCTTCGAGCGATATTACCTGTCCATTGAAATTTCAGCTTAATGAACCGTTGCAATCAGGTTTTTGATGTTTATATAAGGTTTATTGTAACGGCTACATGTAAGCTATTTTCGATGTTCATTTCACCGTAGTAATTTAACACTATTGAACTGTACAAATCAGAATTTATGTCGGAGTTTCGCTGGAAAATGGAGTATCGAGTTAAAGTTAATAGAATAGATCTAGGAATTGGACGACTGCCAAAATAACGAACGCAGTGGTGTATAGTGTGTCGCCGGTATTAAGTAAGTTTCGTTGCAAACGGATGTTTATTATAAGGTTTTGGAAGGGTTTATTAAAAAAAATATGAAATTCAAAATAATTTGGAAGTTATTGATGGAGAAAGCCGACAGAAGTGAAAACTTAAAACTATTGTGTGATTTATTTTGGATTTTCAATTAATTTTAGTGTCAAAAATTGAAATTTCATAATTTGTTTGGTCTGGTTGATGGTTTTCACATCTATAGGCACACTGCAAATACTAGCGTAAAATAGCAGCTTAATTCTTTCTTTCTTTTTTAAAACGTTACCTCCACACTAGGTTTTTCTCCTGTATCGTGGGGGCAGTTTACATACACAAATTTCACAAGGAGAAACATCCAGACCCGGAACAATTATTTGTAGGCCATACAAATACTTGTTCCGTGCGGGATTCGAACCCGCGGCCCTTAGCGCAGCAACTCATTGCTAAACCACTGCGCCACGGAGCCGCCGAATGCCGAAACGGAGCTTAATGCTGCTGTGTTTCGTATGGTGAGTGTAGAGAACCGGATACCCTATTTTAGTGGAAACGAGGCATTCCATCTCAGTCCTCAGGGGTGAAAACGCATCTGCATTTTAATTCTTAGTTACGAATAAATGTAGATGTCTATGGGCCACAGCATCCACTTACCATCAGGTGGACTGTGCACTCGTTTGTTAACCTTATTCTAAAAACAACACTGAACAATAATATTAATTAATCAAAACATATAATGGTCTGCGCAAGCCCTGTACAAAATATAAAAACACTTAATTGTTATAATAATCAATTCACATATATATTATTACTAGCTGACCAGGCAGACGTTGTTCTGCCCTTTCCGACGACCCTTTGTCCAATAAAGAAATCCTTGAATTCGCACTCGACTCGATCACTTATCGAGATAAAAACTATCCTATCTCTCAAATTGGACCAAACTGCACACAGTGTTCAAATTTCATTGAAATAAGTTCAGTAGTTTAGGAATTCATCGCAGACAAACAATGTGACACGTAATTTTTATATATAAGGATATATTATGCTATTACAGCATGCGCACTCATAAGATTTTACCCATTAAAAAACGCGCTTAAAGAAGTTTACACTTCATAATTATAAAAAAAAAATTACATGGAGGTAAAAAGGATCTACATATAAATCACATGGCAAATACCTTCTCGCTAACAAATCATATGGCCTTGTGCAATATAAGTCTTTCACAGCCGAAGCTTGGAAAAATATTCGCTTTGAATTCCTACTTCACAAGTTTTTTTTAATATACTCGTAAAAGCCGATGGTTATACAAGACTCGGCCGTTACCTGACTTTTCAAAAGGTGTATGTAATGAAAAGAAATGTTTTCCAGATTAAATTACGTGTAAACTGCGTTTCAAATTTAATATTTGGATATCGTTTTCGATAGTCATAATCGAGTTTCAAAGGGCGTAAAATTCAAATGTTACCTGTTAATAACCGTATATACCAAAGTTAAGTAATACCAAGTTTGTATATTATGTAAGCTGTATTTCACTTTCACATTAATATTTAAAACACAGACATGTAATACACAAAATATAAAAGAAACGCTTTTTGCCTTAAATACACTCCACAGACTATTAAACATGAACATTTAAAATCACACAAAATTCATAGCTGATTCAGTCAATCCGTCAGTAATTATTTGCTAGCAACATTTTGAAATTCATTGCCGACAATATCTACTCTGTGTAATGCCTCCTCTACACTACTCGCGAAGTAGATCGAAGTTGGACGAGGCGAATAGTGTAGAGAGGTACTTCGATTCGCTACGTGCAACCACATGAGTAAAGAAACCGTACCGTACAGAGGCAAAGCTTCATACAACCGCACTGTGATAGGTACACTACTACAAGCTTGAGGCGCGTGTGTGCGTGAGCACTGGCGGCTCGTCACGTACAGAGAGAAACTGCTTTAAACCGGCTCGGCCAGTGCTCAAAATCAGGGTTGTGTAAAAAATAATAAGTGTCAAATTTTGTTTTTTAAAGAATAATTCGTGAAATATAGAAAAATGTAAATATGGTTTACTAATACCTACGTAGATTTAAATCTTATCGAGGTTGCCGCAAGAGATACCGCTGATTTTGTAAATAAAATTAATAATTTGTTTGATTTCTCACACTCAAGTACACTGCGATCTCCTAATAAACATAAAAGAGCTTTTCGATGCGATAGTTATCAAATTGAGTTTTTAGAAGAAATGCTAACATTTTTCAGGAACTTAAAATCAATAAGAAGTGATAGGCAGAAAGACGTAGCAAATAGCATGAATTTCATTCACGGATTCCAAGTGTCTATAATTTTTTTAATAAAACTTCATGAAGAATTAAAATCAGAAGAAATTAAATTAATTTATATTTACGAGACATCTCAATCAAGATTGTCTCGAAAACTTCTTTGGAAAAGTCAGACAGGCGAGTGGTAACTGCCAGGAACCAACATGTCGACTAGTTAGTAGTTAGTTAGTTAGTATTGCCTTCAATAAGATGTTTATAACCAATATCTTAGGGAAACCCTAAAATACTAATTGTGAATACGATTTCGATATGTTACTTATGAAACCAGACGATTTTCGTATTTTAATACAACATCACCGCAACCTAACGACTTTATTGTCTTTATTGTCTTGTTACTGCTCCTGTGTTAACAGTAGGAACAAATGATTATCTATTTGATTTACCAGAAAAAATGGTTTAGTCTATGTGTAAGGATATTTGTATAGAAAGCGTTGTCTCGAACACCACAAATGTGAGAAAATAAAACTGTACGTTAATAGATCTGAACAACCTATAAATATGGGAAAAGATTCTTTTTTCAGCCATTACAAGGATTTTAATAAAGATAGTGTTCAATCGGTTTTTTTTTATAATATTTCCTGACAATTTTACCGCGTTTGTTGAATTGCTTGAACAAAAATTTCGCGAATATTTTGACCTCGAAAGAAACATTGTAAGTATTGGTAGTGAAATATTAAAACGTGTGCAAGAGTTTATATTTGTTACGAAATGCGAGTGCTTTCCAATAGATTATTTAAAAAAAAACTTTACATTAAATTTAGAATTTACCATTTAATTAAAAGCCACAACAAATTGATAAAGAACAATAATTATAAAAATAAATATTTAGAATACGTAGTTTGTAAAAACTATTATAACTTAAGTATCTATTAAAATGCTGATAAACGTTTTGTTTATTTAATTTTATCCTCCTGTGCCAACCCTACCAAAATAGGTAAAAATTTTGACAGCTCCTTAGAACCTTTGCCTCTGTACAGTTACTTTACTCATGTGGTGCAACCTCGCTTCGCCTCGGGCGACTTCCGATCGCTGTCGGTTTTTTGCGTCAGAGTCAAAGGACTTCGCGAAGTACCCCAGTTACACGAAGCATCTCACTACACTACTCGGCGTACGCCAGTTATGAATAATTTTTTTATATATAAATATTAAATATGTAGCTTTCTACATAATTATTTATTTAGTTAACGCATTGACGTCGTACTGTTCACACAATTAGGTACCTATAGCAGCTGCCTCTTGAACGTTATTCATGTTAAGGGTGCGGGAGACTCAAGATGACTGAGCTCTTCGCGAAGTAGCACGAGTGTGTAGTCACGTTCTTCGGACTGCGATCGACTTCGACGAGCACTTCGTCGAAGTTACTTCGCGAGTAGTGTAGAGGAGGCATTAAAACGTAGTGATTATAAACTTTTTGCTCTGTATGACTGTTTGATCACAGACTATTATGTGTTTGACACTTAGATGGAAGTCAATATTTTGATATGAACAGTATGAACGTAAGCAAGCAATTAATGTATTTAATTTATTTTAATGTATTTGTAACACATATTATATAAAATTTTTAGCTTACGCAGTGCGCGCAATATGCTTAAAAAGGAGTACAAAGTTTTCCTTTCACGTATTAAATATACAGATTAAAACATTTGTAACTGTCTTGAAGTATCTGCCGTGCCGTAAAGGTTAGTATGGGAAATGTCAGGTAAATGGGGAAAATATATAAGGCGTGATCGTCTGTAACACTATTAAATCTAAATGTAACCGCCACATTTAGTTTGAACCCTGCCGAACTGGGAGACGCGTAATCCTCGTAAGAGGCAGTGGAGAAATCAGAGGCGGATTAAATGTTAACAGCACCTTAGGCTAGCACCACCTCATCGGCGCGGCGCGGTTCAATGGCGGCCATATAATATATTAAATTATAAGTACTCATTTTGCAAATAAACTATATTATAATTTGTAATATGTAATAAAATAAATAAATAAAGTAATTAGTACGCATTTAACCTTAACCAGGTAGATGCGAATGTAATATGTAATGAGAAAATGAAGACGAAGTAGGAGTAATAAAATAGTCGTGGCGCGCTTCAAAAGCTATGATTTTTTATTTTATGTAAGTGAAAATAAAAAAATGAATACCTAATTAAAAATGTTTATTTATGTAGCTTAGGTGGTACAGATTACTATATATAACATAAGATAGTAAAATAGAAGTAAAATAGTCTTATTTCTCTAGTATATGATCATAATCTATGATCTTATCACACCAAACTGGAGTGTATGAACTAAGGGTATGTAATTCTGTGGTGCTCACACTAGACATGCCTGAATTTCTTTTCACACATGGCTTTTATAAATTATTGACACTGGGTCGACGTGCAATTAATAGGTAACGTAAGCTTTTCTTTTTTCAAAAATAAGTATTCTTTTTAAATAAAAGGTAGGTAGTTACTTAATTTTTTCATTTATGAACTTTCGCTTTTAACCTTGCTCCCCTAGGCACGTGCCTAGTTTGCTTTAAGGATAATCCGCCACTGGGAGAAATAGATAATAATAGTTCACTGTTATCATAATTGTCAACATAAACATAAAGATCAATTTTAAGTTAGTAAAACCACACTACTGCGTGTTAAGGCTGCAGCGCAAATGTCCAATATTTTTGTACTGTAGCCATAACACCGGGCAAGGACCATGCTCGCACGGAATACCAGCGTAAATTATTAATATACAATGTTGCTATACACAATGCAATAACGTAATGCATACGTAATGAACACAAAATACATAACATAATGCATACATAATTAATATATAATGCATAATAACATACTGCGGACATAATGAGTTGATTAGATTGTTATAAATTATAAGGATATTAGATTTTCATTTGGCTCAAAAACTGCTTTTTAAGTGATTTTATATATTTCATGTTTCACAATGGATAATTTAATTTTTTTTCCTTTTTTTTTCCAGCCCGTAATTATTACGAATATTTTAGCCCACTATTGTTGTAATGCATTTCGTATGGAGTTACGCGATATCTTCGTCAATTGTGAACCAATTATTAATAAAAAAAAATATTATACTTCATCACCATATCATATATATTTGGAGAAAAAAATTCACTCCTAGGGGCAAAATAGGGGACCGGGGAAGGACCACGCTCTCAGAGAATATCAACGTGAAATAACAGCTCAATGTAATGTGAGTGTAGAGAATCGGACACTCTTTTTACGAGGCATTCCATATTAATTATCAGAGATTAAAACGCATTCTGCATTCTGATTCTTAATCGAAGATAGGTGTAGGCAGATGTCTATGGGCCAACGCATCCACTTACCATCAAATGGACTCTGTGGTCGTTTGTCACCCTTATTCTATGAAAAAATGTCACTATTTAGACGACTTTGAGATTCTGATATTCGTTAGTTCACTCCAAAAAATTTTAATAAAAAGTTAAATCCAACTTCAAACAACTAAAAAGAATGAAATATTTTTACATTCTGAAGTCGGGACTTTAATTTTTCTATATTATGTACAGAATGTCCAGCACCGCCTCCAGAATGTGAAATCATTTTTTTTAGTTGCATACTTCCTAATTGCCTTAATAAAAAAAAACAACCTTTCAAAGTCCACAGCTTTTTTTAAAATAGAATAAGGGTGACAAACGAGCACACAGTCCACCTGATGGTAAGTGGTTGCTGTGGCCCATAGACATCTACATCTATCTTCGTTTGCGAATTTAAATGCAGATGCGTTGTCAGCCGTGAGGATTAAGATAGAATGCCTCTTTTCCAGTAAAAGGGTCTTCGGTTCTCTACACTCACCATACGAAACACAGCAGCATTAAGCTGCTATTTTACGCTGGTATTCTGTGAGAGCGTGGTCCTTCCCCGGTCGAGCCGACCCATTCGTGCTACAACTATACTATTAATATAGCTGCAGCATGGCTCTACCTTACCAAGAAAGCGCCAGCTAACAAGCATTACTTAGAAAATTTGCCTATACTCCCTGCGCTGGGCAAGCAAGTTGGTGAGCGGAGCTCTGATACCCTTGTATAGATAGTAATCACCCGTCTGTAAAATTTAGGTCTTTGTCCGTCTGTAATTCGTTTTAGGATGAATTTTCTGCCTTCAGTCGTCCACCAGTGCCCCGTTCATCAGTCAACAATGACTGCGGGACATTTGGAAATCGTCAACAAATTCCCCCTTACACTACTCGTAAATTCGACTGGTGGTCACTCACTCCTATCACACGCATTTTTAATGGGAATAGTTAACGGGCACATTAGTTGTGTTTATAGCAATGTGTGTTCTTTTAAAAAAATAATATATGTATATCTAAGTTATAGATTTAAAATTATGTCTGTGATTAGATAAGGTTTGATGATTACTACTTTTGAATTTATCAGTTTAATTAAATTGTCTTACCCATAGATAAGAGTAAGCATTTGACTAAAGAACTAATTTTTGCTTGATACGTCTGTAAAGTGCGCAGGCTGAAGTAAAATTAGGTGTTTATTTATTTAGATTATGATATTATTTCTAGTTTTATTTAGCACTAATTTGAACAACCTTTAAGAATTAACACAAATGCCACGGTTATTATATCGCCAAATGAACTAGTGAAATATAAAATTAATTTAAAAAAAAAACTGAGGACTAGCGTTACCAGAGTGAGTGCGGACGCAAGCCATTTCATTCCATAATAATTTAAAATTAAAAAATTTGTACTACTGACTTCAATATAAATTACTAAGAATAACTCAAAAACTATTAGTCAGACCTTGATCAAATTATAATTATATATTATAATATATGGGACCACATGAGAAGCACCAGCTTTCAAACAAAAAAAGAATCATCGAAATCGGTTCACCCAGAAAAAAGTTATAAGGTAACACACATAAAAAAACATACAGTCGAATTGAGTACCTCCTCCTTTTTGAAGTCGGTAGAAAATACAGACTGCCTACATCAAATAGGATTGGATATGTTTTTAGTTTTTACAAATGTTAAACATAGGTATGCCAATATTTTTAGCTCAAAAGTGCAGTTGAAATAAATTATAAAAGCGACAATCTAACTCAAGTGGCCTGGCGTGATGTGTCGCACTCGTCGGACGCAGCACGCGAACGAGGTCATAATACAAATTGCATCGTTTGTTAAGCGCTTTAATTTTAGTGGACTGTACACAACATGAAATTGAATCTGTAATTATTTCCCCTTTCATATTTGCTTTGTTCCGTAGGATTATATGGTAATTTGAATAACACAAGACTTTATTACCTTCTTTATTTGAATAAATACCGTTACCGCTACCATTACAGCCTAGCTTCCCCCATAGATTGCCTCATTTGCCATAGTTGCCACGCTTAACAAGAGGCATGGCAACCGCAATTTTTTATTTTTAATATTTGAATAAATAGGTTCTAATAATACTAACCAATAATAGCAAATTGAAAACAAATTGAAGACAACACAAACAAACAAATGTTTAGCAGTAGATTTGTAAAAGGCAGTAATGATGACGATGAATACAAATCGAGATTAATAACTTTTTCAAAATTTGTTAATCGAAAACTTAAAATATATATGTTACGGCTAAAAGCCAATTGGCAGTGGAATAGGTTGAGCCGGTTACAACTAGTTGCAGCCGATTGCGGTTGGTTAAACTTAGTTGTATATTTTATTTTGCAACTATAATTTATAAATAATATGAATGTTGGTCCTTGTCTACTGTCTGCTGTCTACTGTCGCTGATATTGCTTGATATGTGCTTTCCTATTTTCGACAAATTTAACAGAAGTCATAGTTGTTAACCTACTGTCGCTGATATTACATATTACAAGCAAAATGGTTAAAACAGTAATTTTAAAAATCTGACTGTGTAAAAGAATACCTTCCCCTCCTTTTTTAATTAGAAGAATCAATATATACATATAATATTGCCTATGTCTCTAACGACACCTTAGTATGTTAAAGTCCATTAAGCCGTTTAGGCTACAGAGCGTGCCAAAGAAATAGACATACATACATACATACTCTCGAAAACCATTACACTACTTCTGGGGCAGCCGGGTAATAATAGAAGTCCTAGTTACTTTAATTGTTAATCAGACTTTACTATACCCAGTTTGACCCGAAAGTAAATGGCCACACCCAGTTTTAGCCATGAATAAATTGAATACCTCTAAGTTTAACCAACGGCAATCGGCTGCACCTAGTTGTAACCGCATAAACCTAGGGGTAACCGCACTTCGGCTTTTAGCCATGACATATGTAAGTTTTACAGCCTACTGCTGTACATAATACTTCTATATAGACTGTGACATATTACATATACATTTTTTATGGCGTATCACACGGTCTACTGCAGTACATAGGCCTTCTGAATAGACTGTTAGTAAGCACGGTCTACGCCATAGTTGCAGTCACCTTTTCTCTGCATGTCTGATGATGTCGTCGTCTTCTAGTGTGGATTTGACCTGTACTGTACGACTCCTGATATACAGATTTTTTATTATACTAAACTCAAGTAACCCCTTTATCAGTCTTGGTGCCAAGACTGACCAACGAGCTAACGGGCCACCTCCGTACCTGATAGTAACTAACTACTGCAGAACATGAGAACCTGTAAAACACGTCAAACAAAGAAGTCTACAGACAATTCGAAGCATTTACACAAGTGCACTTGATTCTCCATTGAGTTTAGCCGACGTGACCACTATTCGGTCTGGAGGACGTTATATACTCCATCTATCTTATTCCTGACGACGAGATACATTTTCACATGTTCATTTATTATCTTTCACCCCTACAGTTCCGTGGATGTCCCATGAGGCCACAAAGGGAAACTGAAACAGGAGATGGGCAACAGCATCTTTCTGATTACAATTTAAAATAATAAAACAACTGCAGTTGCCAACCCGCTTACCAAGCGAGGCAACTAAGGCATATTTTCCTCTGAGGCAATCTTTGAGGATGTTAGTGGTCTTTGAAATGCTGTAACGGCAATGTAAATATTTAAACAATTTTAGGGTTTCTTCAAATTTTGGTAACTGACTCTGAAATTCTGTGCCCTTTTGAGTTTTTTTATTTGCAATGTTATATTAATTGTTCTTTCCTTCTCCATAGCGGGCTTCGACTTCTAACGTTTAAAAAATACAGACTCATAAATGGAAACGACACAGTTTTAATGGATTCTCAACTATATTGTTCGTTTTATTGGCGTCAAAGAAAGGCGAATATTAAAAACGAGGCCATAATTATTTTTTTAAACAATTCCCGTCTCTTTGACCGCGGGACTGAATTCTGAATTCATTTGACGGTAACGTGATTGGTAGTTATTTATTGCATGCTATCCCTATAGCGTGTGACACAATATTAAATTTTTTATTTAATTTTTTAACACACATGATACACTATTGAACATATTAAAATAGTTAGAAATCTTATGACTAGAGAAAACACCCAAATCCAATTTTAATCAATAAATTTGATAATTTATAAAAATTTTGGGCTAATGTAGGCTTTTGTTAAATGCATCGCATTAATTTCATGAGAACTACATGCAGAAGCACAAAACAAACACTTACATCGGCATGATGCATTATTTAAATGTATTTATAATACCAAAAATACCAGCGTAAAATAGCAGCTAATGCTGCTGTGGTTCGTATGGTGAGTGTAAAGAACCGGATACCCTTTTTACTGGAAAAAAGGCATTCCATCTCAGTCCTCACGGCTGCCAACGCATCTGCATTTTGATTTGCAAACGAAGATAGATGTAGATGTCTATGGGCCACAGCAACTACTTACTATCAGGTGAACGTGTGCTCGCTTGTCACCCTTATCCTATATAAAAAAAATATTGTAAAACAAATTATTAATTTTATTTTTTTGTTAGAAATAAGTTTTAAGATACTGTCAACTAATAGAACTTGGCTGAAAGTTTTAAATGAAAATATAATTATTTTTTCACTAATTATATGTTCCAAATATTTATTCATCCGAAGATAAGCATCATGTCTTATTGCAGCACCTAAAATTGCTTTTTTTCTGTAGCAAATCGTCCTGCAGAAGCAAAACGAAAACAGATAGTTTTGACATTATATTATACAGGGTTATTTTGCAATATAGGCAAATGGTGAAGAGAAATTAATTAAAAATAATCTCAAACATTGTCATTTTTATCTTTTAAATTCAAAATGCATGATAATGCATTATTTTAATGATTGTCATTCATAAATATGTAATGCTAACTATTTCACGCACGCACATATTCGTAATGGCGGCTGTACACGCTCGTCGAGACACCACGAGACAGGCCGAGTACGAGCGTGTACATGGTGCCCTCGTCGCGTCGCGGCCCTCGTTTGCTCTTGGAAGCGTGTCGGTTTTTTGCGTGGTAAATGCGAAAGAAAATGCAAAGAGATGCAACATCTCTTCGCAGCGCCAATGAATCGAGCCGATCGGAAAGGACTCGGTCGTCGAAGATTCGAGCCGCTCTGCGCTGGATGCGTTCAAATGGAAGGAGCTGGCACTGGGGAGCCCCAGCCCAGAGATGGGAACAGTATTCCATGTGAGGCCGAACCTGCGCCTTGTAAAGTTGCAGGCGTTGTGCCGGCATGAAATACGTCCTCTGCTGAGCACGCCAGCTTTTTAGAGGCCATTTGGCCTCTTCCGTGACCACGAAACTGCACGTCACTCGATATGTCGCCGCCGAGGATTCCGATACTGGCTGAGGCAACAAGGGGAGTGCCTTGAAACTGAGGAGATGCGACAAAGGGGTTCTTTTTAGTTAATTAATGCTACCGGTTTGCAACATATATAAGAAACAGTTTGAGATAGCACGCAGCCTTGTGGAACACCAGCGTTAATAGGTTGTAGTCGGAGCATGCACCGTCTACAACGACCTTGATGTCCGATCTGCAAGAAAGCTGGTGATCCAATTGCACAATTTCGGGAAGCCCATAGGAAGGAGCTCGAAAGCGCTTTGTGCCAAACCCGATCGAAAGCCTTCGCAATGTCCAAACTAACGGCCAATGCCTCCCCATGGACTCTACTGACTCGCCCATCTATGAGTCAGGTAGACCAAAAGATCACCAGCTGATCGACCCCAACGAAAACCGTATTGGCGGTCACTAATCAGCTGGTGATCCTCGGCACCGCATGAGCTGGCAGTTTATAATGGACTCCATATGTAATATGTAATAAAATAAATAAATAAAGTAATTAGTACGCATTTAACTTTAACCAGGTAGATGCGAATGGTAATGAGAAAGTGAAGACGAAGTAGGAGTAATAAAATAGTCGCTTAAAAGCTATGATTTTTATTTTATGTAAGTGAAAATAAAAAATGAATACCTAATTAAATATGTTTATTTATGTAGCTTAGGTGGCAGATTACTATATATAACATAAGATAGTAAAATGGAAGTAAAATAGTCTGATTTCTCTATATGATCATAATCTATGATCTTATCACACCAAGCTGGAGTGTATGAACTAGGGTGTGTAGTTCTGTGGTGCTCACCAGACATGCCTGAATTTTCTTCACATGGCTTTTATAAATTATTGACACTGGGTCGACGTGCATTAGGTAACGTAAGCTTTTCTTTTTCAAAAATAAGTATTCTAATTAAATAAAAGGTAGGTAGTTACTTAATTTTTTCATTTAAGAACTTTCGCCCGCCCCTGTTTTAACCTTGCCTCAGGCACGTGCCTAGTTTGCTTTAAGGATAATCCGCCACTGGGAGAAATAGATAATAATAGTTCACTGTTATCATAATTGTCAACATAAACATAAAGATCAATTTTAAGTTAGTAAAGCCACACTACTGCGTGTTATGGCTGCAGCGAAAATGTCCAATATCTTTGTACTGTAGCCATAACACCGCGCAAGGACCATGCTCGCACAGAATACCAGCGTAAATTATTAATATACAATGTTGCTATACACAATGCATAACATAATGCATACGTAATGAACACAAAATACATAACATAATGCATACATAATTAATATATAATGCATCATAACATACTGCGGACATAATGAGTTGATTAGATTGTTATAAATTATAAGGATATTAGATTTTCATTTGGCTCAAAAACTGCTTTTTAAGAGATTTTATATATTTCATGTTTCACAATGGATAATTTAATTTAATTTTTTCTTTTTTTTTCCAGTCCGTAATTATTACGAATATTTTAGCCCACTGTTGTTGTTTAGCATATAATGTATAATATTATAATGCATTTCGCATGAAGTTACGCGATTCACAATTTGATTCACAATTGATTCACAATTGACGAAGATATCGCGTAATATATCGCGTATTAATAAAAAAAAAAATATTAATGTCACTATTCAGACGACTTTGAGATTCTGATATTCGTTAGTTCACTCCAAAATTTTTTTTAATAAAAAATTTAATCCAACTTCAAACAACTAAAAAGAATTAAATATTTTTACATTCTGAAGTCGGGACTTTAATTCTTCTATATTATGTACAGAATGTCCAGCACTTCCTCCAGAATGTGAAATCATTTTTTTAATTGCATACTTTCTAATTGCCTTAATAAAAAAAAACAACCTTTCAAAGTCCACAGCTGAACATAATCCTTATCAAGAAAGCGCCAGCTAACAAGCACTACTTAGAGAATTTGCCTATACTCCCTGCGCTGGGCAAGCAAGTTGGTGAGCGGAGCTCTGATACCCTTGTATAGATAGTAATCACCCGTCTGTAAAATTTAGGTCTTTGTCCGTCTGTAATTCGTTTTAGGATGTATTTTCTGCCTTCAGTCGTCCACCAGTGCCCCGTTCATCAGTCAACAATGATTGCGGGACATTTGGAAAACGTCAACAAATTCCCCCTTACACTACTCGTAAATTCGACTGGTGGTCACTCACTCCTATCACACGCATTTTTAATGGGAAGAGTTAACGGCAATATTAGTTGTGTTTATAGCAATGTGTGTTCTTTTAAAAAATATAATATATGTATATCTAAGTTATAGATTTGAAATTATGTCTGTGATTAGATAAGGTTTGATAATTACTACTTTTGAATTTATCAGTTTAATTAAATTGTCTTACCCATAGATAAGAGTAAGCATTTGACTAAAGAACTAATTTTTGCTTGATACGTCTGTAAAGTGCGCAGGCTGAAGTAAAATTAGGTGTTTATTTATTTAGATTATGATATTATTCCTAGTTTTATTTAGCACTAATTTGAAAAACCTTTAAGAATTAACACAAATGCCACGGTTATTATATCGCCAAATGAACTAGTGAAATATAAATTTAATTTAAAAAAAAACTGAGGACTAGCGTTACCAGAGTGAGTGCGGACGCAAGCCATTTCATTCTATAATAATTTAAAATTAAAAATTTTGTACAACTGACTTCAATATAAACTACTAAGAATAACTCAAAAACTATTAGTCAGACCTTGATCAAATTATAATTATATATTATAATATATGGGACCACATGAGAAGCACCAGCTTTCAAACAAAAAAAGAATCATCGAAATCGGTTCACCCAGAAAAAAGTTATAAGGTAACACACATAAAAAAACAACATACAGTCGAATTGAGTACCTCCTCCTTTTTGAAGTCGGTAGAAAATACAGACTGCCTACATCAAATAGGATTGGATATGTTTTTTAGTTTTTACAAATGTTAAACATAGGTATGCCAATATTTTTAGCTCAAAAGTGCAGTTGAAATAAATTATGCGACAATCTAACTCAAGTGGCCTGTGTGATGTGTCGCACTCGTCGGACGCAGCACGCGAACGAGGTCATACAAATTGCACGTTTGTTAAGCGCTTTAATTTTAGTGGACTGTACACAACATGAAATTGAATCTGTAATTATTTCCCCTTTCATATTTGCTTTGTTCCGTAGGATTATATGGTAATCTGAATAACACAAGGCTTTATTACCTTCTTTATTTGAATAAATACCGTTACCGCTACCATTACAACCTAGCTTCCCCCATAGATTGCCTCATTTGCCATAGTTGCCACGCTTAACAAGAGGGATGGCAACCGCAATTTTTTATTTTTAATATTTGAATAAATACGTTCTAATAATACTAACCAGTAATAGCAAATTGAAAACAAATTGAAGACAACACAAACAAACAAATGTTTAGCAGTAGATTTGTAAAAGGCAGTAATGATGACGATGAATACAAATCGAGATTAATAACTTTTTCAAAATTTGTTAATCGAAAACTTAAAATATATATGTTACATAAAGCAAAATGGCAGTGGAATAGGTTGAGCTGTTTACAACTAGTTGCAGCCGATTGCGGTTGGTTAAACTTAGTTGTATTCGATTTTGCAACTATAATTTATAAATAATATGAACGTTGGTCCTTGTCTACTGTCTGCTGTCTACTGTCGCTGATATTGCTTGATGTGCTTTCCTATTTTCGACAAATTTAACAGAAGTCATAGTTGTTAACCTATCGCTGATATTACACAAGCAAAATGGTTAAAACAGTAATTTTAAAAATCTGACTGTAAAGAATACCTTCCTCCTTTTTAATTAGAAGAATCAATATATAAATATAATATTGCCTATGTTATAACGACACCTTAGTATGTTAAAGTCCATTAAGCCGTTTAGGCTACAGAGCGTGTAAAGAAATGACATACACATACATTATACACTTTCGAAAACATTAACCTTCTTCTGGGGCAGCTGTAATAATAGAAGTCCTAGTTACTTTAATTGTTAATCAGACTACTATACCCAGTTTGACCTAAAAGTAAATGGCCACCCAGTTTTAGCCATGAATAAATTGAATACCTCTAAGTTTAACCAACGGCAATCGGCTGCACCTAGTTGCAAACTGCATAAACCTAGGGTAACTGCACTGGCTTTTTTAGCCACATATGTAAGTTTTACAGCCTACTGCTGTACATACTTCTATATAGACTGTGACATAATATATATATATTTTTATGGCGTATCACACGGTCTACTGCAGTACATAGGCCTTCTGAATAGACTGTTAGTAAGCACGGTCTACGCCATAGTTGCAGTCACCTTTTCTCTGCATGTCTGATGAGGTCGTCATCTTCTAGTGTGGATTTGACCTGTACTGTACGACTCCTGATATACAGATTTTTTATTATACTAAAGTCAAGTAACCCCTTTATCAGTCTTGGTGCCAAGACTGACCAACGAGCTAACGGGCCACCTGCGTACCTGATAGTAACTAACTACTGCAGAACATGAGAACCTGTAAAACACGTCAAATAAAGAAGTCTACAGACAAGTCGAAGCATTTACACAAGTGCACTTAATTCTCCGTTGAGCTTAGCCGACGTGACCACTATTCGGTCTGGAGGACGTTATATACTCCACCTATCTTATCCCTGACGACGAGATATATTTTCACATGTTCATGTCAATATTATCTTCTACCCCCTACAGTTCCGTGGATGTCGCATGAGGCGACAAAGAGAAACTGAAACAGGAGATAGGCAGCAGCATCTGTCTGATTACAAGTTAAAATTATAAAACAACTGCAGTTGCCAACCCGCTTACCAAACGAGGCAACTACGGCATATTTTCCCCTCTGAGGCAATCATTTGGGGAGGCCTATGTTCAGCAGTGGTCTTAAGATATGCTGTAATTGCAATGTAAATATTTAAACAATTCTTAGGGTTTTTTTAAATTTTGGTAACTGACTCTGAAATTTTGTGCCCTTTGTTTTTTTATTTGCAATGTTATATTAATTGTTCTTTCCTTCTCCATAGCGGACTTCGACTTCTAACATTTAAAAAATACAGACTAAATGGAAACGACACAGTTTTAATGGATTCTCAACTATATTGTCGTTTTATTGGCGTCAAAGAAAGGCGAATTTTAAAAACGAGGCCATTATTTTTTTTTAAACAATTCCCGTCTCTTTGACCGCGGGAATGAATTCTGAATTCATTTGACGGTAACGTGATTGGTAGTTATTTATTGATGCATGCTATCCCTATAGCGTGTGACACAATATTAAATTTTTTATTTAATTTTTTAACACACATGATACACTATTGAACATATTAAAATAGTTAGAAATCTTATGACTAGAGAAAACACCCAAATCCAATTTTAATCAATGGGACATGATCAATTTATAAAATTTTGGGCTAATGGCTTTTGTTAAATAGATGACTGAAACTGAGATCCGGCCCCACATGGACACCTGATGCCCAGGCTGCCTGGTGATGGATGTCAGCCCACACTGTGGCTTGTCACCCTTATCCAAAATATTGTAAAACAGAGATAAGGCTGTATTAATGGCTGAAAGTGTTATAAATAATTATTGTCCAGACATATGTCTTATTGCAGCACCTAAAATTGCTTTTTTCTGTAGCAAATCGTCCTGAAGAAAACGAAAACAGATAGTTTTGACATTATATTATACAGGGTTATTTTGCAATATAGCAAATGGTGAAGAGAAATTAATTAAAATAATCTCAAACATTGTCATTTTATCTTTTAAATTCAAAATGCATGATAATGCATTATTTTAATGATTGTCATCATAAATATGTATGTTAACTATTTCACGCACGCACATATTCGTAATGGTGGCTGTACACGCTCGTCGAGACACCACGAGACAGGCCGAGTACGAGCGTGTACATGGTGCCCTCGTCGCGTCGCGGCCCTCGTTTGCTCTGGAAGCGTGTCGGTTTTTGCGGTAAATGCGAAAGAAAATGCAAAGAGATGCACATCTTCGCAGCGCCAATGAATCGAGCCGATCGGAAAGGACTCGGTCGTCGAAGATTCGAGCCGCTCTGCGCTGGATGCGTTCAAATGGAAGGAGCTGGCACTGGGGAGCCCCAGCTCAGATGGGAACAGTATTCCATGTGAGGCCGAACCTGCGCCTTATAAAGTTGCAGGCGTTGTGCCGGCATGAAATACTGTCCTCTCTGCTGAGCACGCTGCTTTTAGAGGCCAATTTGGCCTTCTCCAAGTGACCACGAAACTGCATCACCCGATATGTCGCCGCCGAGGATTCCGATACTGGCTGAGGCAACAAGGAGTGCCTGAAACTGAGGAGATGCGACAAAGGGTCTTTTAGTTAATTAATGCTACCGGTTTGCAACATATATAAGAAACAGTTTGAGATAGCACGCAGCCTTGTGGAACACCAGCGTTAGAGTTTGTAGTCGGAGCATGCACCGTCTACAACGACCTTGATGTCTGATCTGCAAGAAAGCTGGTGATCCAATTGCACACCGGGAAGCCCATAGAAGGAGCTTGAAAGAAGCGCTTTGTGCCAAACCCGATCGAAAGCCTCAATGTCCAAACTAACGGCCAATGCCTCCCCCATGGACTCTACTGACTCCGCCCATCTATGAGTCAGGTAGACCAAAAGATCACCAGCTGATCGACCCCAACGAAAACCGTATTGGCGGTCACTAATCAGCTGGTGATCCTCAAGGTACCGCATGAGCTGGCAGTTTATAATGGACTCCATATATGTAATATGTAATAAAATAAATAAATAAAGTAATTAGTACGCATTTAACTTTAACCAGGTAGATGCGAATGTAATATGTAATGAGAAAGTGAAGACGAAGTAGGAGTAATAAAATAGTCGTGGCGCGCTTCAAAAGCTATGATTTTTTATTTTATGTAAGTGAAAATAAAAAAATGAATACCTAATTAAATATGTTTATTTATGTAGCTTTAGGTGGTACAGATTACTATATATAACATAAGATAGTAAAATGGAAGTAAAATAGTCTGATTTCTCTAGTATATGATCATAATCTATGATCTTATCACACCAAGCTGGAGTGTATGAACTAGGGTGTGTAGTTCTGTGGTGCTCACACTAGACATGCCTGAATTTCTTTTCACACATGGCTTTTATAAATTATTGACACTGGGTCGACGTGCAATTAATAGGTAACGTAAGCTTTTCTTTTTTCAAAAATAAGTATTCTAATTAAATAAAAGGTAGGTAGTTACTTAATTTTTTCATTTAAGAACTTTCGCCCGCCCCCCGTTTTTAACCTTGCTCCCCTAGGCACGTGCCTAGTTTGCTTTAAGGATAATCCGCCACTGGGAGAAATAGATAATAATAGTTCACTGTTATCATAATTGTCAACATAAACATAAAGATCAATTTTAAGTTAGTAAAACCACACTACTGCGTGTTAAGGCTGCAGCGCAAATGTCCAATATCTTTGTACTGTAGCCACAACACCGGGCAAGGACCATGCTCGCACGGAATACCAGCGTAAATTATTAATATACAATGTTGCTATACACAATGCATGTAATGCATAATGTACGAATAACAAAATACAAACATAATGCATACATAATTAATATATAATGCATCATAACATACTGCGGACATAATGAGTTGATTAGATTGTTATAAATTATAAGGATATTAGATTTTCATTTGGCTCAAAACTGCTTTTTAAGAGATTTTATATATTTCGTTTCACAATGGATAATTTAATTTAATTTTTCTTTTTTTCCAGTCCGTAATTATTACGAATATTTTAGCCCACTGTTGTTGTTTAGCATATAATGTATAATATTATAATGCATTTCGCATGAAGTTACGCGATTCACATTTGATTCACAATTGATCTCACAATTGACGAAGATATCGCGTAATATATCGCGTATTAATAAAAAAATATTAATGTCACTATTCAGACGACTTTGAGATTCTGATATTCGTTAGTTCACTCCAAAATTTTTTAATAAAAATTAATCCAACTTCAAACAACTAAAAGAATTAAATATTTTTACATTCTGAAGTCGGACTTTAATTTATATTATGTACAGAATGTCCAGCACTTCCTCCAGAATGTGAAATCATTTTTTAATTGCATACTTTCTAATTGCCTTAATAAAAAACAACCTTTCAAAGTCCACAGCTGAACATAATCCTTATCAAGAAAGCGCCAGCTAACAAGCACTACTTAGAGAATTTGCCTATACTCCTGCGCTGGGCAAGTGTTGGTGAGCGAGCTCTGATACCCTGTATAGATAGTAATCACCGTCTGTAAAATTTAGGTCTTTGTCCGTCTGTAATTCGTTTTAGGATGTATTTTCTGCCTTCAGTCGTCCACCAGTGCCCCGTTCATCAGTCAACAATGATTGCGGGACATTTGAAACGTCAAATTCCCCTTACACTACTCGTAAATTGACTGGTGGTCACCACCCTATCACACGCATTTTAATGGGAAGAGTTAACACAATATTAGTTGTGTTTATAGCAATGTGTGTTCTTTTAAAAAATATAATATATGTATATCTAAATTATAGATTTGAAATTATGTCTGTGGTTAGATAAGGTTTCATAATTACTACTTTTTAATTTATCAGTTTAATTAAATTGTCTTACCCATAGATAAGGGTAAGCATTTGACTAAAGAACTAATTTTTGCTTGATACGTCTGTAAAGTGCACAGGCTGAAGTAAAATTAGGTGTTTATTTATGTAGATTATGATATTATTCCTAGTTTTATTTAGCACTAATTTGAACAACCTTGAAGAATTAACACAAATGCCACGGTTATTATATCGCCAAATGAACTAGTGAAATATAAATTTAATTTAAAAAAAAACTGAGGACTAGCGTTACCAGAGTGAGTGGACGCAAGCCATTTCATTCTATAATAATTTAAAATTAAAATTTTGTACAACTGACTTAATATAAACTACTAAGAATAACTCAAAACTATTAGTCAGACCTTGATCAAATTATAATTATATATTATAATATATGGGACCACATGAGCACCAGCTTTCAAACAAAAAGAATCATCGAAATCGGTTCACCCAGAAAAAGTTATAAGGTAACACACATAAAAAAACAACATACAGTCGAATTGAGTACCTCCTCCTTTTTGAAGTCGGTAGAAAATACAGACTGCCTACATCAAATAGGATTGGATATGTTTTTTAGTTTTTACAAATGTTAAACATAGGTATGCCAATATTTTTAGCTCAAAAGTGCAGTTGAAATAAATTATAAAAGCGACAATCTAACTCAAGTGGCCTGGTGTGATGTGTCGCACTCGTCGGACGCAGCACGCGAACGAGGTCATAATACAAATTGCATCGTTTGTTAAGCGCTTTAATTTTAGTGGACTGTACACAACATGAAATTGAATCTGTAATTATTTCCCCTTTCATATTTGCTTTGTTCCGTAGGATTATATGGTAATCTGAATAACACAAGGCTTTATTACCTTCTTTATTTGAATAAATACCGTTACCGCTACCATTACAACCTAGCTTCCCCCATAGATTGCCTCATTTGCCATAGTTGCCACGCTTAACAAGAGGGATGGCAACCGCAATTTTTTATTTTTAATATTTGAATAAATACGTTCTAATAATACTAACCAGTAATAGCAAATTGAAAACAAATTGAAGACAACACAAACAAACAAATGTTTAGCAGTAGATTTGTAAAAGGCAGTAATGATGACGATGAATACAAATCGAGATTAATAACTTTTTCAAAATTTGTTAATCGAAAACTTAAAATATATATGTTACGGCTAAAAGCCAAATGGCAGTGGAATAGGTTGAGCTGTTTACAACTAGTTGCAGCCGATTGCGGTTGGTTAAACTTAGTTGTATTCGATTTTGCAACTATAATTTATAAATAATATGAACGTTGGTCCTTGTCTACTGTCTGCTGTCTACTGTCGCTGATATTGCTTGATATGTGCTTTCCTATTTTCGACAAATTTAACAGAAGTCATAGTTGTTAACCTACTGTCGCTGATATTACATATTACAAGCAAAATGGTTAAAACAGTAATTTTAAAAATCTGACTGTGTAAAAGAATACCTTCCCCTCCTTTTTTAATTAGAAGAATCAATATATAAATATAATATTGCCTATGTCTATAACGACACCTTAGTATGTTAAAGTCCATTAAGCCGTTTAGGCTACAGAGCGTGCTAAAGAAATAGACATACATACATACATTATACACTCGAAAAACATTAACCTTCTTCTGGGGCAGCCGGGTAATAATAGAAGTCCTAGTTACTTTAATTGTTAATCAGACTTTACTATACCCAGTTTGACCCAAAAGTAAATGGCCACACCCAGTTTTAGCCATGAATAAATTGAATACCTCTAAGTTTAACCAACGGCAATCGGCTGCACCTAGTTGTAACCGCATAAACCTAGGGGTAACCGCACTTCGGCTTTTAGCCATGACATATGTAAGTTTTACAGCCTACTGCTGTACATAATACTTCTATATAGACTGTGACATATTACATATATATTTTTTATGGCGTATCACACGGTCTACTGCAGTACATAGGCCTTCTGAATAGACTGTTAGTAAGCACGGTCTACGCCATAGTTGCAGTCACCTTTTCTCTGCATGTCTGATGATGTCGTCGTCTTCTAGTGTGGATTTGACCTGTACTGTACGACTCCTGATATACAGATTTTTTATTATACTAAAGTCAAGTAACCCCTTTATCAGTCTTGGTGCCAAGACTGACCAACGAGCTAACGGGCCACCTCCGTACCTGATAGTAACTAACTACTGCAGAACATGAGAACCTGTAAAACACGTCAAACAAAGAAGTCTACAGACAATTCGAAGCATTTACACAAGTGCACTTGATTCTCCATTGAGCTTAGCCGACGTGACCACTATTCGGTCTGGAGGACGTTATATACTCCATCTATCTTATTCCTGACGACGAGATACATTTTCACATGTTCATGTTAATATTATCTTCTACCCCCTACAGTTCCGTGGATGTCCCATGAGGCCACAAAGGGAAACTGAAACAGGAGATGGGCAACAGCATCTTTCTGATTACAATTTAAAATAATAAAACAACTGCAGTTGCCAACCCGCTTACCAAGCGAGGCAACTAAGGCATATTTTCCCCTCTGAGGCAATCTTTTGGGGAGGCCTATGTTCAGCAGTGGTCTTTTGAAATGATGTAATGGCAATGTAAATATTTAAACAATTCTTAGGGTTTCTTCCAATTTTGGTAACTGACTCTGAAATTCTGTGCCCTTTTGAGTTTTTTATTTGCAATGTTATATTAATTGTTCTTTCCTTCTCCATAGCGGGCTTCGACTTCTAACGTTTAAAAAATACAGACTCATAAATGGAAACGACACAGTTTTAATGGATTCTCAACTATATTGTTCATTTTATTGGCGTCAAAGAAAGGCGAATATTAAAAACCATTATTTATTTTAAACAATTCCCGTCTCTTTGACCGCGGGACTGAATTCTGAATTCATTTGACGGTAACGTGATTGGTAGTTATTTATTGATGCATGCTATCCCTATAGCGTGTGACACAATATTAATTTTTTTATTTAATTTTTTAACACACATGATACACTATTGAACATATTAAAATAGTTAGAAATCTTATGACCAGAGAAAACATCCAAATCCAATTTTAATCAATAAATTTGATAATTTATAAAAATTTGAGCTAATGTAGGCTTTTGTTAAATGCATCGCATTAATTTCATGAGAACTACATGCAGAAGCACAAAACAAACACTTACATCGGCGTGATGCATTATTTAAATGTATTTATAATACCAAAAATAAAAGTATGGTGAGTGTAGAGAACCGGAGACCCTTTTTACTGGAAAAAAGGCATTCCATCTCAGTCCTCACGGCTGCCAACGCATCTGCATTTTGATTTGCAAACGAAGATAGATGTAGATGTCTATGGGCCACAGCAACTACTTACTATCAGGTGAACGTGTGCTCGCTTGTCACCCTTATCCTATATAAAAAAAATATTGTAAAACAAATTATTAATTTTATTTTTTTGTTAGAAATAAGTTTTAAGATACTGTCAACTAATAGAACTTGGCTGAAAGTTTTAAATGAAAATATCTTTAATTTTTCACTAATTATATGTTCCAAATATTTATTCATCCGAAGATAAGCATCATGTCTTATTGCAGCACCTAAAATTGCTTTTTTTCTGTAGCAAATCGTCCTGCAGAAGCAAAACGAAAACAGATAGTTTTGACATTATATTATACAGGGTTATTTTGCAATATAGGCAAATGGTGAAGAGAAATTAATTAAAAATAATCTCAAACATTGTCATTTTTATCTTTTAAATTCAAAATGCATGATAATGCATTATTTTAATGATTGTCATTCATAAATATGTAACGCTAACTATTTCACGCACGCACATATTCGTAATGGCGGCTGTACACGCTCGTCGAGACACCACGAGACAGGCCGAGTACGAGCGTGTACATGGTGCCCTCGTCGCGTCGCGGCCCTCGTTTGCTCTTGGAAGCGTGTCGGTTTTTTGCGTTCTAGTCAAAGGGTCTCGTGGGTCCCGTGATGAAAACGACAGCGCGCCTGTACATATGTACTGTATGGTTCAATATTGTTAAATAAAATATAGGTAGTTACATGGTTCTGTTACTGTGAATAGAAACCATTCACCATCTTCTTCTACGTCATGGTTTATTAGTTTTCTTTTTATGCTAAATGTGAAATTGAATAAAACTACTTTTACGGATTATGTCGCATTTAATTAACTTATTACTTTTTTTTATTGAAATAAAAAAAATAAGTTAATTAAACGCGATATAATCCGTAAAAGTAGTTTTATTCAATGTGTAGTGTTCGCGTAAATATAAGAAATCATTGTGTAGAAATTATAATAACTCATAGCACAAAGGCAAAACGCAGCAACAGTTTCTTCTAGGTCCATCGCAGCGGGCATCCATAGTTCAAGTGATACAACGAGTGTGTACATGGTGTGCTCTCGTGTATAGCCTCTACGCGACGAGAGGTACGCGAGGCAACGAGACGAGCGTGTACAGCCATTATGGCCGCTGCGATGGACCTAGAAGAAACTGTTGCTGCGTTTTGCCTTTGTGGTATTAGTTATTATATAGTTATTATATATTAGCCGCCATAAGGGTCGCTCGGTAAGGTATCTTGTCGTGCTTCTTCCCGCGCACTTCCATTCTATATACCCTTACACCGCTAAGTACGTACGCTCGCCCGGCCGACAGCTGACAGTGTCGATCGTAACCTCATTACGTACGCTTCGTTACCTATGACGTAGCGAAAATATTCAAACCGTGGATACTATAAAACTATGAAATGGTGCGATATTACATTTTAAGCAATGAAAGTTTACGTGGTGCGCAAAGATTATACGAAAGTGCGTCTTTACCGCGGCTAGAACATAACGTACGTGTAACTACCAAATCGAAGAACAATTGACAGCTAATCAAACTATTCAAATGCAGTGAGCGATAACTTAAATAGTGAATATGAAGATAGGTGGATTGCGCACGGAGGCCTTATACTATGGTTTGCAAACTCGCCGGAACTTTCACCGTTAATCTTTTATCTGTGTATAAAGAGTCGTGTTTACGTCAAAGAGGCCTATAGTTATGAAGACCACCACAGTAAAATGATTGCTGCATTCACGGAACTTAAAAGTGCTCAAGAACAGGTAATAAGTGTAGAAAATATTTTAAGAAAACGTGCTCGTCCATGCATAACGAATGTGGTGGCACGGCTGTTCGACCGTTCGGCAATCTTCTGAAGCCCTCGGCTGCACGGGAGCACCCCCGGCTCGGTTTTCCTCGCGTCGCCAGTTGACCCGACCATCCGATGCCGTGAGGCCGCTGGTTTGCGCTCCGATCCGCTACTTTGCATTTACGTTGTGAATAAACGATTATTTAATATGATGATTCCATTTTGAGGTACCAATATTAGATATTGAGACTACTTACTAGTTTAATTGTAAATGGCTTATTCCAATTTTTCAAATACAACATAATAAGGACAGTCCTCGGTTACGTCGTTGATAATCAAAAACATATTTTTAATTTTATTTATTATGACGATCCTAAGCCCGTTAAAAGTGTAACAGGAAAACTGGAATCATAATTCGCGTCATGTAATTATTACTAAGAAAATAAACAGTAGGCAAAAACTTAAGAAACTAAAACGTGAATTGAATCACACACACAGGAGCGCGTATTTAAGTATTTGTTACCTATAAATCACATTCAATTTGGGATAAATTCAAATAAAAGTAGAAGCCTTATTTACTCGTATGTATTTTCAAAAAAACTTAATATCGGTATATAATAGTTTATTTATTAGAACTTAAATATAACATTTGGCTACTCTTTGAAAAATAACCCTATACATATAGGAAAATTATGTGATTTGGGCTTATTCAATTTCTATTGCATTGTAGTTGCCAAAGCGAGGAGTTGGCCCCAGGCGAGGATGGAATTACAGCGGAGCTTCTGAAAGCGGGTGGAAAACCGGTACTTGAAGTCCTTCAGAAGCTCTTTAATTCCGTCCTCCATAGTCGCATTACACCGGAGGCGTGGAGCAGAAGTGCGGTGGTCTTGTTCTTCAAGAAAGGCGATAACGCTCTCTTGAAGAACTATAGACCGATTTCCCTTCTGAGCCGCGTCTACGTGCTGTTTCCGAGAGTCATTACGAATCATCTCGCACGCAGATTCGATGACTTCCAGCCTCCCGAACAAGCCGGTTTCCGAAAAGGCTTTAGCACCATAGACCACATACATACCCTTCGGCAAATTGTACAGAAGTCCAAAGAATACAATTTGCCACTATGTCTGGAGTATGTGGACTATGAGAAAGCCTTGATTCCGGTATATCGAAGTAGTTGACTGTCGGTATATCGAAGTGCTGAAGTGCTTGTACAGTAGGGCTACGATGGCTATCCGAGTACAGAACCAGAGTACGAACCCTGTCCAATTGCAGAGAGGTGTAAGACAGGGTGACGTTATATCCCCGAAACTCTTCACCACTGCATTGGAAGACGTTTTCAAGCTACTGGACTGGAAAGGATACGGTATTAACATCAATGGCGAGTACATCACTCACCTTCGATTTGCCGACGATATAGTCCTTATGGCAGAATCGCTGGAGGACCTAAGCACTATGCTCAATGACCTCAATAGTGTCTCCCAACGGATAGGTCTTAAGATGAACATGGACAAAACAAAGATCATGTTTAATGTCCATGTCACACCTATGCCGATAGTTGTTGGGAGTACTAAGCTCGAAGTTGTTGACGAGTATGTTTACCTGGGACAAATAGTCCGACTAGGTAAGTCCAACTTCGACCGAGAGGTCAATCGACGGATTCAATTCGGCTGGGCAGCGTTCGGGAAATTACGGCACATCTTCTCGTCAGGTATACCTCAAAACTTGAAAACGAGGCTGTACAACCAGTGCGTGTTACCAGTGATGATCTATGGAACTGAGACGTGGTCCTTCACTGCTGGCCGGATGAGGAAGCTCAAGGTCGCTCAGCGAGCTATGGAGAGGGCTATGCTCGGAGTTTCTCTGCGTGATAAACTTAGAAATGAGGATATCCGCAGTAGAACCAGAGTGACCGACATAGCCCAAAGGATTACTAAGCTGAAGTGGCAATGGGCCGGCCATATAGCTCGAAGAACCGACAACCGATGGGAAAAAAAGGTTCTCGAGTGGCGGCCTCGTACCGGCGGACGAAGAGTAGGGCGTCCCCCCACTAGATGGAGTGACGACCTGGTAAGACATGCAGGAAGTCGATGGATGCAGGTGGCTCAGGACCGTGCTTTGTGGCATTCCTTGGGGGAGGCCTATGTTCAGCAGTGGACTTGTGAAGGGCTGTAATGATGATGATGATGTTGTTGCCAAAGAAGGTTCGATTCCCGCACGGAACAAGTGATGTGTATAATCTACAAAAAAATTTTTAGACGGTGTCTGGTCGCCTTCTTGATACAGCATTCATTTCTAGTGTGGAGTCTGCTTTCTTAAATCTAAATAATAATATCTATGCTATTTGGGTCAATTTTATTACTTTTGTATATGAGACATTTTTAAGAATTGTACAAAATAAAAGTTTATCTATTAATGTTTTTGCTGGTACACAAATTGTATAACATTTGTCAATTCGTGGGTCGGTGGAAGTTTTCTCATCTTTAGTAATGTAAAAAAACCCGAGTGAGTCCACCGCAATCCCCAACTAAAGCAGATAAATAAAGTTTTGATAATTAATAGCTGCCGCAGAAGAAATAATTATTTCCACAATTATTTCTTCTGCGGCAGCAACGCGCCGGTTACCAGCTAGTAATATATATTTGTAAATGTTCTTTTTTCAAACATAAATAATACTTATTGAAAGAATGACTTTCAATAAGTAAATAACTTTCATGTGATACACGATACATTTGAAAATGGCAAATTTCCATGAAAATACTAATAGGCGTCTGTTAAAATAACTTTTAATTGGAAATTTCACCTCGTAATACCTTACGCAGTGTTAGATACTCCAACTAGATATTGATGACTAGACGAAACAAACAAGTACATTGTTTTAAATTTGGAAGAGTTATATACCAACTTTAATTAGGAACGATAATACATTCATTGAAGTTGAATGATATATAACTTTCAAATAAATTAGTCGGTACGATACACGCGCCACCTACTGTAATTTAATTGTACTAAGCCTATAACCTTCGCGCAAGTGCAAGCAATAAGCTGACAAAGTTTTATATCAATCTGATGAACGATATGGAAGCGCATAAAATACGAACAAACAAATATTATTTTTTATATATTAAATGTTACATAATTAGCTACACAAAACAAATAAGAAATAGCTTGGTAGCGATCACCTCATTCACATTATCATCCATAATTTGCATAATATTATAATAACCCGTTTATCTTTTAAGGGAAATTGAACTGGAAGTCAAGCTATACTTACTTAAAGTTTTTAATTGTTTGGCTACGGCTGTACCTAACGGCACATATTTATTTTAATTAATTCGAACGAAATTCGTATTTTAAAGTTATCAGGATTTGTAAAAAAGTTATCATTGCTCTAGCGGATAACATTTTATCACGGATTGCAAATTGAACAGTAGTTAGATCATCATCACCATTACAATCCTTCACAAGTCTATTACTGAACATAGGCCTTTTTTTATAGGAGAGGGGGCAAACGAGCATGCGGCTCACCTGATGGTAAGTGACTACCGCCGCCCATGAACAACTGCAACACCAGGGGAACCAGAGGAATTACAGATGCGTTGCCGGCCTTTTAAAAAGGAGTAGGGTAGGGTAGGTAGGTCCCTAAGTCGTATCGGTCCGGAAAAATCGCAGATGGTAAACTATGCCACAAGGAAGTTGTGCGAGGAAGAAAATATCTTCTAAATCGCACAGTGGTGTACCGCCAATCATCCAGATGGTGTGGATGGTATCGGGAGTTCTGCCGCGATGTGCGTTCGTGAAATTTGGCGGCTGGGATTAATCCGAACAATTCCTCAGAGCACTCCCCGTGGTAAATGCGAAAGAAAATGCAAGGAGATGCAACATCTCTTCGCAGCGCCAATGAATCGAGCCGATCGGAAAGGACTCGGTCGTCGACGATTCGAGCCGCTCTGCGCTGGATGCGTTCAAGTGGAAGGAGCTGGCACTGGGGAGCCCCAGCCCAGAGATGGGAACAGTATTCCATGTGAGGCCGAACCTGCGCCTTGTAAAGTTGCAGGCGTTGTGCCGGCATGAAATACTGTCTCTCTCTGCTGAGCACGCCAAACTTTTTAGAGGCCAAAATTTTTTTCTTCCAAGTGACCACGAAACTGCACGATATGTCGACGCCGGGGATTCCGATACTGGCTGAGGCAACAAGGGGAGTGCCTTGAAACTGAGGAGATACGACAAAGGGGTTCTTTTTAGCGGTAAACGCGCAAACTTGTGTCTTTAAAACTGGACTAGATTTAGTCGCCCCCAATCTGAGACTTTGTTCAGCAAAGACTCGACTTCAGACACAAGTTTGTTCCGGTACTCGGCGACGTTTTCCCGAGAAATATTGGCACGGCCGGTGTATAGAGCATCACCAGTGCTGTCATCCGCATAGCAATGAATGCTACCAGTTTGCATCATATATAAGAAACAGTTTGTGATAGCACGCAGCCTTGTGGAACACCAGCGTTAATAGGCTTGTAGTCGGAGCATGCACGTAGCATGCGTAATGCAGTCTTACAGGAGCGACCAAACCAAGGCTGAGATCTGCCTCCGATGGGTACCACAGATGATGGAATAAATAGTTTCATTCCCCTGTAGCACCACATCAGTGACAGAGTCAGCAACAGCGCTGGGATAATCCGGCGAGAAGCAAACCCACCCCCATGGGTAGGATGCAAAGAAAGACCGCATTCCGTCCCAATCCGCCGACCTGTAATGCCAAACACGGCGACAACCTGCAGAACGCAACCGCGAGGGGAGCGTGAGTGGCACCACACTCCGGATCAGACAATGGTCCGAAGAGCCGAGAGGAGCATCGACGGAAACCTGATATCCGTCCGGATGAGAGGTCAGCAGAAGGTCCAACAGGGAGGGTGTATGATCCTTCACATCTGGAATCCGCGTAGGCGAAGTAACCAGTTGTGTCAGACCATATGCCAAGGCAAAGTCATAAACAGATCTCCCCGCATGATCGGTTAAACGTGAACCGAGCCATTCGGTGTGGTGGGCGTTAAAATCGCCAAGGATCACGATCTCTGCGGATGGGATCTGTTGTAGCAAGGAATCTGTAGCCATTTGAACGTGGTCGATGAGTCGGTCTGTTTCGGCATTACCGCTATGGGACCTATAGAGGCACCCGTAGACTCGGGGATGGTCGTCGCTATCTACGCGTAGCCAAAAGATGGACAGGTCCGAACCTTCAAGACTGGCGAGGCGTCGAGAACAGATGTCCTCTCTGACGTATACGCAAACTCCAGCCCGAGGCACAAAGGAGTGTTCCAATTTGTACCCCGGTTAGGAGAGGTACGATGTAACAGCCGGAGAGGACACCTGCGTCTCGGTCAGAAAGAGCAAGGCCGGCTTCGCCGTCTCGGGATGGTAGTGGACGGCGTTTAGGTTGAGTGAAGTCCCCTGATGTTGCAGAAATTCACGGATAGCGTGGCAGGGGTCGCCTTGGTCTTGTTGCTCAATTTGCCCCGAGCAGTTATTGTTTTGAGCGGAATTTTGCCCCCCCCCCCCAGAATACGCGGGGCAGCCTGAGCACCCACGCTCAGGAGTGGAGTAGCATGGTCGTGGATGCTCAGCGAGGGATTCTCCAGGGGTGCTGATACCCTCCTGGGGTAGTCTATGATTTAATTCCGCTACCATGTTGATGGGTGGGGGGGGAGAATTGGGCCTCCGGTCACCTGCACTCACCAGACGAAACGCAAAAGCAGAGCTTATTATTATTTTTATTCTGTGAGGTCGTGGTACTAACCCGGCTCGAGCCGGCCCATACGTGCAACAGCAAAGCTGCTGCGTGGCTCTACCACCGTTAAAAGAAATCTCCTCCAAGAAATGCCCTAAAATACAGTCTTGGACCACCTGCATCCATCGACTTCCTTCATGTCTTATCAGCTCGTTACTTCATCTAGTAGAGGGCCGCTCTGCACTCCGTTTACTGATATGGGGCTGAAATTCGAGCTCCTTTCTTCCCCATTGGTTGTCGGTTATTCAAGCTATATGTCCAGCTTATTGTCACTTGAGCAAACCGATCTGTTAGGCTATTTCTATAAGTGTAGTTTTACGGCATATATCTTGTTTATAATAGTAATTGTATAGCTAACATAATGCATACTAATGCCATTGGATCTGTGCCACCCTTTCTATAAAAATATCAGCAAAAGCAAAAACCAAAGGTAAGGGTGCAAGATAGCACATATATCATATTTTTCATTATAATAAACGTTCACCTATTTGATTGTAAGTACAGCTGATTGTTGGCAGGAACAGGTAAAATTGTGTTACTAACTCAGATGGACCCATAAGTAGAAAGGGAATAAGGAAGGCAGAAAGGGGGTGATAGACAGCTTATGCGTTATCACTTCTAAAGAGTACGAACTCCTCAAAGCCTGTAATTACGTACATTTCAAATAGAACCGCATTAAGAACCTAGAACGAAGACCTAAAGTCGACTAAAAACTGTACTGTTAATGTACTCTTTATAAATTTTATATTACTCTTTATATATTTTATATTTGATTAAAGTTCTTTAGACTGCAGTTTTCATCAACTTCTTTAAAGTGAAAAGTTGTCTGAACCATGTAGTTCACGACATGAACGCGATGCTTTTAAACTTTAAAGGTCTCAGTTCACAGCATAAGATTCTACGATCAATATAAGTCATAGAAATAAAGACAAATATCCAACTTAGAGGTAGAAGAACTATTCTTTAAACTTTCTGTTGAAAGCACAAACATTTTAACTAGTATAATTTTATTAAGGATAATAATTATTCAAGCTCGATAACTTATACAAAGGAGAGAAGCTTAAAATAATTAAAAGAGTTCTCAAAAGAGGCTTTTCGAAACGTGTTAAAAAGAGAAACTAATTATTTTGTTTTTTAACTTTATTTAACATTTTCCCGAAAAACAACTTCTTTGATATTGCTGTTTACAATTTGTAAAAAAAAAACATGAACTACTTGCATCAAATTGTATGAGAAAACTTCGGTTGTCTGAGCATTAATTACTTTTTTATACTTAAAAAACGAATATTAGGAGTAATTACGACACTACTAATAACCAAATATAGTAAAAAGTTTTTTTTAGAACAGCTTCGCGATGTCGGTAAACTTGTGCTAAATATTTAATTTTTTTTTAAACATGATCCCCACATTAGGACTTACTCCTGTATAGTGCCGGAACAATTATTTGTAGGCCATTAAAATACTTGTTCCGTGCGGGATCCGAACCCGCGGCCCTCAGCGCTGCATCTCATTGCTAAGCCACGTAGCCACGGAACCGTCAAAAACTAACTATTTTATAAACCGAATTGAGGGAATAATAAACAGAAGTGATGACCCTGAACAAAAAGAAGTATTAAAGTTCAGACTTTAGAAGCTAATATATAGAAATTACTTAATTCTTCTTAGTTCTTTGAAATCGGCTTTTACTTTTTAAAAGTATTAAATTCTGTTTTACTGTAGTAAAAAGTATTTTTACTGATAAATATGCATTCCATATTAGCCCTCAGAGCAACGCATCTGCATTTTGATTCTTAGATGTCTATGGGCCCCTCAACCGCTTACCATCTAGTGGACTATGTGCTCGTTTCAAGAAGGGTGTAGATAACTACTTCTATAAAAAAAGTCATTTGTAAAAAATACGGAGCCGTCAACCTTCGGTAACCACCTAAACTAAATTTGAAATGCTTAGGGAGTGGATCACGACAGTAGTTAAATGGCGGATAAAAATGACATGTCTTACTGAGATTGATAAGCACCTTTCTCCCTCCCACAATTACGTGCACTATTACTGCCACCACTAAATCTAAAATATAATAAGTAATATAATAAATAGCTAATTATTTTCACATATTTAAGATTTCACCATAATATTAAATCACTAACTAATAGTATTATCCTGTTCCTTATATAATGGGTGGATTGCTTTGGGAACAGAGATGGATGAAAGGATCATAGAGTATAAAGGTATATTCTGTGATAGTATTTACCCAGAATGATGTTAGCAGAATGAGAGGGTCTTTTTAATAATCTTTGTAATTCCAAAACAGTAATTATATTTTACCTATTTAAAAAGAAAACACAAAAGTTTCTCAATTTAATTACTACCATGTACTTTAAGAAAACAAAACATGCGTGAGTGTCGTGGAACACTCGGTTGGAACGAAGTTCCTTTCGTAGTATATTATTATTGATAAACGTATTATATTATTGATTAACAAATACAAACAAACGAATTACTAGCGTCATTTAAAATAATATTTCCTTCATGGCAAGATAAGAAAAAGTGCGAGGGAGATGGATATTATTCCATCTCGCTCGCACTATAGAAAGGGGTTCGTGACGGAAAAATCTACAAATATACACTTTTTCTCGCCTAGCCGCCATCCGTCAAATTCGTGCCGTGCGATAAGGAACTTTGTTACAACTTAGTGGTAGGACTCTTTTTCTACCAAGGCGACCGTCTATATAGGTACCACCCTCTCACCTATTTCTGACGCCAAATAGCAGTGCTGTGTTCCTGTCTGAAGAGTACATAGAGCCAGTATAATTACAGGCTGTGAAGCATTCCCTATCACGTAGTCCTCATAGATAACTACGCATCTGCAGCCTTCCTTGTTTAAATGGTTTAAAGATGGCTGCAGGTGTGTGTCAATGGAATGCACTAGCCACGTACCATCAGTGATCCGTAAGTTTGTTATTCACTTTGACTTTATAAAAAAAAATATAAGAAGGAGATTAACAACCAAATAAACAAAATAGTGCCTAAAATGCCTTCATTTCCTCATTAATGAGATTTTGTCTGAACAAAAGATTTCACGTTTCGAGAGGAATAATAATTTCGAACTTTATTTTAAAATAATTACTTAATTTCGTTCCTTGCCTTCTGGAAATCTTCCGTCAAAGTATCTATCTATCTAGTAACCGTTTCCTTCAGTAAAAAGAAACAAAATTTTATTTAAAATTAACTAATTTAAATTAAGAATTTTGTGGAATTTTGTAACTGCAATTGTTAGATTTATTTAATCGCACCCAAACAATTACAGATAAACTGTTATGAAATTACGAAGAAAAAAGAGATCCCAAGTGGCAATTAATTCCTATTTATGAACTTTTGAATACGCAACCATAAAAATAATTTAATTAAATCTATATTATTATTGGTGAATAGTATGTGGATTGAATATACATACATATATTCGAAAACATTACATAAAGAAAATAGGAAAATAGATATTTAAATTAGTCCAAAGTAGAAGTTGGTATTAGTTGCTGTTTCGTTCAAAATTGCGCTAATTGCCGTAGTCATTAATGCTAGCTTTTGTAAGAAAATGGCGCCTGAAAGCGCCGGCAAAACTTCTTTATTTGCCTTGTAATATAAACCGGCCTTTAATTAGTAGCAAAAAAAAAATAAGTTAACTTTACGTTCAAATTTATAGGATTTTAATATAATTTTAATTTTAAATTGTGCAAACCAAGTGCTAATTTTAAAATAACTTTGAAAATTTAAAGCTCGAGTCGCCGCAAAGTTCAATTTAAATATCGAAAGATAAAGAAAGATAAAACATTAAAAAAAATAAACAGAATTATTGAAATTAAAAAAGACAAATACGAAGCAACAATGTTTGATATTATTGAAACAGAAACAGAAACTTTTTTATTCAATATAGATTATAAATAATACTTATTGACAGTTACTCTTTTGTTTAATTACCACTGGTTCGAAAAAAAAACCTTTGTCCTGGGAAGAACCAGCAAGAAACCCAGGGGGACACTTTTAAAAATAACAGCTTACAATCATGTATGTTACACAATTAACAACACAACAAATTAGAAATAGCTTGGTAGCGATCACCTTATTTCAGGGTTATTATCATCCATAAATTCCTTAATATTATAATAACCCTTTTATACAAACTTAGTTTAATATAGTTTTGAACTTTGAGCAGGTCAAATTTTGTATATTTTGTATATTTTGCTGTTATTGTTGTATTTCTCAACGCCCAGTAATTTTTGAGTAATACACGATAATTCATCATGGTGAATTATCGTGTCTTAGCCTGTTTGTCATGCCACTGTACTTAATATAAGGTAAATATTTTTACTTCAGTGTTTATTCTATGGATACATTTTCACAAAACATAAACAAACATAAACACTCACGCCTGTCACCCAGAGGGGTAGGCAGAGACTACGGACTTCCATTTGGCACGATCCTGGCACACCTCTCGCCTCCTTTACATCCATATATCTACGCATACACGCACGTCGGTTAAGTACTCTAATCTGGCCCATTTTAATATATCGCCAATTTGGTCGATAAACCTTCGTCTAGGGCGTCCCTTTCCGACTCTGCCGTTCACTTCTGCAGCATAAATTTGCTTTGTCACTCTTTCTTCGTTCATTCTTTCTACATGACCAAACCACCGAAGCATTCCTTTCTTAATCCTGGTCACAACGTCATCTTGCAAACCACTTTTCTCTTATCACACTATTTCTCACCCTGTCATTCAGATTCAGCCTAGCATACTCCTTAATGACCGCATTTCTACAGCATTTATTCTACTCTCATGCTTCTTCTGCCACACCCAACTTTCACTACCATACATTAAAGTAGACTAACACAGCATTATGAATTGCCAAACGTGCCTTTTGACACATTTTGACTCCTCACAATAGCGTGTAGAGCCCCATTCACTCTATTTCCTGCGTTCACTCGTCGTTCTATATCCTTATCATATCTACCATCCCTGCTAAATAAACATCCCAAATATACAAACTCATCCACTTGCTCAATCAACTCCTTCTATTCTTATTTCACATAACGTTTTACTTTCTTCTCTTTCAAAACCATCACTTTCGTTTTACTTGCGTTCACTTTCATACCCTTTCTTTTAATGACCAGTTCATTAAGTAACCATCATTGCAACTCGGCCGCCGACGATGCAAATATGACTTGATCATCGGCGTACAAAAGGCATTTGACGGTTAACTCACCCATTCTCAACCCACATTCTTCAACTTTCAAAGTTTGCAAACAACTGTCCATAAATAGGTTAAACAGCCACGGGAAGCTACACAGCCCTGTCTGACACCTTTTGGATGCCAAACCAGTCCGAGTAGACCCCGTTGATCCTGACACAACACTAGAGTCCCTATAAAGAGACCTTAATGCCTGTATCAAACCAGCGCTCAAACCAAATGAGTTCAGTGTTTGCCATAACATATTCCTGTCCACTCTGTCATAAGCCTTTTCCAAGTCCATGAACGCACAAAAACTTTCTGGTTTTGGCCAAAACTTCTCCGCAATCATGCGCATGGAAAAGACTTGATCCGTACACCCCATCCCTTTCTAATCCAGCTTGCACATCCCAAATTTTCCATCAGTTTCTTCCATAACTCTTTCAATTAACACCTTAGCATACAGTTTACCCACAATGCTAACAATATCTACAGTAGTTTTACAGTCCTGCTGTGACCCTTTTCCCTTATATATTGGGACTATAACGGCTTTGCACCAGTCTTCCGGTACCCTTCAGTTCCCAACATAAATTAAACAAGGTGTACAGCAGGCCTGCCACCACTCCTCTCAGCCCTTAGCATTTCAGTGATACTCTATCATATCCGCCTGCCTTACCTGCTTTCATGCTTTTCATTGCTTTCATTATTTCATCTACACTTATCTCCTACCTCTCTCCACTTCTTTCGAAATTTCTATTTCACTTAATTCAGACGACTCTTCACTCATAAACACGCTTTCAAAGTATTCCTTCCATCTCTTTAAACTCAAGCTTCATCATTCAGCATACAGCCATTCTCGTCTCGTATAGCATTCATTCTAGGCTGTTTCAATTTCCCTAGCAGTTCTTACGAGTTTCCAGAACATTTTAATATTTGCCTGAGTTATCAGATATCCTTCTATCATTCTTATCCGTTCTTTCTTGCTTTTCCTTTCAACAACTTTTTACTCTCTTATTTATAAGTCTAAAGTCTGCCTTTTTTCTTTCAATCTCATCATTCATACCGCCAGAATTACCAGCTTTGGTTGCCAGTAAATCTAGCCATGCTCTCTTCTTTGCTTCAACTTCCATCCGTACCTCATCATCCCACCACAACGTATTATTTTCCTTTCATTCGTTCTCTTACTTACACCACATACTTCGGTGGCTGCATCCACTAAAACTTTCTTAACATTATTCCATACAGTCTTCAGGTCTAAATCATTCATACATATTTCATTCAAACCACTAATATTCTCTCTCAGTCTACATTTATACTTCTCTTTCACATCTTCATCTTGTAACCTCTCTATTCTTATACGCGTAACGCAGTGGTAGCCAGATGTCCGATGCCGCCAACGCTTGAATAGACCATTAATTCGACATAAAGAGTAATGATCCGTCCCAACGTTGGACCCCAGTAAACCTTGTATCTACCACTGCGCTCCGCATTCTTTCATCCACAATTATGAAATCTATCATGCTTCTATCATCACCTCTTTCCCATGTATACATGTGATCCTTTTATGGCGAAAGAAAGTGTTCGTCACAAAAGATTCTTTTCCACACACGGGAGGTCTTCACCATTCTCATTTACACTTTCATCGCGAACGTTCCCAATATCCTTTCATAACCAGACCTCTTCACCAACCCTTCCATTAAAATCTCCTAACATAATAATATTTTCATTTCTCTTACATTTCCTCAACACCATCCTTACCATGTCCCAATACATTTTCCTCGTAAATTTTGGGAATCATAAATAAATAAAAACTTTAAACTCATAACTTGCTATATCTTTTAGAAGTTTTGCTTCGCAGTTCTACGTAATAAGTACATTCCCTTCGTTAACAGACAGACTAATGGCGTCACCTCGTTTCCAAGTGCTCTCAGCTCTCAGAGATAATAAAAAAACGCCATTGGCGTTGCTACTGTTGAGTACTGGAGATCTTACAGTAGTGTGTTGCATTGTTTGTTATGAGCTTATTGGTGACTGTAAATGATGTTTGGATTGCCTTCTTTACTTCTTGAAAAATTTGCAAGGGTTTTAGGGCAACATTTTTTTAAGATATTTCGAAACATATTTGCTCACGCCCGTATAGTGGCTGCGTAAGTGTAAGAATATCCACTACCCCATATCGTCTCGTGGGTTTCGTAAGAGACGACGGAGAAAAATTAGGAGATGGGCAGCAGTATTTTCTAACAATTATAAAATAAAATAGGGTCGTTATCAACGCACTAAGCGTGGCAACTATGGTAAAATCTTCCTTGTGAGGCAATCTATGGAGGTCCAAGTTCACCAGTGAACTTTAATGAGCAATGAATGAATGAATGGAATCTTCCTGGTTCGTATATTCCATTATCAACTACCATTCGAAAGTTTCTAGAATAGGAAACGAAGGTGTTTGGTGTCACTACATCAAAAATATCGTTGTAGTCCAGAAGACATTTATCTATTGAATAAAACTATTTTTGGATTTTATCGCGTTTAATTTACTATATTAATTCCCGACGTTTCGGGTGCTTTACAGCACCATGGTCACGAGGGGACTGAGTGTTTGACGTCCCAATGTCATAGTTAGCGGCTACCTTCAGTTTTTGAATATTAATTTTTGGTGATCTACGCAGAATGAGCTATCTTGAAGTCTTGCAGTGAGTATCTTGAGTTTGGATTTAATTTTGTTTATTATAGGATCCCAGCAGATGGCAGCACCCATCCATCTTCTATTGAAATTAGGATGTTTTAATCAATAGCCTCGCGTATCATCCTTGAAAGGAATCGGTGTTCTTTTGCGAGGTTGTGGTCTATCAAATCTGATGTAGTGGCGGGACGATCTTGAACATGTTCACACTGCAGACTTCCCGGAACGTCGGTGCTTCACGTCAGCTATATGTTCTTTTACGCGGGTTTTATAGATCTTTTTGTTTGTCCTATGTAAGAGACCACATTCGCAAACCAAGTGCTAATTTTAAAATAACTTTGAAAATTTAAAGCTCGAGTCGCCGCAAAGTTCAATTTAAATATCGAAAGATAAAGAAAGATAAAACATTAAAAAAAATAAACAGAATTATTGAAATTAAAAAAGACAAATACGAAGCAACAATGTTTGATATTATTGAAACAGAAACAGAAACTTTTTTATTCAATATAGATTATAAATAATACTTATTGACAGTTACTCTTTTGTTTAATTACCACTGGTTCGAAAAAAAAACCTTTGTCCTGGGAAGAACCAGCAAGAAACCCAGGGGGACACTTTTTTAAAAATAACAGCTTACAATCATGTATGTTACACAATTAACAACACAACAAATTAGAAATAGCTTGGTAGCGATCACCTTATTTCCAGGGGTTATTATCATCCATAAATTCCTTAATATTATAATAACCCTTTTTATACAAACTTAGTTTAATATAGTTTTTGAACTTTGAGCAGGTCAAATTTTGTATATTTTGTATATTTTGCTGTTATTGCTTGGTATTTCTCAACGCCCAGTAATTTTTGAGTAATACACGATAATTCATCATGGTGAATTATCGTGTCTTAGCCTGTTTGTCATGCCACTGTACTTAATATAAGGTAAATATTTTTACTTCAGTGTTTATTCTATGGATACATTTTCCTCGTAGAATTTTTTGGGAATCCCTTAAATAAATAAAAACTTTAAACTCATAACTTGCTATATCTTTTAGAAGTTTTGCTTCGCAGTTCTACGTAATAAAGTACACGTTTCCCCTTCGTTAACAGACAGACTAATGGCGTCACCTCGTTTCCAAGTGCTCTCAGCTCTCAGAGATAATAAAAAAACGCCATTGGCGTTGCTACTGTTGAGTACTGGAGATCTTACAGTAGTGTGTTGCATTGTTTGTTATGAGCTTATTGGTGACTGTAAATGATGTTTGGATTGCCTTCTTTACTTCTTGAAAAATTTGCAAGGGTTTTAGGGCAACATTTTTTTAAGATATTTCGAAACATATTTGCTCACGCCCGTATAGTGGCTGCGTAAGTGTAAGAATATCCACTACCCCATATCGTTTCGTGGGTTTCGTAAGAAACGACGGAGGGGAAAAATTAGGAGATGGGCAGCAGTATTTTTCTAACAACAATTATAAAATAAAATAGGGTCGTTATCAACGCACTTGCTAAGCGTGGCAACTATGGTAAAAATCTTCCTTGTGAGGCAATCTATGGGGAGGTCCAAGTTCACCAGTGAACTTTAATAGGCTGCTATGAATGAATGAATGGAATCTTCCTGGTTCGTATATTCCATTATCAACTACCATTCGAAAGCTTCTAGAATAGGAAACGAAGGAGTGTTTGGTGCCACTACATCAAAAATATCGTTGTAGTCCACAAGAAGACATTTATCCATTGAATAAAACTATTTTTACGGATTTTATCGCGTTTAATTTACTATATTAATTCCCGACGTTTCGGGTGCTTTACAGCACCCATGGTCACGGGGGGGGACTGAGGTGTTTGACGTCCCAATGTCATAGTTAGCCCGGCTACCTTCAGTTTTTTGAATATTAATTTTTGGTCCGATCTACGCAGAATGAGCTTACAGTATCTTGAAGTCTTGCAGTGGTATGCTTGGGTTTGGATTTAATTTTGTTTATTATAGGATCCCAAGCAGATGGCAGCACCCATCCATCTTCTCTATTGAAATTAGGATGTTTTTTAATCTCAATAGCCTCGCGTATCATCCTTGAAAGGAATCGGTGTTCTTTTGCGAGGATTTGTGGTCTATCAAATCTGATGTAGTGGCGGGGACGATCTTGAACATGTTCACACACTGCAGACTTCCCGGAACGTCGGTGCTTCACGTCAGCTATATGTTCTTTTACGCGGGTTTTTATAGATCTTTTTGTTTGTCCTATGTAAGAGAGACCACATTCGCAATCCAGCTTGTACACTCCTGCATCTTGTAGAGGATATGACACTTGACGGATGGTAAAAATTGGGTGCTGTAAAGCACCCGAAATGTCGGGAATCAAAAAAGTAAATTAAACGCGATAAAATCCGTAAAAATAGTTTTATTCAATGTGTAGTGTTCGCGTAAATATAAGAAATCATTAGACATTTATCCGTTTGTTCCAGTCTAATACGTCAAACGTTTCTTGATAACACGTTATTAAAAATTATTATTACATTATACTTTTTTGTGTATATAAATTTTGTAGTTTTATTATAATTATATTATTGTATCATTATATTCAATTATAAATTATCATTTTTTATCACTAAAAAAAATTATAAATTGTTTATAAATAGGTAAAATTAGCTCGTCCACGGTGCAGGCCGTGGTAATCTATAATTAGGCCAAAATTTAGTTTTTAATCCTAGAACAGAAATATTGTAACATGTTAAATAATGTATGTCGTGTTGGTTATCCAAAATAAAATAAAAGATAATTTAAAATTTAAAATTTTGTACAACCGACTTCAATATAAATTACTAAGGATGACTCAAAAACTATTGGTGAGAAGCACCAGCTTTCAAACAAAAAAAGAATCATCGAAATTGGTTCACATAAAAAAAACATGCGTGAGTGTCATGGTACACTCGTTTGGACCGAAGTTCCTTTCGTAGTATATTATTATTGATAAACGTATTATATTATTGATTAACAAATACAAATAAATGACTTATTAGCGTCTATTAGAATGAATCGTCATTTAAAATAAAATTATATTTATTTCATGGCAAGATAAGAAAGAGTGCGAGGGAAATGGATATTATTCCATCTCGCTTCCTTATAGCCGCCAAGGCCGTCTAAACTACGTCAGAAGGGGTCGTGACGGAAAAATCTTACACTTTTCTCGCCTAGCCCCCATCCGCCAAATTCTTACCGTCCGATAAGGAACTTCGTTCCAAAACGTTATGAGGTAAAACACATAAAAAAAGAACATACAGTCGAATTGAGTACCTCCTCCTTTCTGAAATCATGTAAACTAAAATTTTATATAAAAAATAAAAATTTATGTAAACTAAGCCATTTCACTATTCACAGATTCTCAAACTTGAAGTCTATTTATTACAAGTTACAAAACCACTGTCATGTAGTGGCAGCGTAAGAAAATCCAACACACATTCACCATTCCTTGCCATAGGTTTCATAAGAGCCCACTACAAATATGACCCAAAAACTTAACTATGTGGTAGAGCCACGCTGCAGCTATATTAGTTGTAGCACGAATGGGTCGGGGACCGGGATAGTACCACGCTCTCACAGAATACTAGCGTAATATGTGTTTCGTATGGTGAGTGTAGAAAACCGGATAGGTACCCTTTTTACTGGAAACGGGGTATTACATCTTAGTCCTCAGAGGTGACAACGCTACTGCATTTTGATTCTTAATCGAGGATAAATGAAGATGTCTATGGGCCACAGCTTCCTGTAAAATAAACTGTTACTTTATGCTTCAATACATAATATAATCACTAAAATTTGCAATATTTAAGTTAAAATTAATAAGACAGTAAAGAGACAGACAGCACGCGCTGACGCTCGACGTGTGGCGATTATGTCAAAGCTTATTTATCACACTAATGTTTAAAGAGTATTTGTATTCAAATGATTGTGATTTACAAATGCTGTTTTTTTTTTATTTACTGACCAAATTTACTTTAAATGTAAACCTATAAATTTCAACAAGATCCGATGATAATTATTGAGGTCCTTAATTTTACCGCTATCGTAAAACAGATTTGAGTGTATTAAATTCCGAAATGTTTCCTTTATTGAAAAAAAAAAATCCCCTCATAAAAACGACTTGATGATCCCGGAGAGGACCCTTCCTTTGCGTTCTTAATACTTTGAATACCATAACCTCATTAAGCTCGGGGTTAACAAGGAAATGGAATTCAATTGATAAAAGCGGTTTCTCCGCTATTTTAAAAATATTTTTTTTGCCAGTTTGTTTTTTAATAAGATGAATAAGTCATAATATATTGATAGAAATTATCTCAGTTCTGATGTTACAAATATTTTACTTACAAAATTATTTAAATAAAAGAATATTACTCGGTAACAACTTTATGTTATAAAATATACGAAACATATACAACACAGTAAACAGTTAGAATTAAATACAAGATAACATTAAATTAGATGAAGTATGCCAACCAACAGCAATACTGTTTATCATGATGTGACAGCAGGGCAGACAGCAAGATTGGTAGAATGACCGATTCCTGAATGACAGATCTTTCTTATTAGCCTGCGCCGTACTGTATACTACTAGAACGAGTGGAAGAATAGAGTTCTACCCTCACTTCTGCGTATTTTTTTTACCATCGTTTCTAATAATATGCTATATAAAAGTAAATGTCTAAACAGTAGTGTGTAAGACACTGCGTCGTTAATCTGCCTATCCTCTCTACAACAGGACCCATATAGTAGCAGACTTCTAAAGACTGACGATGAAGAAGAAGAAAATAAATATCCGTCGTCATCCCGTCTATTTACAAAGGCATTTTTAAATGGACGGGATGATAATAGAAAATACATTATCTCGTCTTGCCCGAGACGACGTTAAGATATGATCAATGAGAAAATTAAACTTTTAATAAAAGGTACAAACCGACTTCAAAACTAAAAAAACAATAATTTTCACATAATAGCTTCTGAAGCCGGTGCTAAAGCATGGTGTATCGATGAATTAAAGCCCCGACGTCTTTGAATATTTTTAGTTATAGAAATTTACTTTTTTTATATAAGAAGGGGCAAACGAGTATGCGACTCACCTGATTGTAAGTGACTACCACAGCCCATGTACAACTGCAAAACCAAGGGAAATGCAGATATGCGGTGCCGGCCTATTAAAAGATAGTAGGCTCTTTTCTTGAACGTCTCTAAGTCGTACGATCGTATCGGACCGGGAAAATCGCTTCTTTGTACTTTTTATTAAATTGTTAATTATTTTACCCTTTCCAGTGCTGGAATATCACAATTTCAAGGTAACAATTATAAGCCGTCTAATTTATCCCCTATTTTCCCACCCCTGCGGATGGATTTTTTTTTAAATTTATATGGGACTTTAACTTATTTAATAAGAAAAAATAATTTAAATCGGTTCAGCCATTTCTAAAAACTCGGAGAACATTCACGTTCTAATGACTTCCAGTTGAAGTATAAAACTGTAACTACCTATCTAACACGTCTGTTAATTTTGTCAATCCGTCTGCCATGCATGGTGATTATAACAGATCCTCTTTAGAGAATATGAGAAAGCGCAATGGACAGGCTGCCAATTGTTTTATCAGCTCGTCCATTGCACTCCAATATAAACTCAACTATTTGTAAAATTTTGCAGATGCTGAAAACGAAACCAGTGAGCATGGTGGTGCAGTGGAGCGAGGTGCGCACCGCATGGCAGGACAGTGACTTCATAACAGAGTGCCTGTGCTGGCATAACGTGTACAGGCAGAGGCATGGCGCCCCGCAGCTTTACATGGCTCCCGAGGTAGGTGGAATGCTTGGCAGAATGCTTATTATGAAGCAGTTTGTATATAATATTTTACAATCTCATAACTTATAAACATTGCAAGATTTTAGGGAGATTGAGAAATAGAAATAGAAACATTTTTATGCAAAAAAAAAAACTTATTGAAAGTCACTCTTATGCTTAATTTACCACTGGTTCGGGAAATACCTCTGTCCTGGGAAAAACCAGCAAGAAACCCAGCGGGACTTTTTTCTTTAAAAAAAAACAGTTTACAATCATTACAGTTACACAATAAAACATAAAAAAATATAAAAAACATAAACACTCACGCCTATCACCCAGAGGGGTAGACAGAGACTACGGACTTCCATATGGCACGATCCTGGCACACCTCTCTCGCCTCCTTTACATCCATATATCTACGCATACACGCTCGTCGGTTAAGGGTACTCCTAATCTAGCCCATTTTCAATATATCGCCAATTTGGTCGATAAACCTTCGTCTAGGGCGTCCCTTCCCGACTCTGCCGTTCACATCTGCAACATAAATTTGCTTTGTCACTCTTTCCTCGTTCATTCTTTCTACATGACCAAACCACTGAAGCATTCCTTTCTTAATCCTGGTCACAACGTCATCTTGCAAACCACACTTTTCTCTTATCACACTATTTCTCACCCTGTCATTCAGATTCAGCCCTAGCATACTCCTTAATGACCGCATTTCTACAGCATTTATGCTCTCATGCTTCTTCTGCCAGACCCAACTTTCACAACCATACATTAAAGTAGGGACTAACACAGCATTATGAATTGCCATACGTGCCTTTTTTGACACATTCTGACTTTTCATAATAGCATGTAGAGCCCCATTCACTCTATTTCCTGCGTTCACTCGTCGTTCTATATCCTTATCATATCTATCATCCCTGCTAAATAAACATCCCAAATATACAAACTCATCCACTTGCTCAATCATCTCCCCTTCTATTCTTATTTCACATAACGTTTTACTTACTTTTCTTTCAAAAACCATCACTTTCGTCTTACTTGCGTTCACTTTCATATCCCTTTCTTTTAATGACCAGTTCATTAAAGTAGCCATCATTTGCAACTCGGCCGCCGACGATGCAAATATGACTTGATAATCGGCACAATAATTACACAATAATTAACAACACATAACAAATTAGAAATAGCATGGTAGCGATCACCTCTTTCCCAGGGGTTATTATCATCAGCGAGAGATTTATTTATTACGTATAAGAACCTTTCGTGACATATTTTTAGATAAATTGTGTGACGATGATGTCAATAGCACGATTTCTACGTATTTTTAAGGAGAAAGACAAATCATTTTTATTTAGGTTATTTATAAACATAATATTAGGTCCTTACATATGAAATTAGCGTTTTGTACAGGAGGAATATAAAGTCATTTTTTTTGTAAAATATATTTAATTAATCAAAGTATGCACCGTTGTTATCTATGCACTTTTTCCATCTCATAGGTAGTTCATTGATCCCTTTACTAAAAAAAACCATGGGGGCGAGAATCAATAAACTCTTTGAAGGCGGTTTGGACTGCCGCATCGGAGTTAAATTTTTTTCCTTGTAACAAGTTGTCCAAATTCTGGAAAAAATGGTAATCTGTTGGAGCAAGGTCCGGGAAATACGGTGGATGTCGCAGACATTCCAATTGTAGCTCATCTAACTTAGTGGTTGTTTGTTGTGCAGTGTGTGGTCTTGCGTTGTCGTGAAGCAGCAGTGGCCTAGAGCGATTGACCAATCTCGGTTGTTTAGCAGCTAGTTCTTCCTTCATGGTTTGCAGTAGCTGACAATAGATATCTGCCGTAATCGTTTGGCCAGATTTTAGAAAGCTGTAGTGAATGACACCGGCGCTAGTCCACCAAACACTCACAAGTAACTTTTTCTGAATCTATTTTCGTTTAGGGCAGGATTTGGTTGGGTCTCCAGGGTTCAGCCATTGCGACGAGCGCTTCCGATTATCGTACAGTATCCACTTTTCATTAAAAGTAATGATTCGATTTAAAATCCCTTCATTATTGTGTCGGTTGAGCAAAGTAACACAGCAGTCGACGCGTGTTTGCAAGTTCGATTCACTCAATTCATGAGATACCCATCGTTCAAGTTTTTTTTACTTTCCCGATTTGCTTCAAGTGGATTAATACAGTTTTATCACTTACCCCGAAGCCTGCAGCTATCTTTGAAGTGCTTTGTGGTGGATCCGCTTCCACAATAGCCTTTAATTCTTCATTTTCCACTTTGGTCTCCGGCCGTCCACGGGGTTGGTTCTGAAGGTCGAAATTTCCACGGTACGTTTTTACCAAAAACGTACCGTGCTTTCTTTTGCGACACCAGCGCCGTACACATCATTAATCCTTCGAGCTGTTTCTGCAGCACAGGTGGCACGGTAGAACTCGTACTCGTTAATATACCGATTTTTCATGTTTTCCATTGTGCGGTAATAAGCGACGCCAAAGAAAAAAATAATGAGGAAAAAACAAATAAATGACTGTTTTCAAAACTCAAATGTACCAGCTAAATGAATTTATAAATTTAAATTTGGAATTCTTAACCAAAGTGTAGATATTTCAGATCAAAGTGGTCAGTACGACAAAACGCTAATTTCATATGTAAGGACCTAATAATAACTCGATTTGCAAAGTTTATAAAGCTTCAATTTTAAATGCTTATAAATTTTATAGTTATTTTTAGTTTTAATGGCATCCGTTCTGCGAACTTTCCCGCGAATCTTCGAACTTTGAAGACGGAAATAACGGCAACGAGAACAAGATTATAATCGACTCCCTTGGATTAAAATATTTAACTAGCGATCCGCTCCGGCTTTGCACGGATGATTTCTGGATCTCGACAACAGCGTCGCCTACCGGGTCCAATTGTGAATCTAAGTCCTACACACTACACCCACTCAAACACATACAATAAAATTCATCGAAATCGGTCCAGCCGTTTAGGAGGAGTTCAGTAAGAAACACACGTACAGATGAATTATATACGAGTATATAAAGATAACATTATAAAGATTGCAGTCCACCTGATGGTAAGTGGTTACTGCAGCCCATGGACACCTGCAACCAACTTCAAATAAAGAAGGCTACAGATGCGTCACTCACGATACCTTACAGCCTGTAATTATACCGGCTTATTATAGTCTCAAGACTGGAACACAACAGTACAAGCACTGCCACATAACAAATAATAGTACTACGTAGCACTGCTCTTTGGCGGCATAAATATACAAGAGGGGGGACACCCCACGCATTTCTAAGCAGAAAAGAAATGCTAATACCTTATGTGCCATATTTGGGCAGTAAAATAATATAGGATAACGAGTGGGTGAGTTGTATTCCGTCCACACATCGGATAATTGATGTTAAGATAAAACAAATTTTCAAAAAGCCACTCCACTAAATCACTAAGTTCGAAGCATAAAACGACATACTTCAAAAACTTATTCGAATGATGTCCATAAAAATGAACGAGCGCTTTACCCCTATAAGCACCTTATGAAAGGAAAGAAATATATGTATAGTAGCTATTTCATGTAAAAATAAACCACTTTATACATGTTTAATGTCTTTGTTTTTAAACTTACGAGGAATGGTTAAAGGGAATATTAACATTGCTAGTATTGCATGTCGTAAGCGCTATACGCGCAGATATGTTCTCCTAGGGCCTAAAAATTAAGATTCCAACGATTTGTCGCATGAAATCGTATCTAGCAATCATATTGTACATATAAGTACATATAAGTCAACCGTAAAGTACACTGCTGCACAAGGGTCTCTTCTCCCATTGTAAAGAGGATTGACCTTGGCCGGCGGATTGTCGATAATAGAATCACTTTTATTTAATATAGATTATATGTAATAGTATTTTTTTACTTTTACCACCATAGTAGGTACCAGACGTCTCGCCTCTTTCGCATTACCCCGCCGTTGGATTTTACGTCTGGCGTAAACGATATGGTGGATGGACTCTCTTAAACCGCTACTGAAAAATAATTAAGGTTCCGCGCAAAAAAATTAAATCCCAAGAAATCCAATCGTAATAGTGTTACTATATACAGAGAAATACTTAATGCCGATGTGTATTTTGACTATTCTCTAGAATTTCTGAAAGCAGCAATAACGTCCTATACAGAGGGCCAGAGTAGCTCAGAAGTTAAGAGCTCGCTACAACAGTACGCGAGCAACCCGAATTCGATTACCGCTGGAATCAATGAAATAGTTAATTGCAACTGAATTACCCTGTGCTCAACGGTAGAGGATAACATCGTGAGGAAACCTGCTCATCTAAATAATTAAATATTTCGAAGATATTTATATTCCCTGCTAGGTAGTTGGATTCCTTTTTACCACGTTTTTATTAACTCGCTTTCGTGTAGGGGTGAGTGGGGCAATTGCGGACACCGGGTAATTCCGGACGCAGTTGTTTTTATTAGGTTATCCTTCTTCGCGTCTCGCAATTCCTTTTTTTTTGTATCCGTCATCTTTAGTGCACGGACAGTGGTTAAGACGGAAGGATTTGTTTTATAGAATAAGGGTGACAAACGAGCACACAGTCCACCTGATGGTAAGTGGATACTGTGGCCCATAGACATCTACATTTATCCTCGATTAAGAATCCAAATGCAGATGCGTTGTCACCCCTGAGGGCTGAGATGGAATGCCTCGTTTCCAGTAAAAAGGATCTCCGGTTCTCTACACTCACCATACGAAACACAGTAGCATTAAGCTGCTATTTTGCGCATGGTATTCTGTGAGAGCGTGGTCCTACCCCGGTCGAGCCGACCCATTCGTGTTACAACCATGATATAGCTGCAACGTGGCTCTACCACGTCTATAGTAAAATATATTGATTACTGCTAATGTTATAGTTTTTAATTTTTATTATAATGTTTATTTAAGCGTCCGCAATTCCCTCTCTCTCCTTTATGTCTGTTCGGATTGAATATAGTAATTAATTTTGAACTAACTTCCCGATGAGCTAAAGACTTGAAGTTTTGAACATAGCTCAGAATCGAATGACAATGTTGGAATATGAATTGATTTTTTTAAATTTGTTTTTGCTTGTTTGGCTAGGAGTCCGTCTGGGTAGATGCCACCCTCTCACTTATTTCTGTCACCAAGCAGCAGTGCGTGCATTGCTGTGTTCCGGTGAGATAGTGAGCCTGTGGTCCTGTGGTCTAGAGAGCCAGTATAATTGCAGGCTGTAAGGCACTCCATCTTAGTCTTTAGTGGAGTGAGATAAACTGCTGTAGATTAACATCAGGTGTACTGTGATTTCGTATGTCCTTTTAATTTTATAAACAAAAGACTAATTGCTCCATAGCCGTCAAATAAGAGTAGGCCTGTTCCCTGCAATCTCAGACCAATAGACTAATAAAGTAGTAGCGGAGCCCGCAACAGATCGCATAAAGGCTGTTACATTAGCATTTCATCACGTTACTAACAAAATGAGTGAGGATTATAAAAGAAACCTTTCAGAAAATGTATTAAAAAAAACTTACGGACTCGAGTAAGACATTAAGTTATTTTATTATTTAATATTGAGTTTATAACTATTGACCAAAATCAGAAAGTTATAATATGTATATTTGAATAATTATAAAGTTATATATTAGTACAGATATACAGGGTTATTTTGCAATAGCCGGCCTTTGCAGAGAAGGTTCAGAATAAGTAATATAGGCAAATGGTGAAGAAAAATTAATTTAAAAAAATCTCAAAAATTATTGGTAATGCATTATTTTAAATGATTTTACTGCGCACGCACACATTCGTAAGGCAAAATCGTCGTTGCCCATAAATCACATTCAATTTGGGATAATTCCAAATAAAAGTATAAGCCTTATTTAGTCGTATTTTCAAAAACTGCAATAACGATATATCATTATTTATATATTTGAACTTAAGTTTAAAATTTGGCTACTCTTTGAAAAATAACCCTGTACATATAGTTGTATATTATATTATACTATCCGTATAATGCATGCCAAAAACTACTTACTACCTAATTTAGTTAGTGTCTCAGTCGCGTACCTTGCGCGGAGATTGATGTTTTTGTTGATAAGAGCGAAAATGTATTTTACATCTATACAAATAAATAAAATTGGAGTGTCTGTTTGTAATTTCAAAATAACAGCTTTTCACTAAATGCATATGAAAGTATATACGCTACTTATAACAAAAACACAATTTTAAATTTTTTGTCTGTCTGTCTGTTTGTTCCGGCTAATCTCCGAAACGGCTGGACTGATTTTGACGGAACTTTCACTGGCAGATAGCTGATGTTATAAAGAGTAACTTAGGCTACGTTACTTATTTTAGAAAAAGAATTAGAGTTCCGCAAAACAAATAAAACTAAATTACACGCGGGCGAAGTCGCGAGGAACAGCTAGTTTATTTCTAAATTAGGTTTTGTTCCAGATACGCCAGAAGTTTATTTCTATTTGATGATACGCTGGAATTATTAAAAAGTTACCACAGCTTATGAATTACGACTTACTTGATGTCTAGCGTAATTTCTTTTATTAATTTTAAAGTCTTTAGCCTCAAATAACTTTCATGTATTTTACAAAACCGCTATAATGGCGCCTTAAAATACTTTGTAAAATTAGTAGACGCGTAAATCCATGTTGTTTTATGAATAAACATGCACTCTTTGTATTGCCAGCGTGCGAAGTTTCATAAACACTAGATAACAACAAAAATGCTAAGTATTTTTTTATAAATGAGTAAGACCGCGGAATATTGTACAGTAACATTCATGACATCATAACACATGTTACGTACATGACTGAACGTTATGTACATGACCAATTATAATTATAACTTAACAGAATAGAAGTAAAAGTAGTATCAATGAAAAAATTACAAAATACCAAAAAACTGTAAGACACAGAGCTATAATTTTGCGGAATCGTCTAAAACAACTTAAGCACACCATTCAGTACAATGTCCAAAAAATATCATGTATCAAATAACGCTGATGCTTTAGGAAAAATAAATAGGGACAAGAAAAAAATAACAAATGTACAATTTTTCGCAATTTTACCCAGATATGATCAACTGTAGTACAGTTTCGTTGAGACATGTTACTCTAAAGATCATTGATTTATTGCTATTTTCGTCTTGAGCGATCTGTCTTTAATATTACAAGTAGGTATTATGTATCTACTAAATAAAGAAGAATCAAATTTTCACAGCGTATAATTCAAGGTCGAGCCCCGTCGTAAGCTGTGAATTTATTTCTTTTTGACGTATGTAATTTATCACATTTCAATGCTTTTTTATTTTTTTTATTACACGATACCGTTTACTTTTTTTTTAAATATTAATATATGTACGCACACATTAAATTTACAACAATTATCCAAACAAAATATTGAATTTTATTTGGATGATTATCCTTCAATCAACTGAAAGATTTTAATAAAATTTGGTACAGAAGTCGATTATGCCGTGAAATAAGTCACAAGATAGAATAGAATTAATTATTATTTTACAAATATTCTAATACTGTTTCAGAAAAACAAAACTCTTTCGTAAAAAGAACCATAAGAAACCCTGAGGGACTTGTTTTTCAATGTAACATTTCACAATAATTATATTAGTTGTATAATTGTTTATAAAAATAATTTCAGAAACTACCGAGAACATTCCCAGGAGTAATTTATTATCATAATCATCGTTATACCCCTTACAAGTCCGCAGCTGGGTATGGGCTTCCACCAATGAACGCCACAAAGCGCGGTTCCGAGGCACCTGCATCTACCGATTTCCTGCATCTCTTACCAGGTCGACACTCCATCTAGTGTGGGGCTGCCGTACATTTAATACTGATAAGTAGTTGTCCGTAATGATTTCTTTTACTTAAACGGGAGAGGTGGAATTTTCTGCCTCGCACACTGTAGAATTTACTATCGCCAGCGTTTTTTCCGGACCGATATAACTTAGGGACCTTTAAGAAAAAAGCCTACTTCTTTCTAAAAGGCCGGCAACGCACCTTGAATTCCCCCCTGGTGTTGCAAATGTTCATGGGCGATGGTGATCACTTACCATCAGGTGAGCCGTATGCTCGTTTGCTTCCTCTTCCATAAAAAAGGGCCATATTCAGGAGAGACTTTTACGGGCTCATGAAGAAGAACAAAAATGATTTGTTTTTTGAGACCGACCAATAGCGAAATGGCTTGATTGGCCTCAGGGGGAGCCGCACCGCAATTCGCCGCATTGCCGGTATAGTGTCGTGTCGTGACGTCGTCTCAACGCAGCCTCCCTGCGACAACACAACGTGGGAAAATTAAGCAAATTATTGCTTAAATTTAATAGTAATTGTTTATTTTGGACAACTTGCACATCCATATGGGTTAATAAAGTAACTTAAAACTATGTTAGCAGTAAATTCAATAAGGTACAAATATTACAACATAGATGAAAAATATAAGGTACATTTTCATGTACTAAGAGTGACCATCAGGAGAGGTAGGTCCCCGTGATCGTCACTCTCGCACAAAGCATCTCCAGAGCGGTGATGTGAATCGATCCGTTAATGTCTTTAGGATGCTATTGGAACTGTTCCTCACTCTAAATGCGTTGTAAACAATATTAGCGTATAGTCTACAACGCGTTTTTATTATTATAGGGTATTTCTATTGTTTTCTTATCTGGCTGTGATACATAAATACTTTTAAATATATATAAACATATTTAAAACATAAATAATATAGAATGAAATATATACTTAATAGAATATATCAATATATAATATAATCAATAAAATATACTTAGTTAAATAAATACCCTACAGACCAACCAAATGAAGAATGGCTATCACCTAGCGTTACAGTCTACAGCGCGTTTTTATTATACAGGGTTATTTTACAATTACCGGCCAAATTTGCAGAGAAGTTTCAGAATAAGTAATATGGGCAAATGGTGAAGAAAAATTCATTAAAAAAATCTCAATAATTCTGTATTTGTTATCTTTTAAATTCAAAATGCGTGGTAATTAGGGATGCGCGATTTTTTGTTTTGAATCGATCTTCTGGATCGTAATGGATCGTAACCTCGTGAATCGATTCATGATTTAATCATATTGCATTGAATCGATCTTATTCGATCTCGGAAAATCGTATCGTAATTTTATAAAAATAAAGAAAAGCACAGTATGCATGCAAAATTATTTACTTTAACAATGCCTATTAGGGTATCCAGTGAGTTTTACAAATTATTATTTTTGAAATGTATAAAACAGGTTTTACATTATAAATTCCAGCTATCTACATTTAAATTTTTTCTAAAATAAAAGTAGTGTAAGTTACTCCCTGTAACATCGGCTATCTGCTAGTGAAAGTCCCGTCAAAATCCGACCAGCCGTTTCTGAGATTAGCCGGAACAAACAGACAGACAGACGGACAGACAGACAGACAGAAATTACTTTTTGTTATTAGTATCGTATATACTTTGATATGTATTTAGTAAAAAGCTGTTATTTTGAAATTACGAACAGACACTTCTATTTTATTTATTTGTATAGAAGATAGATACTTACGATTTCGGCAATTGCTGTATTAGAACTTTCTAATAGTGGTAGAGCCATGCTGCAGCTATATTAGTAGTATAATTGTAGCACGAATGGGTCGGCCCGACCGGGGATGGACCACGCTCTCACAGAATACCAGCGTAAAATAGCAGCTTAACACTGCTGTGTTTCGTATGGTCAGTGTAAAGAACCGGAGACCCTTTTTACTGGAAAAGAGGCATTCCATCTTAGTCCTCACGGGTGACAACGCATCTGAATTTTGATTCGTAGTCGAGGATGGATGTAGAGATGTCTATGGCCCACGGCAACTACTTGCCATCAGGTGGTCTGTGTGTTCATTTGTCACCCTTATCCTATAAAAAAAACAATAGGTTTAAAAAAATTATCATGCAAAAATTGTTTATTACTAAAGAGAGCATGATCGATAATAGCCCCTGGGAATGAGGTGATCGCTACCATGCTGTTTCTAAATTTTTTACCATACTAATTGTATAAAATATTTTATCCAAAATTATGCTTTTAAAAAAATTCCCGCTGGGTTCCTTGCTGGTTCTTTCCAGGACAGAGGTTTTTTCCGAGCCAGTGGTAAAGCTTAAATGACTTTTAATAAGTATCACATTTGAATAAAAGTCATTCTATTCTATTATATAAAATACTACATTAATTCATTAAACAACTAACAGAAAACAATAGAAAACCCAAAACTTTATCCTGCCACTTTAACAAAGGAATGTAGTTTGAATTATGCTAGCGGCGATTGGGAATGAAAAACTCATTTTCCATTAGTTTTCTTACAGAATACCAAACAGTAGGAAATAGGTCAATCTCTAATACGAGTGATTCTATTCCACTATAAGGAAAGAAGGAATTTCTTCTCTAATTTGTTGTAACACTACGTATCCATAATAATTAATAACAAAGTTCGTTGTTTAAAGTTCACTATTTAATAAACTAATATTAAACTAACTAACTATTTAATAAAGAATAATTAAATTCGTACAATAAAAAATAAAAAAAACATGCGTGAGTGTCGTGGAACACTCGGTTGGGACGAAGTTCCTTTCGTAGTATATTATTATTGATATTGATATTATTGATTAACAAATACATATTATAGTCTATTAAAATGAAGTGTCATTTAAAATAAAATAATATTTCTTTCATGACAGGATAAGAAAAAGTGCGAGGGAAATGGATATTATTCCATCTCGCTCACATTATAGAAAGGAGGTCGTGACGGAAAAATCTTACACTTTTTCTCGCCTAGCCCCCATCCGGCAAATACGTGCTGTGCAATAAGGAACTTCGTTCCAACATACAACCGAATTGAGAAAACTCTCCTTGTGATGTCGGCTAATTATATTGTTACGAATCATTATGTGGGTAGGAGCAAGTAGCTTAGGATAATTAATAAATATTATATGCCTGTCTCTGTTTAGCCTAATGGGAGAGAATACCCTATGGCACATAATATGTACCTTGTGCATGGAAGTATAAATTAATAAATAGATTCATTTACAAAAAAATATTTACATAACACATACAATATTAAAAAAACTATAGTAAAATAACTAAAACTAAAGACTTAATTATCATACAGTACTACTCACCGTTGTATTGTGTCAAGAACGCTGGCTGTGTTTCCTCGCTGAATGGCTATAATTAGCTTTTAAGCAAGAAAAAGACCAGCCCTCTTATCACGAGCAGCTATGACCAGTCGCAGATATCGTTCCTTTAGGAACTTCACCGCACATGGACCCCACGGACTGATAGTCTCTACAGCAAATGGAACAAATATGAAGTCATCTCTCAGAGACTCGTATCTGCGCCACTGACTTAGTTCAGCTAAGCTAATGAAGCTGGTTTTACTAAGCTAATTATAATATAGCTATAAAATCTGTCAAATATTATACCTCACTTTCTAGTGGCGCCGCCCTGGTGGCAGAAAAAGTCGTGGATGCCCTCATTAGCTTGTGCTTCAAAGCTTTATCAACTTGGTGTGATAAGAGACCAAAGTGAGGAATCCGGCACCTTTTCTGGCACCATGAGACCATGACCATGATGATTTGTCAACCCCATCAGTGCCCCTGTGGTAGCAGCGTCGACAAGTTTGGGCTCCACGGACTTTCATGTAAGAAAAGTGCTGGTAGGTTTTCACGGCACGGTTCTTTGAACGATGTCATCCAAAGGGCTCTTGTCTCTATAAATGTTCCTTCGGTTTTAGAGCCTTGTGGAATATTTAGAGACGATGGCAGGGGAGCCGACGGTATGACATTGGTCCCTTGGGAGAGAGGTAAAGCCCTAGTGTGGGATGCTACTTGCGTAGACACTTTGGCGGCCTCTCATCTCAGGGGTACCTCGTGTAGAGCCGGGGCGACATCAGAGGCAGATGAACTGAGTAAGTGGCGCAAATGTGAGTCTCTGAGAGATGACTACATATTTGTGCCATTTGCTGTAGAAACTATCAGTCCGTGGGGTCCACGTGCGGTGAAGTCCCTAAAGGAACTCTATCCGCGACTGGTCGTTGCTGCTGGTGATAAGAGGGCTGGTTCTTTTCTCGCTCAAAGGCTAAGTATAGCCATTCAGCGGGGAAACGCAGCCAGCGTTCTTGGCACGATACCGCGGGGAGTAGGACTGTATGATAATAAGTTACTAGTTTTAGTGTTTTTTTTAGTATAGTTTTTTAATATTGTTATATTATGTTATGTAAATAAATGTTCTATATCACTAGCCATATTTCCCTGACTCTAACATCTTTGATTATTTTTCTGTTTTCAAATATCGAAAAAAAATTTAAAGGCAGGTTTGAAAGCAATGAAGATGCACTGGCAGCTTATAATTTCGAGATTTCTGAAGTGCCTAATAAAAGTGATTAGAGATATTTTCCAATCGGTTTAAGCGTATGGAAAAGTGTCCAAGGTCAATACTTTGTAATATTAACCTTTAAAAAAATCACAAGAAAGAGGATACTTACGGAGTTTTTCTCTGCCGGTCTGAAGAACCTTATTTCGAAACGATAGTAGATTTAGAACGTTTATAAAATGACATTTGACAAACGAAATTTATTTTCTTATCTTCGTTCGTTATGGACAGACTGTTGGATTAAGCTGTCGTCAAAATGTTCCAAAACTTCGCAATATGACGCATCAATATACTGTGAAAAGCATTGTTTATAAATTATTATATACGTACTTGACATTCATCTGTCGTCCGGTGGCGGCGTACGATAATTTATCACCCTATTTCCCGCTGTGGATGTCGTAAGAGGCTTTGAGAAAATGCCATTATGGCTTCCGATAGATGGCGGGTGTGACCAGCTCACTTACCTCAGAATATTTTTTATAGAATACGATTTATTTTTATAGAATAAGGGTAACAAACGAGCACACAGTCTACCTGAAAGAAGTGGATGCTGTGGCCTAAAGACATCTATCTAAGTACATCTATACTCAATTAAGAATCAAAATGCAGATGCCTTGAAACCCCAGATGGAATGCCTCGTTTCCAGTAAAAAGGGTCTCCGGTTCTCTACACTCATAAAACGAAACACAGCAGCATCAAGCTGCTATTTCACAGTAGTATTCCGTGAGAGCGTGGTCTGCCAAGTGTGACGATTAAGGTAGATCCTCCTTACACTGGGAGAGACCCATGACAAGCAATGGACTTTTACGGGCTGATGATGATGATGACACTGGCAATAATACCAATCGTACGAGCCCATAACCAAAAAAACAAACCGATGGGATTTTAAAACATTTTTCAATAATTCAATTTCAGCTTTGCGACTACGCGCAGGCGTGGGCCAACCACTTGGCACACACCAACAAGTTTCACTACAGGAACGATCGCGACGTTGGCCAAAACCTCTATCAGCGACCAGTCAGCGCGTTGCAACCTGACGTCACCGGTAGCGTATTTTTTACAAATGATTTTTTTATAGAAGTAGGTACACCCTTCTTCAAACGAGCACATAGTCCACTAGATGGTAAGCGGGTGAGGGGCCCATAGACATATAAGAATCAAAATGCAGATGCGTTGCTCTGAGGACTAAGATGGAATGCATCATTGTCAGTAAAAATACTTTTTACTACAGTAAAACAGACTTTTAATACTTTTAAAAAGTAAAAGCCGATTTCAAAGAACTAAGAAGAATTAAGTAATTTCCATATATTAGCTTCTAAAGTCTGGACTTTAATACTTCTTTTTGTTCAGGGCCATCACTTCTGTTTATTATTCTCTCACTTCGGTTCATAGAACAGTTAGTTATAGAAAAATGGGTTTGGACGTGTTGGTGGAGTTTACATTGCTCGACATATTTTACTCTGCAGATATGCAGTTTTCTCACGATGTTTTCCTACACTAAGGCGCTGCGCAAACGTGGACACTTTTTGTTACCGACACGGCACACCATCACAGGAAACCGTAGTTGCTATGTCCGGTAGCGGCAAACGGACACAGTCGCCGGTTGCTACTTCTGCACACTGCTGGTAACAATTCTTTGCTTGTTTTCCGTCAGTTTCAACTTGGATATCGATGGAGGAACATTACCTTTGCTTGTTATGTTGATTACACGTTGACGTAGACGTCGTCGCCGTCAATATTTACAGGCAAATTTACAGGTTTTCAACTGACGACTTAAAGTTTCCAGTTACCTACACCGAACACTTTTTTGATGGGCGGTCGGTATGTGTCAAGTGGAAGCAACTGGACACAAAAAGTGTCTGCTTCTGCGCAAGGAATGGCTGATTTCATATTGATTACATGAAAATAAAATATTCATTGGTAGCTTGTATCCCACACAAGACACAAAAGTGTCTAGGTTTACGCAGCGCCTAAGTTGCAATCGCAATATAATGCTGAGTACATTCAAATTACAATTGCTCGCGTACATTGTAATTCACGGCGAGCGCTTAGCCCAAGAGTTACCACGGCTCTTATATAATAACGACATAAATTTATTCTTATTTTTAGGTCAAGAAGTATCTTCGTACTGGTACGCAGCAGTTCGCCAATATAATTTCTTCAAGGAGCATGACGTTCTCCATGCTAACGTCAATGCAGGTATTAAAAAAGTAACCGATAATAAAAACATTGATTTTCTAGATGCATTTTTGTATGAAATAATTTTAGTACCACTTTTCCTTTTTAAATTCTACTTTCTAACTTTATTCATCAGATTTTAGAGAGCGGCAATTTGAGAAGAATTATCAGTTATCCTTAACCTTTTGAATAATGCCAGTAACAAATAAAAAATTCTAAAAAATATATCTTACTGAATACATCACATAACTTATATTCCAACAGAGAACAGAAGAATAACAGATACTCTCGAAATTCTTCAGAATTGTATTATTCGACATATGAAAGAAGGAAGAAGAATGCGAGAAGAAAATTGAGAATATGTGACCCATGTATAATATATACGGCATTATATATAAAAATATAATGCCGTGTGTATATAATTCGCTTCTTATGACACCCACGGGAACTGGAAGGAAAATATCCAGACTGGCTCCAGGAGATGTCTGGTACCGCGATCATCAATCCGTCTGCCAAGCGTGACAATTATAACCAATGCAAACAATGGGAGAGGCACTTGACCAACGGTGGACTATAACAGACTGATAAAGAAGAGAAAGAAAATCGAACATCGGAGGCACAGAGTACATTATATATTACTGATCGGAGGCATAATCATCGTTGCAAAACGGTAATCAATGACGGCCTTACTTATCATCGAAGTTCATCGCTTAGTTAAGTTAATATTTATCATTATATTAAATACCCCTTTCTATTGTTCTTTATAGTAAAGAGGATGAGAGCAACTTTAATTATTTCTTAAGTTGACGAAGTGAAATATGAGTAGGGCCGTCAATGCTTTTTCATTGGACTGTTTAAAATATTTGTGATAGATAATAATCTTCTCTTTTAAGGCAGACCGGCGGGTAAAACAAATAGTGTTTAATTAACATTCTATATTTCATAATAGTTTCATTGTTTTTATATTTATATACATAAATATAGTATAAATAAAGTTTATTACATATATAGGTGTATATATATATATCTATCTATATATATATATATATATATATATATATATATATATATATATATATATATATATATATATATATATATATTAGTAATTGACGTTGACGGCGGTTGATAATCATCCAGCGCACAGAGAAAGCCTTCATATAATTCTTCGGGATGCTCGCACTGATATGCTCTCGCATTCGCTTGAAGTGATGATGGTAGACCACGAATGATGCAGGAGACTGTTGCGCTGTCAGACAACTTACACCGGAAGCATATGGCCACTTTGTCTTGGTAGTATTTCGTCATCGATTCCGTTGGTAGTTTCTTTCTGCTCATCATCTCTTCTAACATGTTCCCGAAATCCCAATGTTTGGGAAAAACACGCGTCAGCGTCTGCTTCCATTCTTGCCAGGAATAATCGTACTCATCAAGCCGATTGTACCATCGTCTTGCTTGACCTCTTAGTCTATGCTGCAGGTAAAACGACTTTGCAGTTTCGATCCAGCCGTGAATTTCACCGAGTTGATCTATTTTTTGAGCCACGCTGTTGCAGTACTACATTCTTCACTATCGGGGTCGAACTCTGGAATAAGTGAGGCTGCACGGTGTTCATTTCTTGTGGTTACGGAGGGTAACTCTTCGTCTAACTCTTGCATTGACTGTTGTACTTCGTTTTCCAATAGTCTTCTAAGGATTTTCCGGGCCGGAGGAGTATCTGGTGGTGTGTACCTACTTAGTTAATATTTATCATTATATTAAATACCCCTTTCTATTGTCCTTTATAGTAAAGAGGATGAGAGCAACTTTAATTATTTCTTAAGTTGACGAAGTGAAATATGAGTAGGGCCGTCAGTGCTTTTTCATTGGACTGTTTAAAATATTTGTGATATATATATATATATAAATATAAAAACAATATATACCATTTTAGAATCCTTATTAAATGCGTCAACTTTTAAGGTTACTTGCTAAACTGGCGTAGTACATTTTTTTTCAGTACAGTCTGTTAAAGTTGGGCGAAGTATTAATTTTTCATTCTTGGTTCGGATAAATGTGACATTTTCTTCTAAGTTGGAGCAGTTAGGTAAGAATTAAAAACAACAGGTTACACAAGCACTACCTTTACTTTATTCGATTTTTTTTTTGTGTAATCTTACACAAAAGAAATCGAATAAAGTAAAGATTTGTAGCTAAAGGAGCTAAAATAACCATCACTGGCTGTACATTTTTCAAAAAAAAAAGAAATTACTGTAATTTAAAAAATACATGACTAAGATTTTTTTTATATTTTTCTGGTAACTATTATGATTTGTCCTATCACCCGATTCCGGCTTGACGTCGACTTTTGGGACAACCTGTATATATTATATAACATTATTTATTATTACATATTTTTATTAATAATAGATTAAATGTCATCAGATCAAGACTCATTTTATTCAGCATGTTCTTCTCTTATTATTTTTTTATAGAATAAGGGTGACAAACGAGCACACAGTCCACCTGATGGCAAGTGGTTGCTGTGGCCCATAGACATCTACATCTATCTTCGTTTGCGAATTTAAATGCAGATGCGTTGTCAGCCGTGAGGCCTAAGATAGAATGCCTCCTTTCCAGTAAAAAGGGTCTCCGGTTCTCTACACTCACCATACGAAACACAGCAGCATTAAGCTGCTATTTTACGCTGGTATTCTGTGAGAGCGTGGTACTTCCCTGGTCGAGCCGACCCATTCGTGCTACAACTATACTATTAATATAGCTGCAGCATGGCTCTACCACGTAAAACATCACATCAGCCACAGACGATTCTTTCGTTGATGAGGGTAATTATTTGCACACGAAATTCACCTCTACAAATTGCTTAAATATATGTCATATAAATGCGCAAAGCATCCCTGCCCATTATTCAGAACTGTTTAACACATTTTTATAGCCATACATCCATGCTCTACTTATTTCCGAATCCTGGCTAAAACCCTCCCTTTCCTCCACGCTGTACAGTCTTCCTGAATTTGTACTTATACGCTCTGATCGCACTGGCAAGGGTGGTGGTGCCGTAGCCATTTACTTGCAATCGAAATATGCACATGATGTCATTGCAATATCACCATCGGAGTACAGAGGATCTGCTGAGTACCTATTCCTAGAAGTAGATATTAAGGGTTTGAGGATCGTGCTCGGAGTTATTTACTGCCCTCCTTCAACTGATTATTTTTCCCTTATTATAAATGTTCTTATTATAATTCTTCTTATTATAATGGGTGACTTCAACACTAACTTACTAAAGGATTCCCCTCAGAGTCGCAAACTCAAAGCTATCATGGAATCAGCAGATCTCTATATTTTATCATCTGGTCCAACTCACCACAACGTGGACACCGAAGATTCATGGCTAGACATCATTTGCACTAGTTCAGCGGATAATGTTATATATTGTTGCGCGCCACTATTAATGTCTTGTACATGACAACACTAGTTACCACTAGCGCCCCTAGTATCGAGTAGCAGAACTAGGAGAGTCAAGATCCTTCTAGAAATTTCGGGACCGATATGTACTCGAACATTCTATATGTTTCTACAGTAGAAGGTTCTGGAAAGTATCTGAGGCGCTATATAAGGCCGGTATAGACCACGACCGAGTCAGTATTGAATTGGCGATACAAGCGAATACTTCGAAGCGATACAACTGCGAATTAAAGTGATCTGTAGTACAATTGTATTTTGTTATTAGTGTGGTTTTAGTTGTAATTAGCGTTCTGTAATTAAAGTGTCAATTTTGGTAATTCACTCGGCAGTTTTAATTGTCTCTCGAACCCCAAGCTCGTAACAATTGGTGTCAGAAGTGGATTTAATCATGCCGATTTTACCTAAAGATGACACGGAGGGTATCCGTACCCGAAGTCAACGCCAACAGGAGACGGACCAGAGACGATTTGGTGGTACAACATCGCAAGCGTCGGAGGGCCAGCTGCCGACCACGGAGGTCGGCCTGTCAGCAGCTCCTGCATTTGCAGCACTTGACTTAGGTGCTCTGATGATGATGCTGCAGGAGCAGGCCCGCCGACAGGAGGAACAGGCCCGTTGGTTGGAAGAGCGGCTGCAGCGGGGACAGGAGGAGCAGATGCTTCATGAAGGACCTTCACGCTACCTTCGGGAAAGAGATAAGGGAGGATAGGGTTGCTCAACATGACAACCGCCTGTCGGAAGCTGAAACCCGAATCAACCAAGTGAACAATCGGGTTAACAACGTGATGGCTGACGTGAAGAAAACGCTGGACGAACTAAAAATTGGGGATGGAATTACAGCCCGTGGTAGCTACAACACCTTCGCTACGTGGATTCAAAGTGCCGCCGTTCGACGGGACTTCTTCCTGGTCGGCCTACAAAATCCAGTTCGAGGCTGTCATGAAGGCGAACGGCTGGAATAAAAGTCAGGCCATGACTGCTCTCACCCTAGGCCTGCGCGACCAGGCCTTAACTGTTCTGGAAGCTCTCGGTAAGGAAGTGACTTACGAGCAGCTCCTTGAGGCATTGAGGCGAGATATGGCGACGCTCACCTGGAACACGTCTTCGTGCGCAGCTCAAACATCGCGTGCAACGCAGCAACGAAAACCTGCAGCAGTGGGCCCTTGAGGTGGAAAAGCTGGTTCGAAAAGCATACCAGTCTGTACCTGCGCTCATTGTAGGGAACCTGGTGCAGACATTCATCGACGGCATCCGCGACCTTGAAGTCAGAGCTGCTGTGAGGCTCGGGCACCACGAGACGCTTAGGACGCGTTAGCCCATGCACTGGAGGTGGAAGCCGTGGCAGGATCATCGATCCCATCGCGTCAGGGAGGTTGCAGCAGCTGCAGTTCGCGACTACAATAAAGGATACAGCCCTAGGTGCTACGGCTGTGGGGAAAGGGGCCATCTTCGATCCAGCTGCCCTAAGCGAACTGTAGAAAGGGGAGGTGATCGATCTCGAGAGGGTAGTGCGGCTAACAGCACCGCCCAGCAGCAGCAGGTAAACGAGTACAGCTAGGACTGCGGGGCGGGTGCTGGCTGATGTTAAAAGAGCCCCAAGGATTTTGATCTCACAAACCCATGATGGGAACAGCCTAATCATCAAAGGCGAGGTCAACGGAACGCCGTGTAAACTGACCATAGACACTGGAGCCTCTCGCACGGTTGTCAGTTCCCAACTTATAAGTCAGTTCCTTGGGGACCGAACCGAGAGCGCATTAATTTGGTAACAGCCACCGGTCAGCGCATACCCGTCCGTGGAGAGAAGGAGATGGAGTTGAAGCTAGGCAACATGATCTACCTGCATAATGTCATCGTGGCTGATATAATGGACGACTGCATCCTGGGCCTAGACTTCATGAGGAAGAATTGTTGTGAGATCGATGTTAAGCAAGGTGTTTTGAAATGTGGACATGAGGAACTTTTCGTGGAAGGAGCGATACCGGGAATGTGTACAGCCTTAAGAAGATTGTTCTGCTGCCGAGATCGGAAACGATTGTGCCGGTTAGTCTTCCTCGGAATCCTGGGCAAGCTCATCGTTGTGTACTCGTGGAAAGGGTGGACAATGACCTTCCGTGGAAAGTGGCTTGAACTTTGGTCAGAACCACCGACATCTCAGGAGTACGTGTGCTGAACCTTTGTGATCAGGAACAGATTATGGAAAAGGCACACTGGTTGGTACTTGTGAGGAAGTGGATTGGTTGCGTAGGTGCCAATACCCATCGACTGGGACCCCCAGCAAGGATGCACAAACGAGAGTGACCACACTTTTTAAGACTGTCGCAGCGTTCTCTCCCCGAATGAAGTGGTCAAGGCGAAGAAGTTGTTACTCAAGTACGCCGATGTTTTCTCGTCAAACGATGCTGACATAGGAAAGACTGGCTTAGTTCAACACAAAATAAACACAGGAGAAGAATTGCCTATCCGTCAGCGCCCAAGAAGATTGCCGGTAGCACGTGAAAAGGAAGTGGAAACCATGATTGAGGGAATGGTGAAGGATGGTGTTATTGAACCTTCATCTAGTCCATGGTGTTCACCTGTGGTGCTGGTAAAGAAGAAGGACGGTAGCATGCGGTTTTGTGTTGACTACCGCCGTCTGAACGACGTTACGAAGAAGGACAGCTATCCCTTGCCAAGAATTGATGACACGCTGGACATGCTTACAGGCGTAAAGTGGTTTAGTACGCTGGACCTGAAAAGTGGCTACTGGCAGGTTGAAATAGACCCTAAGGACAAGGAGAAAACTGCATTCTCCACAGGAAAGGGTCTGTGGCAATTTAAAGTCATGCCGTTTGGATTATGCAATGCTCCAGCAACGTTTGAAAGCTTGTACTTACCGGGCTAATTGGCGACGCCTGTCTGGTCTACTTGGATGACATCATCATCGTAGGCCGTACGTTTGAGGAACACCTTCAAAACCTGGAACGCGTGCTCATGAAGATCCAGAGTGCCAATCTCAAGTTGAGTCCGAAGAAATGTTCACTATTCAAACGGCAAGTTAGATTTTTGGGGTATGTAGTGTCGGAAGAAGGTATCCGCACGGATCCGGAGAAAATTGCCGCTGTCAAGGATTGGCCGGTCCCAAAAGACAAGACGCAGGTTAGAGCATTTTCGGATTGTGCCCTATTATCGGCGATTTGTGAAGAACTTTGCAGATATAGCCAAACCTCTGCACAAGTTAACCGAGGAGAAGGAAATTGCTGCTGGGATGAAAGTTGCGATATCGCATTCAAAGAGCTCAAAGACCGTCTGTGCGAAACACCTATTTTGGCGTACCCTGATGCGGGCAAGGAATTTATAGTTGACACAGACGCAAGTGATATAGAACTTGGCGGTGTGTTGTCTCAACGGAATGGTGATCAAGAGGTTGTGATAGCGTACTTCAGCAAGTCGTTGTCAAAGCCGGAAAGGAACTATTGTGTCACAAGACGGGAATTGCTTGCTGTGGTAAAGTCGTTGCAGCATTTTAGCAAATATCTTCTGGGGCGGAAATTTTTCTTACGAACTGACCATGCTGCACTGAAATGGCTATTGCAGTTCAAAATCCAGAAGGACAAGTTGCGAGATGGATTGAGCTACTACAGGAATACGACTTTGTGATCGAACATCGCAGCGGGAAATCTCATGGCAACGCAGATGCATTGTCAAGAAGACCTTGTCCTGAAGATTGCAAGCATTGTACTAGGCAAGAGGGTAAGGAAGTGGTATCTGTGAGGATGCTTATGACAGACCAGCTCAACAATGAGTGGAAAGACAGCCTACGACATGCACAGCAGGAAGATTCGGACATCAAGCCGATTCTAGAATGGATGAAGGCCAGTGCTCCTAAGCCCAAGTGGAGTGACGTTTCAGCGATGAGTTCGACCACGAAAAGCTATTGGGCCCAATGGGACAGCTTGCTGATTCAGGATGAAGTCTTGTGCCGTAAATGGAAAATGGTCGGGGAGACAGTTGTCATTTGCAAATGGTTGTCCCTAAAGCTAAAGTACCGGATGTTCTACAGCTGTACCATAATGGTAGTTCAGGAGGCCACCTGGGAGTTAAACGAATTCTACTGAAGATCCGAGAACGGTTTTACTGGGTCCACTGTCGACGATGTCGAGGACTGGTGTCGCAAATGTACAAGTTGTGCGGCTGTAAAGGACCTCAAACTCGCAGTAGAGGTGCATTGAAATTGTACAATGTTGGTGCACCATGGGAGAGGATAGCCATTGACGTTGCGGGTCCGTTTCGGAAAGTGAAAGTGTTAACAAGTATTTCATGGTTGTGATGGATTACTTTACTAAGTGGCCAGAAGTCTTCGCCATTCCAAATCAAGAAGCTTCAACAGTTGCAGATAAACTAGTTATATATAATATATAGAACTAGGAGAGTCAAGATCCTTGTAGAAATTTCGGGACCGATATGTACTCGACATTCTATATGTTTCTACAGTAGAAGGTTCTGGAAAGTATCTGAGGCGCTATATAAGGCCGGTATAGACCACGACCGAGTCAGTATTTAATTGGCGATACAAGCGAATACTTCGAAGGATACAACTGCGAATTAAAGTGATCTGTAGTACAATTGTATTTTGTTATTAGTGTGGTTTTTGTTGTAATTAGTGTTCTGTAATTAAAGTGTCAATTTTGGTAATTCACTCAGCAGTTTTAATTGTCTCGAACCCCAAGCTCGTAACAATATCATGATCAACTGGCTGTTCCGGCGTTTTCGCGACACGATCTTCTGGTAATGTCGTATAAAATAAAGCCCCCCAAGCCAAGGCCAGTAATTGTGTATTTACGTAATTTTAATAAAATTGACACCATTCGACTAGACCGCGATGCTAAGAATATAGAATGGGGGCCCCATTCTATATTGCTGGCGCCAAATAATATTCACGACAAAATTGTTTATTTGAACACCCAAATTCTCAACTTATTCGATAGGCACGCACCTGTTTGAGCAGTCAGGTTACGCCGGCCTCCTGCACCGTGTATAACTGATGAAGTGCGTAGAGCAATGGTAAGAAGAGATCGTGCTTTTCACATTTTAAAAAAGGATCGGAATAGTCTCACCTTTCAACACTATAAGCGAGCACGAAACCGCTGTAATCAGCTGGTAAGAACTGTCAAACGCCGCTACATCCACAACAGTATTTTAAACTCCTCTTCTGCAAACATATGGAAGTTCCTTAATTCCCTGGGATTCGGAAAATCATATTCCAATCCTCAATCCCAAATATTTCACTCAATGACTTGAATATACACTTCTCTTCTGCTTTGCGTCTGCATTATTCCACCAAAGTTACGACTCTCCAGGAACTTATTTCCATGCCTTTTTTATAGAGTAATTCTTTCAACTTCAGTTCAGTGACTGTTGAGGATACTAGAAAGGCCATACTTTCAATAAAATCTTCCGCAACCGGCTATGATGAGGTGAGTAGATCTATGATACTTCTCATACTCGATATAATTTGTCCAGTTCTCACTCACATCATCAATTTCTCACTTTCTACTCGTGTTTTCCCCAAGTTATGGCTAAACGCTTTTGTCTTGCCCCTTGCTAAAGTACCAAATCCATCGCTTCCTTCCCATTTTAGACCTGTTTCTATACTGCCGTTTCTTTCCAAAGCACTTGAATCATTGGTACAAAAACAAGTCACCTCTTCCATTTCAAAATGCAACTTCCTTAGTACATATCAGTCTGGATTCCGCCCGGGACACAGTACAACCACAGCATTACTTCAAGTTACAGAAGACTCTAGAAAGGGCATAGAGAGGTCATGTTTGATTGTTCTTGTCCTTATTGACTTTTCAAACGCATTCAATTGTGTCGATCACGACTTATTCCTTGGATTACTTTGGATTATTGTCTCTAGGTGTACCGCAAGGCGGCATTCTTTCTCCTATCTTGTTTTCGGTGTTTATCAATCTTCTAACTACCCACCTTCAATGTTCTTACCACCTCTATGCTGACGATCTCCAATAGGGTATTACACCCGTTTTCAAAAAGTGTTTTAAATGAATCCTAGAGTGATAATGAACCACTATAATTTTTATATAATTTTTTTAAACCGAATAGTGCCATAAAAATTACTTTTAATCTATCGTTTTAAATTTTCGCGTGAAAACGATAGCCGCCATGCTGTTCAACTCGTGACGTCACTGTCCTAGAATTTTGCCTATTTTGCAAAGGAATAAGATACTTTTGGATGTTTAGTAATGAGTTATCATCTATATCATTGTTGTCTTGTGCCTGAATGCAAAAATACGAGCATATGAACGCCGGGGAAGTTATGGATTCAAGTGCCCGAAAAAAGAGACCCGAAGGCATTGTCTACAAAATCTAAACTATACTTCTGTGAAGATCACTTTGATGTTAGTATGACTTATATTTAACTATCGTTTATAAAAAACAAAACATCATGACATGATAGGTGCATGACCTATTGCAAGTCAAATTTTGTAATAGATTAGGTTAATCGCTCGTCTGTTCCGCCCTTTGTAGGCCATTTTGACAGCTCTTGCAAGTGCAGTGCAGTATTTTACTTAATTCGTGTTTTATTCTATTATATGGGAAGAATGACATGGTTTGTACAAAAAATATAATAAAAAGTTTTTCTCACCTAAGCTTATATTATAATATCTATAACATTAGTGCTAAAAGCGAAGTAATAAACTCGCTTTGATTTCAAATGTCATAAAGATTATTGCATGTTTTAGTTGGAAAATTACACACAATGTAAGATTATGGATTCTGTTAAACGAATTCGAATCAATAGAATAAAGATTAGTACTTTCTACTTTTACGAATCCATCTTCCATGATGCCTTTTCAATAAAATTCGGAATAAAACTCAACAATCGTAATGATAACTTGAAAAATTTCGAAATAACACAGCACATTAGCTAGTTCTCTTCACCAGTGACGTCACGACGGTATCTAATATGGCAGACAGCGTTTTGCAGATTTGTGGCACATATAAAAAAATATATTCTTAAAATTGAAATATAAAATTTATAATGCATTTTTATAAATAGAAATCAATATTTCTCGTTTACTTTTTACAAAATCTATCATAAATATATATTTTTTTTGATTTTTTTTCATGGTATAAAATACCTATAATACTCACAAGCGTCATTGGCTGAAATTGATACTGCTATCGCAGCTGTTAATCGTGACTTACAACGTATTTAGGACTGGTCACAGCGCTTTGGTATAACGGTAAATCCCAGTAAATGCCAGGTTATCGTCATTGGAAGTCGTCGATTGGTGTCACAACTTAACATATCTGAACTACCATCCATTCACTACAAAAACTGCGTAATTTCCTTCAGCACTAGTGTCAAGGATCTGAGTTTAATTATCAGAGGTTTGTCGTAAAGTCACAGGCATACTTCGTTCCATTATTTGATGTTTGTCTCACTAATATTTCTCAGGAGCTGCTAAACAGGTTGGACAGGTTACTTAACAACTGTATACGATTCATTTTTGGCAGTTTAAAGTAGTCTCAGTTAAAGTGGTTGACTATAAGCCATCGCAGAGATTTGCGAATCCTGTCCACCCTGTTTTCAGTTCTTAATGATTCTTCCTCACCCGTTTATCTAAAAGAAAGATTTCAATTCCGTAGTGACACTCATTCTTTCAATCTCCGTTCTTCACACAGTTTATTACTGTCTTACTCCTCTCCACCATTCTGGTTTTATGTTAAATTCTTTCACAGTTACTTCCATCTCCCTCTGGAATAAATTGCGTGTTGACCTGCGAACAATATCTGCCAAAAATGTTTTTAAAAGAAAACTATACGAGCATATCCGTAGCCTACAAAGTTGAGTCAACTTACTTTATATGTATATAGTTATTTATATATAATATTAAAATCTATAATAAAAAAAAAACTAAAACTAGTAATTTAATTATCAAACAGTCCTACTCCACGCGGTATCGTGCCAAGAACGCTGGCTGCGTTTCCCCGCTGAATGGCTATACTTAGCCTTTGAGCGAGAAAAGAGCCAGCCCTCTTATCACCAGCAGCAACGACCAGCCGCGGATGGAGTTCCTTTAAGAACTTCACCGCACGTGGACCCCACGGACCGATAGTCTCTACAGCAAATGGCACAAATATGTAGTCATCTCTCAGAGACACATATTTGCGCCACTTACTCAGTTCAGCTGCCTCTGATGCCGCCCCGGCTCTAAACGAGGTACCCCTGAGATGAGAGGCCGCCAAAGTGTCTACGCAAGTAGCATCCCACACTAGGGCTTTACCTCTCTCCCAAGGGACCAATGTCATACCGTCGGGTCTCCTGCCATCGTCTCTAAATATTCCACAAGGCTCTAAAACCGAGGGAACATTTATAGAGACAAGAGCCCTTCGGATGACATCGTTCAAAGAACCGTGACGGGAAAACCTACCAGCACTTTTCTTACATGAAAGTCCGTGGAGGTGGAGCCCAAACTTGTCGACGCTGCTACCACAGGGGCACTGATGGGGTTGACAAATCGCCGCTCCTAGTCGGATTCTTACAGCAATGCGCAAGCTTTCCCCATCAAGTAATGTGCCGAGATTACTTGATAGTAAAGCGTGTAACCAGTGACTAGATTCCTTAGTCGAAACAGCTAGAAGGCGTGCCTTATCTTGGTCACTATGGAAATTATGAAACAAATTTTTCTGCACCCTCTGTACCAACGGAATATCCCAGTGTTTTTGTTGGTTAACTTCCAGTGGAACATTTTCGCCGGGACAGAGTTTGCCATGTCTGACCCGCCTCCGTAGCAAAGCACAGGTCTACTTTATTATTTAAAATTATGTTACATAAATTACTGACACTATGCACGGAAGCAAGGAAAGCAGGCAATGCAACGCTAGAAAGATTAGTTTTATTTTATATATACATTTATTGAGAGATATTTCCATAATTCACTCTCTGTTCTACCCAAGGTTAGCTGGTAGAGAATTCCATATAGTATTAAGCTCGCCTTTTGTACAATTATTTGGTGCAATAAAGAATAAAATAAATAGATAATATAAATAATATCCGTACTTAACTGTGCACACTATGGTGACGGCCATGATGCCAGTTCCGGTCATTTATTGACACTAGCGGATTTGGTTAACCGTAAGAAATCCGTTCTTCGGTCCGTACCAAATTCGCTCGTCTATTGCCACTATTATGTTTTGTAAAATTATATATTAAATATGTCACTCATTCAAATCTTACTTTTAATTATATTAAATCATTTTAATCTGTTCTTTATTTTCTCAGGTCACTTCACACAAATGGTTTGGGTTGCGACGCGTTTCTTCGGGGTCGGCAAGGCTCGTTCTCGAGCCGGCAAGGTGATTGTGGTCGCGAACTATTCGCCGCCTGGCAATATATCAGGGCAATTCGAGACCAACGTGCTCCTCCCACTGCCCGAAAATCTCCCCGAGCTCGCTCCACCTATGGCTCAGTGACGTAAATTTTCCATACGTGGCAGACGATTCAGAATCGATGGCACGTTTAATAACTAAACTTGACGGTCCCCGTTACGACTTAAGACATCGTTAGGAGGTTTTGGCGACGACTTTACCGGACTGCTCATGTATAATTTTTAAATGGTTTAAAATCGACTTTGATACGTAAAAGTGGTTCAATATTTGGATATTAAATGTCTGCGCATGTGCAAAGGACGTTAACGATGTAAAATTATTCGGATGATAATAAAAGCAAAACATATTATATCCGTTTCGGCCACTTAGGCCCGTATTAATAAACGTTATTCAGCTCAAGTACACGCACTTGAGTACAATCTTGAGGTTATGATCTTATTAATAAACATATCTCAAGATGCGGTTTAGGTTTACGATATCAGCTGAGTGCCAGACTGATTAATAAACGAAACTCGACTCTCATGTGTGTATACTTGAGTGCAAGTCACAGAACAGTATTCTTAAGTACAGCGTTTTGAGATACTGTTTTTATGTGTTTATTAATTAGCAACGATCTTGAGATGCTGATTTCGTAATGAGGGCGTATCAAATGATTACGCACTTGGGTAAGTCGTTGAGTAACGTTTATTAATACATGCCGATTATCGGTCATTGACTCTCCTGCTCTGCTGATGCTGTGAAGTAATAAAAACGTGACGTAAAAAGTAACACGTTGTAATGTAATCTGTAGTGTATTTAAATCATTTACAGAACTCTTTTTAGGTGAAACCCTTGTAGCTATAGCCACAATAGATGAAAAAATAATATTTTTTTTTTAGTAATGGACTCGTACAGTCAAACTTTTGTCAGTATCAAGAATAGGAAATTAGTCTTTTTAATAATTTGTTCAAAAACTTCCCCACAATATGTTGATGAGCCTCATTATGAAGTTTTTGGGAAATTTTGACGATAACCTAAGTCATCAGACAGTTGATGATGACAGTATCTCAAGTTCTTAAGGCGCCTAAGCGAACAAAAGTTGTTTCCACTAATAATTCACAGCTAAACATAAAATCGCATCAAAATCGATTTCAAACATATTAAAACGATAAAACCTGAACAATAATCCGACGGCGGTCAAATTCGCGCCAAAACCCCCCAAAATAACGATCAATCGAAATAATCAATCAAAGAGCTGTAATTACGTTATAAATTACATTTTGATCCGAGTTTCAGCTGCAGTCATAATATGCTGTAATTATAACAAAAATTGAGATAATATGCGGTTTCATACTTTCATATTACCAGAGAGATACTTTCCAAGCCTATATTTTATAACTTTCATATTTTGTATTGCTTTTATAAATAAAAGGAAATCTAAGTCGCAGATACTCGTAAATTGCATAAATTTTACAAGTTCACAATTATCTTAAACATTTTAATAAACCCCTGGCGTTTTACGTGGAAGAGCTAGGCTGCAACATATTATGGCTACACTAAGAATATGGATAGAATGGCTCGGCTCGAACGAATAAGGACCACGCACTCCCAGAAAAATAACTTAACCCAGCAGCTGAATGCTGCTGTGCTTCGTATACGTATGGTGGGTGATAAGAACTTGCCATTTTTGTACTGGTAAAGAGACTTTCCATTTTAGTTCCCATGGGTTTCCGTTCTTAATCGAGACATTTCTAATGTAGGGGCCGCTCCATTCACGTACCTACCATCATGTGGACTGCGTGCTTCTTTAACATCCTTACTTGCACAAGGAAAAGTCCTTTCAAATTGATCTGGTTACGGGACAATCAACTATGATCATTATTAAATCGATTTGAATCATTAAATAAAGCTTTAGATTTCGTGTGGCCTACGTAAAAAACAAAAAATCTATAGAGAGAAATTTCCATGTCCACTTTTTTATATTATATAATATGTCCACTAGCTTAGTAGATAATATGTAGTAATGTCGGTTGTTTTGCCTGAGCTTAAATTTTACTGAATTTAATCACACTTGTTGAAGCAATATTGTTGTACGCACAGTTATTATAGTAGCTTTTTAAATTATAGAATTAAAATCACTTACGAAATGTATTGATACGTCCATCTATTATATAGCAATTTAAAAAAATGCTTTTTCATTAAGATGTAATTCACTAGGTTGTTAAAACGAAAACTAAAAAATACAAAATATGATGCATTTTATTAGGTACTTTTCTATTCTGGCCTATGTCCAAACTCAATAGGATAAAATCACACAATCACGAGTATACTTCATAGAGATATAAATACTAACATGATATAGTGGAAATATTATAAATATTATATTATAAATTTATAGAACATATAAGTATAGGCCAGAACATTTTGCTCTTCCGCTAAAATTAAAAACCTGTCTTCCTATATGGTTGATTATACCTATCATGTTGTTAAATTTATCCCAAAGCTTTAGTAATATTGTATAATTGTTATACCCACCTTAATATAAAATTTTATTTTTTACAATGTTATTATAACACTTTTTCTATGCTTTTTCTTAGTGTATTAAGAAGTCAGTATGTACAATAATATTGTATAAGCTAGATATCTATTTGTTAGATTTTTCATCCAATTTCCTATGATAATATTATCTATGCTGCTTTCTGTTTACAAAAAAAAAACAGTCACTACTTCGTCTTTGAATATGTATATAGAGTACCTAATTATAATTTATATAATCTTACATAGTTATGTTAGGATGCCGATTTTATGTCAAACCAGTAAGATTTAGCACCATGGTGGAAGGATTATGCAACAAAACTAAGAGGTTGTATATTTAAATTATATTTGTATTGATTATGCAGCGTCTGCGTCGCTTAGGAATGAATTCAAGGAAATTAATAGCAAAAAAAGTCCAAAATTGATCGTGCTTATTAATTATATTTATCGATAAACATCATCTAAATTAATTACTACTCTCATAGCCAATACTAAATAGCGTTTGCTTTCAATTTGTGAGCTTCAGCTTAGTTGATGTAAAAATCTAGTTAAAATTTAGATATATAAATATTTAAAATTTCTACTTACCTATATCTGTTTCCATATACCTACGTTCAATTTTAATAACAAACACACAAGGTTCAATTTTAATAACAAGCAAACGTAAAGGTTGTGAAAAACAGTAAACGAAGCGGGTGATTTTATATTAATATGAGAATATACCCGTATTTCATAATTATAGATATATTTATTATATTTTATTATAAGTTTATAAGTATATACTTGTGCTGAAATGCAATGACAGAAGAATCAGACAAAATAACATTATTATTTTATTTTACAAGAAATTATTAAAGTTAATTGATAATACATCACATTAGCATAATATTAGATTTAGGTTTAGGGTGTAACTCAAATAGAGACGACACGCGACAGAACAACAATACCTTTGTATTTATACCTATATAAGAAAGCTTTTTCGTAGAGCTTATTGAGAAGGTACGCATTTCTAAGAGTGCAAAGAGTGCAGAAGCGGCCTGAACCCACCCACTCATCGGTGAACATGCCTAACACTTTAATTGGGTGAAAAAAGAGAATATAATGACTAACAGAGTCATAATATTCGCTTTGCGAAACTAGCCGCAGTGGTTCCACTTGATACAGCCTCTTCAAGTACCTATCATATATGCACGCCGCGTCGCGTCTATTTATGTCTTGGTGTAAGCTGACCCAAGGTGGCTTACACATTACGAATACAAAATGTCTATTTATAAAGTTTGTTATATTATTAATAAAAATAATATAAAAGTGACTCTACACACCGAAAACTATATGAGTTTTAAAAATATCGAAGAATTTTTGTCAGTTGTTCGAAATAGGTTACTGGTGTTTTTATCTTTCGTTGGACCCGAGGTACCTAACCATAAAAAAAAAAAAAAAATGTTATACAGGTTTCCTCGCGATTCACCGCCGAGCACGTGGTAAATCAGCACTTAAAATTGCAATTAACAATTTCATTGGTGCCGGAGGGGATCGAACCCGGCTTGCTAGCGTACTGTGTAACTTACAGCGAGCGCTAACCATCTGAGCTACCACGGCTCTTCATGTCTGAAAAATCAAAAAAATATATATTTAGAAGACATGTGAAGTTCGCCAACACTTCTTTGGGGCAGCGAGGCGGACATTTGCTTGCCCTAAAACCCTCTTAGAAATGAGAGGAGGCCTGTGCCCAGCTGTGGGACGTATATAGGCTGTAACTTTACTTTTTTTTTTAATGTTATACAAAATAGATCAAACGTTTCGGATGTTACATTAAATTTGAAAACTTTCTGTTTTAAGTATTGAGATATTTTATTCGCTGATTTAATCAGTTTCTTTTGTATTTGCGAATCCGCTGTACACTTGTGTGATATTGAAGAATTTATAAAGGTTATCATTATGTAACAATTCTGCCAGATGTTTTTAAATTTTTGATGACATTTCATTTAATTCTTTCTAAATAATTAGGAAAAGATTTTATTTTTTAATAGCCAGTAATAATCCAGTTTAGATTACTTCGCCATATGTCGTGCGAAACAATTTCTACGTTCATGGGGAAAAAATACAAAATTCGAAAAGGCACGCTGATAGAGACTTTTAACGATATCACCATTTAAAATATGTAGAGTCCTTTTAAATGTTATCTCGATTTATAAATAATGGTTTGTTATAATTTTAAGCAAAATTAAAAATTCAAACCAAATTAATTTTAAAGCAGCACGTTTTGTATGACACATTTTGTTTTAATTAATATCACATTACGAGAATGGTACTAAACATTTGTTATTATCAGGGTTCGTTCCAATTATTTGCTAATAAGTTAGCAATAGTCTTAGTATATAGAGAATTTATGACACGTATGAGCCTGAATAAGACGAGAGAAAATTTATTAAGATTTGATAAGTACCTAGTTAATAATTAAGCGTGTAATGATGAAAATGTTTTATTTTTGTTTTAAGAAAAATATGTACTTAGTAGCAATTCTAGTATTCGTGATAACCACTCCAACTTAGCTGATAATAATGCTTGTGCTAGGAGCGGTTTACGGCTTTACGACTATAGTCCAATAAAGATTAGTATCCTTAACCATAAGGTTGCTATGGTTTCAAAATTGTTGACTGAATTATAAATGCTTTCTTATAAGTCCAATCAAATCAATTTTATTGTGTTCGACAGGAAAATAATAACTATAACATTAAAAATTTAGCAATGCCATGCATGAGAAAGTTCTTTACACAAAAACACCGAATCATTTCTTTAACCTTAGCAACGCGCTCTGGGTCGCGCGCGGTTGTTGTTACTAGGGATTTTCTGCCTCGCACGACTTTGTGGAATCAGCTACCACCGGATTTTTCGGACCAATGCGACTTGGGGCCCTTTAAGAAACGAGCTTAGATAGCAACGCACCTGCAATTCCCCTTGTATTGCAGTTGTTCATAGGCGGTGGTCGCCACTTACCATCAGATGAGCCGCATGCTCGTTTTCTCGCCCCTATTCTATAAAAATAAACTCGCGACCCGTCGTAGCTAACACCCTGGCGAGCCAATCAGTTATTCTTTAGTCTGTTGAAGCAACGTGCCAAATTTCATGCACACCATCGCGGTTTTGCGATGACCCATATGCGAACTATATCGGCGAGCACTAAGTTCGGTAAAGTGAAGCTAGCCCGTCGATCAGGGTCTTAAGGTCTAACAGATTACAACAAGGCCTTGATTGATTTTTATCCATTCTATAGCAAACGGCTAGACAGATTTTCAAGTGTGAGGTGTTATTTTTCTGTAGATACTTTAAATTCCTTTTCATCTAATTTCGATTACTTAAATATTCGTTCACTCATAAACACATTTTTTTTTAAAATAATTTACATGTTTTTAAAGAAAATATCACTCTTACTATACTTAGTGCCAAATTAATCTATTTTTCTTTTATACTTAGTATAAAATTAAAAAAAAATACAATTACTATCGAACATTTTATTATAAATCGCAACTTTCGAAGCATAAATTGGGCTTATTTTTTTTCTGTATCTTCATCGTCTTCACTACATCGTATAGCATCCATTATTTGTTAAAACCTGCACAATTTTTCATGTTTTGGTGTAATAGATATACATTTACGTAAAACATTGTTTTACGTTAAGGTATGTACCTAGATCAAAACGCCGCCGCCGCTCTATTTTGTGGCCAGAGGGATTTAATTAAGCTAAGAAAGAGCAAAAATAAAAATCGAATGAATTTTTACCCTCGGACTTTAAGGGTTTAGTTTTTTAAGTCATAAAGTACATGGAGGCTAGGCAACGAATAAATGAAATCCCACTATGGTATTATAACTACCTACAAGGTTTCTACAGGGTATGGTATCCCTCGCTTTGTAAATTGACGCATAACTGGTACAACGAAGTCTAAAATTTATTTTTCAACTTTCATCACTTCAATTTATGAATAGAATATAATATAGCATTGACACTGTCACAATAAATTAAAAGCTGATCAATACGAGTTCAATAGAGTATTTTAAAAATACCTACCTAATTGATATTTCTTAATTAATAATCATCGTTACACACTATATTCAAACATCAAGCCAGACACAGGCCATCTCTCCCGTTGTAGGAAGGATAAGATGATTTGCCTTAATTATCATCAACGACCGCAGTAACACGATTCAGCACCCTTGAGTTGCTGTCCCTTGCCGTCCTGGATATTTTTTGTATGGCGTAAAACAGATGATTATACCGTCATCTGAAGCTATAAGATACTAGCAATTTCCATAGTCGCTTTGTATAACACCCACGGGCCGAAATGAGGTGATGAATTCTCTTACGCCGCCACCAGATCTGTTCTATAAGAAGAGCGATCGACCAGAGAGATTTACAAGAGCAACGATTGCCTCTTTGGTCTAGTGGTCGTAAACATGGTTACTAATAATGAGATCCCGGGTTCGAATCCCCGGTCGGGCCAAAAGGAGTTATTGGATTTTCTGTCAAGAAATTCTCATTAGTAGCCCGGAGTCAGGAAGTTGAATGTGTTTCACCGCCGTGTCACGAAGCACGTAAAGCAGTTGATCCTCCGCCTGATCTCTCCGAGCGTGTCGGATAACCGTCCCGTCGAACTATAAGAGTTAGGGGAATAGAGAGTGCTCCTGTGTTTGTGCATTCAATTGGGAACTGTAATCCTGTCCTACGCAGATGGCTAGCCTCCGTTGAAACTGGCCGCTGTGACCGAAATTCGGTCTGGAGGACATTACTTATAATTAAGAAGAACGATGGCATCTTCGATCGAGAGCATAGTAATTCTATATGAAAGCCTATGTTCAGCAGTGGACTTTTGATAGGCTGTAATGATGGTGATTATGATCGTAATAATTTACGAGAGTCAGTAGGCTATTTATTTTGTGGCAACGTCGTTTTCGTACCTCAGCATCATTATTTAGACATAGTTCCTATCGACTTTTGCCTAATAACAAGCGATGCATCTACATCATCTCTGCAACAACAAAATCAATCCACTGACAGCTAATATGTTAAATGTAATATTTGTTTTCTTGTTAATGTCAGGGGACGGTGTATCGTTTTCATCTTACCATTTATTGCGGATTTATCATCGCCACCGTATTATTTATACATTATTGTTATGATATTATATATATTCTTAATTGTATAGCGTCCTCCCTCTACATTAGAGCTGACTAGTATACGCTTTCAGTGGTTCAGAGGTTTTAAAACTGAATAGATAATATAATTTATTAGTGTCAATATATGTAGCATATTCATATATTTGTAAAATTTAGAACACTCCATTTGGAATGTCATGTGTTGTTGTGTCCAGCAGCAAATTTGCACTTTATATACTGATTAATTCATGGCTGTGAAATGTTAACTATTATATTAAAACAGTGGCTTGCTTACATTTTAGTTAAATAAAAAAATTAAATAAAACACGTTTGTTTTATTATAAATAACTTGTTGTCCTTTTTAATTTGTTATCAAAGCAATTTTGACTGGCTTTCTTTCACTTATTTGTAATTTTTAATGAATAAGGAATGATATTCGAAAAATATAATACAATATATTGTATTATATTGTTTAAAGTGTAGGTTCCCAATGTGGTCCAGGTGGACCCCCAGGGGTCCATAGGAGACCACACTGAGGTCCACGTAGACGTGAAAAGAAAACAGGGGTTCACAAGTTGTAAGTGGGGGTCCACGAAAAATTTTCTGGTTTTCATAATAAATAACAAAAATTTTGACTTGGATTTACCTATCAACGTAGGCAGCATCATTCACTAGGTAGGTACTCAAAAATATTCGAGACTCAGTTCAAACATAGAATTGAATAGAACAATAGATAATAGTACAAGTGTACACCACATGTCGAGACTTACAAAGTGCCGCCCGTGCGCCCGCTCGTCCGGGATGCTTGTTTAGACCTGTAAAGGTATGAAATGCGACTTGCGCTGTGCTTGCAATCTACATTAGTATAAATACGAATGCCAAGAACAAAACGTTCTGCGCGCACTTTCCCTTAAGGGGGTCGCATCCGATTCGGCGGAAAGGCCATACAGGCCAAAGCCGTTCCCACAGGTGGTGTTTACACAACTGATACGGAAAATGGCTGAATCTAAGAAGAAATGTCGACAGTACAGTGTTGATTATTTGAAATTTGGTGTTCTTCCATCAACGGCAGACACATTTTTGTCTATGTTTATGTCTATGTATATATTGATTGCCTATGTGTCTTTTATGCAACAAAGTTCTGAGCAATGACTCTATGAAATCATCGAAGCTCGAAGACCATCTAAGAAGGTGTCTGAAATCTGAAATACTTTCAAACATTGAAGGAAAAATATGAAAAGAGACCTACCGTAAATAGTATGTTTGCTTCAACGTCTCAAAGTAACGATGATGGCTTGCGGGCATCTTACAATATTTCGTTGCTTATAGCAAAATCTGGAAAACCGCACACCATCGGAGAAGAGTTAATTTTACCCGCTATTGAAGAGGTTTTAAAAACTGTTCTGCACAAACCTCCATTTGACGTACTCAAAATAATTCCTTTAAGTAACCACACTGTACAAAGACGTATTGATGAAATGAGCTCTGATATAGAAAGCTTCTTGTGTAATTATCTGCAAACCACTCATTTTTCTATTCAATTGGACGAGTCTACTTTACCTGGTAATGAAGCATTATTATTGGCATATGTTCGATTTGTTATGGACGAAGAAATCCATGAAGAGCTGCTATTCGCAAAAACTTTGAAGTCGGACACTAAAGGCGAATCGATATTTAATGTCCTGAGTGATTTTTTTACAGAAAAATCTATTCCATTTACAAACATTATTTCGGTGGCAGCAGATGGAGCTCCTGCCATGTTCGGGCGATATCGTGGGTTTATAAGCCATCTTAAAAGAATAATACCAGGACTAATTGCAATTCACTGTGTCATCCACCGACTCCTTGTAGCGAAAAATTTGAGTGATAGTTTACACCAATCGCTTCAATTTGTGATTAACGCAGTTAATAAAATAAGAAGCAATGCGTTGAATACCCGTTTATTTGCACTATTGTGCGATGAAAATGATGAAAATTTCCAACGACTGCTCTTACATACTGAAGTACGCTGGTTGTCAAAAGGTACATGCTTATCGAGATTTTACTCACTTTTCGAATCAGTGATAGAGTTTCTGGAAACTAAGGCACCAGATTTAAAAGAAAATTACTAACATTACTAAAATTACTTAACAGATTTGTTCAAAAAATTCAATGACGTTAACTTGCAGTTACAGGGGGACAGCCTTAATTTAATAAAAACAAAGGCTGTAATTTCGGCTTTTCTTGGTAAATTGAAATTAATGAAGCAAAATATTAGTCGGCGCGAATTCTCCCAGTTTCCGCACTTGTCACAGATAGATATAGAAATACGCTCAACATTTAAATATCCGTCATGATGACTTTAAAAATGGATTTGAAGATTTTCTGATGATGGAAATACCACCATAGATCATAACCCCATTTAATGAACCGGAAGAGGCGAATGTGGTATTACAAGGGGAGCTACTTGAGCTCAGCACCAACGAGGAACTGAAGGTGAAATTTAAAAAAGGCTATCAAACATTTTGGCTGCAGGCAGAAATCCCCGAAAAATATCCTGGGCTGTGGGAAATTGCGAGAAAATTTTTGATAGCGTTTCCCTCGTCATATCTTGTCGAAAGAAGTTTTAGTGCCGTTACCAACCTGTTAACCAAAAAAGGAGCAGATTGAACATCACAGAACGGGGAGATTTGAGATTACTTCTTACAAAACTGAAGCCAAATATTGATAATTTGCTGTCAATTCATCAAGTACATCTGTCTCATGAAAAGTATGACTATTTTTTATTGTTGATTTACATTTCAGAGGTCATTGTTGATTTTTTGTCAATTGTTGATTGTTTGTAATAATAAATGTTTATAATTTTGTATAACCACAAGTTTTATTTTAATAAATAGGACACAAGAAAATGTGCTACTTTTTTTTTCTTCTTAACACCCCCAATTTAGGGTGATATTTTTTAGGAGTTTTGGCAATACAGTAGAAATGTAGCAGCAGGGGGTCTACCGAAAATAGTAAAACTTTGAAAGTGGTCCACGAGAAAAAAAGTTTGGGAAATAATGGTTTAGTGTATAATTTAACCATGTAGTGACGGACTATCCCATATCGTCCTGTGAGTGTCGTAAGAGGCGACAGAGGGAACTGAAACAGGACATGGCAAGCAGCATCTTCCTGATATCAACACAAAATTTCAAAAACTGAGGTTGGTAACCCGCCTGCCAAGTGTGGCAACTGTAGCAAAATACATACATATGAGGCAATGTTTGAGAGAGGGCTATGTTCAGCAGTGAACTTTATTAGCCTATAATGGCAATGTGCATGTGTGCCAACGTGGAATACAATATATTATAACCCCTTCTGGAAATCAGTTTTGAATTGGAAAGGAGAACACACCCCGCCCCTGGAAAGATCTCTCAACTCCATAAGTGAAAAAATCCAATGTTGTCTAGTAGTCAAATTCTAGATATCAGCTCCATGCATGCAGGGCTCCAACATGGTGGTAGTACCCTTTTTATGATTAGGAGTCTGTCTGTTTAGGTACCACTCTCTTAGTTATTTCTACCGGCAAACAGCAGTGTGCACTACTGTACTGGTCTGAAAGGTAGAGCCAGTATTATTACAAGTGTTGAGGCATTCCATCTAAGTCCTCAGAAACAGAAACAGAAACTTTCTTATTCAATAAATATTTTAAATAATATTTATTGAAAGTCACTCTTTTGTTTAATTTACCACTCGGAGGTGACAACGCATCTATAGCATTATTTGAATGAAGTTGGTAGAACAGGTGTTCATAGACTGCTGTAACCACTTACCATCAGGTGGACTCTAAGTCCGTTTTTCACTATAATAATATAAAAATATGGTTGAGCCTGCAGGCCATCCCTGGAAATTCCTGCTTATTTTCGAGCGTTGCGCTTGAAAATCTAATTTTATTTTTGTTTTTTTTTCATTTAATATTTTGAAAATCTTTGTAACGGCTCAACCGATTGACTTGAAAATGTAATCAGCTCAAAGTCTCAATGAATACTTTCGAACGCCGTGTCACCCATCTCGATCGGTTGATTGGTTCTAAAGATATTGTACAACAAATTTTTATTTATATACATACATACACACACACACGGCCAGACGTCTAACCGAAAATAGTCGGAACGGCTTCCTAGGCCCTCAACGTAGAGATCTGATGAAAACTCGCATTCTCAAATTCGGACCGAAATCTATAACTTCCTACTTTTGAAAATTATTAATTTTCAGAGCGGGAAGTCAAAAATCAGTCTGTGGGTCAATTCTGGAAAAAAGGCTAGCTATAGAATAGTGTCCATGTGCATAATTTGTACTAAAAATGGTCTATTGGGGCAAGAACAGCAATGTCAACAATTTCATAAATTCCCATCATCATTTGGACACCGAAATACAAAATGTGTAGGTATAATTCACATTTTGAGCCTTACAATTGACATATTAAAAGTTTTAATTTAAAGTATAACCTTGACATTGGCAGAGAATCATCAGTTAAACGATGGAGCCATTTTTCTTTTAAAATAGCAGATTTAAAGTATGCTGACAATAGCATAACTGTGGAAGGAAACTAGTCCCTAGTAGTGAAATGAACACTGGTGGTGTTAAAAGGAAAGTCATGGTGAAGCTCACTTCATAGTTTTATCTTTAATAAAGACAATATTAAGTAATTGCAGCTGAACACCTATTGCTATAAAGCATTTAGTTGTTCAAAACACTGGCAAACAATGGTTCCAGATCCTAGTATCTAGCATATTGCAATTAGATAAATGCAGTGGATGAAAATTATGTAACATTGGCTTAGGGAATGCAAAGGGGTCACACATGTGCAAGGACCAAAACAAGTACTATTAAGTACGTTTAATTTGCACTTGTACTTAGTAAATGTTTAATAATGCAATGAGGTAAGATCTAGGCGTAAAATAAAAGAAGTAAAAATGAGTCAAGGTAAAGGGAAAAGGATACTGGCCCAGGCAGCCTATATATGTACATATATCCCACTACTGGTCACAGACCTTTTCTCATGTCAGAGTTTTAGGACAAGAAATGCATGTTAGCTGATTTCACATCCTCAAGTATAAGTTTTTCTTCACCGCAGAGCATGTGGTGTGTCAGCATTTAAAACAGCAAATAACAATTTCATTGGTGCCGGCTAGAATTGAAACCGGGTTGGTCGCATACTCTGAAAATTACCACAAGTGCTTATCCCCTGAGCTACGCCGACCCTCGGCATACACTTCTCTTTTTCTGACAAGGTTATAGAGCTGGAAAGTGTATGGTACTGCTCCAGTATAACAGTACCAAGAGATGCCACTGTTCACTTAACGATAAACAAGAGATTTTATAAACCACATACCACATACTGCATTAGAAAGTATTTTGAAAATATCCTATCTCAAAATTTATGGATATGTAAATTCAGTCTACAGTTAGTATCCCCACAATATGAATAAATATTAAAACTATGATCAATAGTTAACATGATTTTTGAATATCTTTACACAATTCATAGCTTGCATAAGCAATTTTCAAACAAAATTCTGAGTGTCTTTCCAACACCCAAGAAAACAACATCTGGATCTTTCTGATGTTATATTTTTACTTTAATAAACTTAAATATACAAATTTACTCAGTCCACCTATGTTTGCAACTTGTACACACATAATATAGCCGCATTTCCTCTTCGGCGCGCCTTGTCTGTCCTTGGAAGAATACAGCTTCTCTGTGATTGCATTTCGGACACATATGATCCTTAGTGCGCGGTAAAGTAGGGTCACTAACCACGTCTGGATTTATATGGGTCAATTCATCGACTTCGTGCATAATTTTGTTAACATAGACGCAATTAGAATCTGCTAACTGTTTATAATCACAATTTCTGCATGCATACAGCAGTACTTTGTTGTTTTTATCTTCGCGCGGGTAAAGCATATTGTTACATTCTTGACAAAATTGAATGCCGACATATCCCGGGCCGCCGTCTTTTCTTCCTAAATTCAAAGTCATTATCAAAGTATAAACGCAATATGTAGACAATAATATCTTTATTGAATTTAATTTTATATGAATTCAATAAACAAAACCCTAAGAAAGAAATCCAAAAGCAAATCTTCCCATTCCCATCCCCTTTCCCATTCAAACACCATAGATTAGATAAATAAAAATACATAAATATCGTCAGACCGGACGTCTATGGTGCATTTTGTTTGAAGTTTGAACCATGGAGTATAGAGTAGGTTTGAACCCGTTTGAACCGTACCCCGCCTATACACCATAGATAAATAGATATGTAGCAAGCTACTATACACCATCGGCCATGATTGGCAACCACAGAATGGGGCATGATTGTCACAATCACTGCGCGGCTGCCCACACAATCGTGCATCCTACATATTTGTATTGTCATCTGTCCGAGATGGACGTTGAAACAGTAGCAGCTGCCGCTATTTATTTTATTTAGTTTATAATATAACTATTATTGAAATGTGGAACATAACAAAGTGGTGAAAAAAAAGGAAGTTGTTCTATTTTTACTTGTTCTATTTCGGTGTATGTTAACTATACACTCAAAGTAGAGAAAAATCGGAAGCGAGTTGCGTCCGTACAACGTAGGGGTGCGCTGAGGATAGCCTGCGCCTATCGAACGGTATCGGAGGCTGCCGTATTGGTCATCTCAGGTACAATACCAATCAACCTTTTGGGATTCGAGAGGAGGCGTGTCTAGGATGCTCGGCGGGCTGGCGAGGAACCGTTGACAAACGTAAGGAATCGAGAACGTGAGAAGAATTTTGTGCTCTGGCAAGGGCGTTGGGAATCCGGGGAAACCGGGCGGTGGACTCATAGGCTTATTGCACGAGTCCGTGACTGGGTCTTACGGGAACATGGAGAGGTAGACTACTACCTCACACAATTCCTTACTGGACACGGACAGTCCAATGCCTACTTACACCGTATGAAAATCCGATGCGTTCCTGATTGCGTGTACTGTCCGAGCGTTATTGACTCCACCGAGCACACCTTCTTTGTCTGTCAGCGCTGGTCTGAAATACGGCTACGCTGGCAGAGCGAGAAGAGGGTGCCTCAGAGGCCGGAAGGGGTTGTTTCTTGGATGTTGGCAACGAATGACAACTGGACAGCGATGACGGGGTATATCAGGGACGTTCTGCTGATGAAGAAGAAGGAAGAAAAAAAGAAGAACCGGAGGAGTAGTCGCGTAATGCAGCGATGAGGAGGAGTACTAGCACCATGAAGTAATGCTAACGCGGTCCCGTGGTACTGGGTACTTAAGAGAGAGGAGGTTTAAGTGGGTAAAAATCCCACACTACCGGTCTAAACAACACCCTGACGGTGTCTTTTTGAAGATTTCTTCCTCTCCTCTAATTAAAAAAAAAACTATACACCGAAATAGAACAAGGTAAGTTTACAGAGCATCGGCGTTCAGTGATCATGTAGACGCGCGCACGATCATGAACGAACTTCCTTTGATGTTTGTCCGAAAAACCGACACAGGGGCCATTACGCTCGATCATTACCGATCATGGGCAGTTATAGGCGATTATGCCCTCTACACGATCGTGATCGCTAGAATTCGTTCATCATACCGATTACCATTATATGAACGAAATGGGGTCAAACTTTCATGACGGTTGTCTCCTCTCTCCTTTTTCGTAATGTGTCTATTAAAGACATTGTCAAATCAAACAGTTACATTTCTATATATTTTATTCATTAAGATTGCTTTTAATTTTGCTATAGGAGCCGTTGTTCATTTACAGAATTGTTAAAAAATTAAATATGCATTATAAAACTTGCCAATTAAATGTTGTAAGAAGCAAAAAAAAATAATAACAAGAAATGGCTATTCGTAGCAATATTTCCTGAAAGTTATGTGGTGATTTCAACTTTAATTGTAATATGATATTTAACGCGAGTACATTTTTGGACTAGCCATCTACGTAGGACAGGTTTTTGTAGTGTACAATTGCGTGCACAAATACAAACGCACTATTTCCTAAATCTGATAGTTCGAAACACGGAGCAAACGAAACGAACTATACTTAGAAACTACATTATCAATAATTGTGACTGCTAACATTATATTTGTTCAATAAAAATGTGATTTTATTTATATTATTTTTTCAGATGCAAGCAATGGGTGAAATAGCGGGCACATGCACCAATTGAACAGATTCACATGTTAAAACATATTTGTGGTAAACGTTGCAAATCCGAGGATTTTGAACCCAACTAAAATGAACTGTTATTCCATCAGTGGACTTAATTAAAACTTCCACAATAATGTGTATGTTAATTAGGTTTAATTTACATGTAGCAAAAGATATAATATACCTCTGAAGTCACATTTTGTTAAGAATTCGATTATATAATTAAACTTGTTATATGTAAAATTTTAATATTTTTTTATAGATTCATCTTCAAAAATTACCTGGTTATAATTATTTTTTTTATTCTACAAACATTAGCTATAATGAGCACTCATTTTGAAAGCGATTATTAGTAAACGATCTCTGCGAGCAGTATGTATGTATAGATAGGTAGCTCGGTGAAGAAGCCAAGCGATTTGTACATAGTATTTGTTACACTTAAAAGCGATTTAATCCAATCAGTGTTAAAAAATCCAATATCTTTACCCTTTTTTTATAGGATAGGGTGACAAACGAGCACACAGTCCACCTGATGGTAAGTGGTTGCTGTGGCCCATAGACATCTACATCTATCCTCGTTTGCGAATCAAAATGCAGATGCGTTGTCACCCGTGAGGACTAAGAGGGAATGCCTCTTTTCCAGTAAAAAGGGTCTCCAGTTCTCTACACTCACCATACAAAACACAGCAGCGTTAAGCTGCTATATTACGCTGGTATTCTGTGAGAGCGTGGTCCTTCCCCGGTCGAGCTGACCCATTCGTGCTACAATTATACTACTAATATAGCTGCAGCATGGCTCTACCACGTATAAAATAAAAACAAGAAATAACAAGAAAAACAAAAAATAACGTTAAAAACAAGCATCCAGACGCAGACTATTTATTTTACAGCATAGAAACACTTGTTCAGTGCGGGAACGAACCCTCTGTCATGCAATGGTGCAGCCAAACGCTTAGCCACTGCGCTACGGAGTCGTCATTCTTTTTTTACTTAATTAATTACTAGTATAATAGTACGTTTTTTATTTTATATTTTCTTTATATTTATTACAAATTGCTGTGTGTAAAATACATTGATTTCTTATTCTTATCTTAGGCATTTTTACTCAATCCCCACGTTATAAAAATTATTTCTCATAAATAATTCAGTATAGAGATCTAAATTTTATTATGTGAAAATATCGATAAACAATATATCGATAAACATTAAATCGATAAGATTATACGAGGATAGACATTTACAGCACTATTATAATTCGTCTATGTTGTCCATAGATATAAGAAAAATAGAGGATATCAGATGTGGTCACGTGATCTGAAGTCAAGTGTTTCTCAAATATGGCGACGACTCCACCCACAACAAATAGTGCTGTTTTTGTCGATATTTTCAGTATGGATGTTATATAAATTATGATGTATTGTCCATCTCATAGGTATATATTAAATAAACAAATATTAGATCACTACACTATTGCATTGGGTTAATCCTGTAATAATAGTTGTATTGAGATAATAAATAAATAAATCTTACGTTCAACTCAGAATAGAAAAGTTTTAAAACTGTAATTGCTTTAAGATATGGTGAAGCAACAGTCAAAAGTGAGCGAAGAGATCAAGGAAAGAGCACCATGTATTGGAGCTTTAACTCCTTTCTTTTCAGAACACGTATACGACGTGTACCAGAATATTATACTGAGTTCGAGCAACGAGCAAACGTTTTTGCGTACCGACACCAGTCTGAACATAGGCATGTAACGCCGCGCTATAGTGACAGAAAACAGATTGACAACGCAGAGTTAAAACTCCATCTGTGCGTCCCTGGGTCGACGCATGCATTTTTTTCTCCTCTGCACAGATTAACGAAACCACCACTATAGGCAATGTATTAGGTTTCGTATGATTTTTTTGTCCAGCCCATGCTGTCCCACTACTAGGCAGAAGTCTCCCCAAAGTTTTTCCAAGTGATTTTGTCCTGCACCACATCGAACCAGCCCCCACGGTATGCGTCCAGGTTGCATGAATTATATCATATATATATAGACTTTATAGCGGCTGTGAAGTTAGTTGCGAGCGCTAGTCCTGTACCTCCACGCTTCGCTTTACGTACAGTGATCTGATCCACCAACAAGTTTTCTTTCAACTATATCTGCACGGACTAGCGCTCGCACTTAACTTTCGAGCCACCATATAGATTTTGACATTGACAACACCTTTCTTTCGTCGTAATGGTCGGTTACCAGTTCAAGTTACCATGAAGGTGCGGTAGACTGACCTTTATATCTTGATTTATTTAAAGTTTATGGAGCATGTGTTCTTTCATACATAGTTACTAGCCGTCATCTCTCTCTTTTTTTTGATAAATAAGATTATTTATTTATTTATCTCGGTAATCTAATCAATTTGAGCAGCCCCTTTCTAACCATATCACCTTTCACACAATCCATTAATCATTTAACTATCCTAACGTATTCCTCAATCTTCAGCATCACATGTTCATACCATAAGACAACCAATTTCCATGCAACATCTCGGTCAATAGCGGTGGCTGCGTCTCTTTCAGACTTCCACTTATATACTGATTTATAATTATATCCTATTTGTGTAACACCACAAAAGATCAATGTGTTTACAACCCGCAAGTTGTAATGACTTCCACCAGTAGCGTAGTTGGTGGTGGTACTGGAGGTAAACGAGAGAGTAAGGATTAAAAATAAATAAAATAACAGTAATGTATACTGATTAAAATCATTTATTCGTGACGAAATAATATTATTTAGTCAGAAATTTTATTTTAGACATATGAACCACATCACCCTTAAGCCGAACTACATCCAGCGTTCTATTTATACATTATTTTTCAAAATGCAAGGAGCATATTCTTCTTACTACTGCAGGTTTTATGTTTTCCTGGCCTATATTATCAATCCACAATTTTTGAAGGCCTTCATTTTTTGGCAACCTAAAATAAATATTATGCATCCTTAAATACCAATGAAATAATCTTAACGTCATGAAATCTTTTGATGAAAAAAACTATTATAGAAAATTTACGATTTACACCATTTTCAAGCTCTTTCCTTAAATGAAAGGGTCTCAATCGATCGTTTGATTAAATATACAGTTTACGTATCTAAAACGTTATTTGATCATAGGACTATATTAATATTATTGTTAAACTTTATATCGATAATTTCAAAACACGACGGCACGTAAGGGCAACACTATGTAAAAATGTAAACAATCAAAATGGTAGAGTAGCTTGGCGCCTTTTCATACATTTACTTTTCCTTAGGAGGTCTCGCCTCTTAAACGCAGTAATTATATTCTCTTTTAAACAACCACGGTTGCTACCATAGACTTAGAATATGCTATGTTACCACAGATACGACGCTTCGCTAGAGTAAAACCTTCACTCTCGAGCTGGCCAGTATTTCATAGTCGTGGCTACATATAAAATAAAAATAGTTAACTTTTAATATGGGAGCTAATTTTATTTTAATGGAAGCTCTCTTATTTCCAGGACAATGTTTGCATAGACAAGAAGAGACAAGACAAGAAGAGGCCATAGCACAGAACACAATTACTCTCTACCAAGAGAAGAACGCCAACTTCATACTAAAAAAAAGGAAACACGTGTTTATGAATGTACACGAGAAGCGCCTCGGTGGGCGCCCATATAAAACTTTTTTAGCGGGAATTTTTCTAACCTTTGTATTGTGTAACTTTGAACTTTTTAAGGCATATTCGAGTAATTTTGGCTCAAGCCTCACAAACCTATGGGGTAAATTCCCTTACATTTGAGAGGTTGCACCAAAATTACTCGAATTTACTTTAGAGGAGTATGTGGGATAAAATAAAACTAAAAATAGGTATAGTTATGTAATTTTATTTTTTCGAAGATATTGTTTTATACACTATATATTATTATTTATGTTTTTTATTGCTTTTGCAGATAATATTTCCACGCGTAATATTGATTTATAACATATGTTATCGTGAGAGCTATTCTTCACTGAACATTAACGTAAATTTAAATCAGCAAAATTCTCATGTCGAAAACTTAACTCAGCCCAAATACATGATCTGAAACAGATAAAATTCGAGTTAATATAGTAATAATCCCTACCAATAACGATGAATAAATTCAAAATGCTTAAAGACTTACCACAATATTATCAAAAGTTTTTCTTCTTTTATTGCAGCATTAAACCTGCAGAAAGTGATCGGATGATTTTGTGCTTTTTGTTTGCATAATTTTTTTAAATAATAAATTAATTTATAGTCAATATCTCATACAGAGTCAGTATCTCACAAAAAATCTTCACACACACAATCGCGAAGAATTGCCTACAAACGAAAATGAAGTATTCTGAACCGATAATAACTGAATTAAAGCAAAACGCAATAATAAATATTAAAATCTAAATCATTAAATAAATTTGAATCAATTTCAGAAAATATTTTCAGTATGAAAGACGTTGACAAACAAATGTCATTTTTCTTCTTTTAGTTCATGGCTTCGCTTGATAGAATTCTGCTAATATTTAATAATTTAATTTTAATCAATTAGTAGGTCAATTAATTGTGCAAACCTCAAAGTAGTATGTATATAATTACTGTAAGGTGCAAACAAAAGAAAAAATATATTATATAATTTTATATATATGATTTTATATATATATAATTTTCAGTTTCTTCCGATAAAATAGTTATGTATATTTGGTATCTAATTTTTAAAATGGCAATCTGAAACAACGCGAAAGAATGAAACGGCGATATCTTTTTCTCGCTTTAATTTTACACGCCCACCCCACACATAGATAAAATTATGATTGTGTGCAAGTTTCTCGGGCTTCATACAGAGTTGCATCACCCTGGGCCATAGTAATTAGACAAGGTTACTTTCACATAAATCTAAGCTTTCAAAATTATATAGAAATTTTCAATAATTTTTGAACATAATTATCATTGATACCTAAGATATTATGTATACTTTTGCAATGTTTTGATACCAATTGTTAGGAGGATAGAAGTACTTGTAAAATTTTATTGTAAATTAAAACATTATTTAAAACTAGCTGTTCCCGCGACTTTGCCCGCGCGTAATTTAGGGTTTTAGTTTTGTTGCGCGGAACCCTAATTATTTTTCTAAAATATAAGTACTCCTTATAACATGAGCTATCTATTAGTGAAAGTCCTGTCAAAATCGGTCCAGCCGTTTCGGAGACTAGCCAGAACAAACAGACAGACAAAAATTTTAAAAATTGTGTTTTTTGTTATAAGTATCGTATATACTTTAATAAAACTTACTGGATTCAGTAATATGTGATAAAGCTGCTATCATAGTTTTATTAAATACTTGGACACATATCTTACATATAAAGTTAAAAATATAAAAAAAAAATAACGCAGCCTGTTATTTATTGTAGTCTGTACATGTATGACTCTATTTCATTTCTTTGAGGGGTATGAATACAAGCGTCGAATCTGGTAGTAAAGTCATACCTTTTAAATCTGGTAGTGCATTAGACCCTGCCAATTTTAGACCAATTTCTGTACTACCAAGATTTAGTAAAATTTTAGATCAGATGTTATTTTTTTTTAATATTAATAAATTGCTTCATAAAAAATCAATTTGGTTTTATAAGGGGTCGCTCAACAACTGACGCTGGAGTGAGCTTATAACATATTTTTTGTGCATGGGAGAATTCAGAGAAGGCTTTGGGTATATTTTGTGACTTTTCCAAGGCCTTCGACTGTTTTCACCACGAGAATCAATGTACTAGAATCAATGTACTAAACCCCTATTACACTACACTGAATTAGGGCCCTGAATTAAGGGTGGCCGTGGCTCCTAATTAGAGACGTTACCCTTACTCAGTCATGGGGATGGGCAAGTGAAAAAAATATATCGATATTTATCGTATCGTTATTTTTAAACAGTATTAATATATATCGCCTGATAAATAGCGATATATCGTCATGTTTTGCATGATGGAGTATGGGGAAGGGCCAAAATTTTATTATTGGACGTTTTGACGACGAAGACAATATTATGCCTTTGCTATATGTACTATAATAATTAATATTCGAAATTAATGTATTTTAACTTAATACTTATAAACGTATTTTAATTGTTAAAAATAATTGTTCAAAGTAATAAATCTACGATATGTTTAAATGACTTTATAGTGAATGTAAATATTATTTATTATTATAATAATAATAATAATGCGCCGTCACAATGTCATCCCACATCTTTTTTTTTGCGCCCAATGCAAAGGCACCTTCCGGAAGCGGGGGAGGGAGGTGGTGAATGCTCCTAGCATATCACGCAGCCGGCTGCGTGGTTATGTGGGACTCACTTAGAAGAAGTGCCTTACCCACTAAACACCACCTGTGAGACTGGCATTGGCTTTTGAAGCCTTACTGCCGAATCGGACGCGACCCCCTTTAGGGAAAAGGGGGCGCAGCTATCCCATATCTCCAAGGCATCTCCCTTTATAGGAGTGACAGGTGATGTCATGAACATATGAAATTCTGTTTTTGCTTTAGTTTTATCTTTAGTTTTATTTCTTATGTTGTGGTGCGTTAATTCTTTATGGTAGTTCCATATGTCACCTTCAGTATTTTTAACCTTTTCCGAATACATCTACGAAACTATACTACGCCGAAATACAAACAGGCGAATAACAGTTCAACCGTCAAAATCAATATTTCAGAAAAGTGATTGAAACGAAATACGAAGTGCGGTAAGCCGATGAAACAATTTCCGTTACAAAATAACTATTACAGTCACTGCCCACGCTAAGCCGTTACCCGTTAAGTAGGAAATAATATTGTATCGCCAATAACATATATTATCTTAACCTGTAAAATTGTAATTTCTGAATACAACATCAGTGACTTTTGAGATTTTAATTACTGAACCCGATAGGCACCTTCGGCACCTTCTGTGAGTCATATTGCGACGTTATCAGGCATAAGTAACTAATACATTAGTAGCCAATAACACACACTTATATCCCATACATATCGCACATTGGTGACCCCGAACTCTGAACATAGTGATTCGGCGCAACGTGTCGGACATTATTACTGCGCAATAGGGAACGGCTCACGTCACGGCGATAAAGGCTAGCGTGTGAATGTAAATTTCGGGATCGGTTTTCACCTAGTAAAGTGAGTGAATTGTAGACTTTACAGTTTTTAGAAAATGTCACTGCCAACGGAAAGTGAAATGTCGACATCGAGCCAGAAAACTGATTACACCACGGTACCCGTGCCCATGATAACGGGTACTGGCACGTCAATACCTGAACAACGGATGGATTTGAGAGAAGTATCTCTTGCAACACAGTTACCTGAATTTTGGACGGACCAGCCAAGGTTGTGGTTTATACAAATCGAAGCTATATTAAACCCACAAAAGTTGAGTGATCAGGCAAAAAATACGACATTGTAATTGGGAAGCTAAACAAAGATGCTATGGCACAGATAACGGATTTAGTAATTCAGTCACCAACATCAGTGAAATACGAAGCACTAAAGGAGCGTTTATTGACAATTTATGAAGAATCCGCAACGAGACAACTACAGAAACTCCTGAGTGAGATGGAGCTGGGGGAACAAAGGCCGTCACAACTTTTACGTCGTATGAAAGAACTAGCACGTGGTAAGATACCAGACCACACACTTCGTCTCCTGTGGCAAAACCATTTACCGCCGGCGATTAGAGCAGTATTAGCAGTCGCGGATAGCAAAAGTCTGAATAGTTTGGCCGCTACATCAGATAAGGTCATGGATGCCACACGACCCATGCAGGTAACAGAGGTAACATCACCAGTCACGAGTGACGAGAGTACGTCAATTTAGCGGAGATAGCAAAGTTAACTTCGAGATTGAACACTATGGAAGTCAGACAAGGAAGGCAGGTCAATCGCGATCATCGGCAAAGAGAAAGGAGTACATCTCGTTATCGAAACTTTAGAAGACTTCGTTCAAGTTCCAACCGACGATCACCCGAGAGTCCCCATTGGCTCTGTTCATACCACTTCCGTTACCAAGAGAGAGCACGCCGATGTGAACAGCCGTGCGCATGGAAAAAGCAGACGGAAAACTAGCAGACGTGCAGGCTATGGCGGGAGCTTGCGCGGTGCAGCCATCACACCGCCTATGTGTCACCGACTCCAACACCGGGCTGCGTTTCCTCGTTGATACAGGTGCTAATATTTCAGTTATTCCGTGTAAAAATAAATATAGTTATATTGTACGCCGCAAATGGTACCGAGATTAAAACCTGTGGAATAAGAACCCTTGAATTAAATTTAGGTATGCGTCGGGCTTTTAAATGGACTGTTGTAATAGCGGATATTCGACAACCAATATCAGGGGCTGATTTTTTAAATTATTATGGATTGTTAGTTGAAATTAAGTCGGGAAAACTTAATTATTTATTCCAGGGAACCCGCAGTGAAGACAGTGGACGAGAAGCATCCTTATCATTCACTGCTAAGCAAATATCCGGAAATTACGAAGCCTATTCGTTTCAAAGAGTTATCTAAACATAATGTGTGCCATCACATAGAGAAGAAGGGACCTCCTATTTTCGCTAGAGCTAGATCTTTACCTCCCGACCGTTATAAGAAAGCTAAAGAAGAGTTTAGGTTAATGCAGGAATTAGGGATCTGTCTACCTTCAAAGAGTCCTTGGGCCAGTCCTTTGCATATTGTACCCCAGAAAAATGGGGAAATACGTCCGTGTGGGTACTATAGACGACTAAATGCTGTTACGAAACCCGACCAAAAAAAAATATTTTCTAAAATAGATGTAAATAGAGCCTATAATTTTATTCCTGTAGCGGAGCAGGATATTGAGAAAACAGCGATTATCACAACATTTAGTCTGTTTGAATTTACGCGAATGATGTTTGGATGCGTAACGCAGCACAAACATTTCAAAGGTTCATGAATACTGTATTTGAATGTTTAGATTTCGTTTATACGTTCATCGACGACGTCTGTGTCAGCAGCGATAATGAAAGCCAGCACCTGGAACACCTGGATCAGGTATTTGAACGGCTAAACAGGTATGGCATCACGATCAACATCGCCAAGGGCAGTTTCGGTAAGTCCAAGATCGAAGTTTTAGGTTACGAGGTAACACCAGAGGGAATCACACCCCTGCCAGACAAGGTTGCAGCAATCGCAGCTTACCCCAAACCAGAGACAGTGCAGGACCTCCGTAGTTTCCTGGGTATGGTTAATTTTTATCGTGCTCACATACCAAACGCAGTAAAGTACCAGGCCGAGTTGAACAAGTATCTACACAACGGTAAGAAAAAAGATAAGACCCCGATCGTTTGGATAGAGCAGTCTTTAGATGCATTCGAGAAGTGTAAGTTGATCTTACAAAATGCCGCCACACTATCTCATCCTAATGCAGATTCGCCTATAGCTCTCATGACAGATGCTTCGAATAAATGTGTAGGGACCGTACTACAGCAAAAGGTAAGTGATGAATGGAAGCCTGTAGGATAATTTTCTAAAAAATTGAGTACTGCAAAGCAAAAGTATAGTGTCTATGATAAGGAATTATTGGCAATATTTTTAGCTATTAGACATTTCCGTAAGTTATTTGAGGGACAACAGTTAGTTATTTTTCCAGACCACAAGCCGTTGATGCATGTGACGGCACCAGCACCATGCACGTGCGGTGGCGTCGGTGTAGTTAGACAGAATTTTGTAAACAACACGCACCGCACACCTGCGCCAACACCTGCGGTGGCGCTCGTTCTGGTTGTATAAAACGGACAGAGCGGCCGCCGTTAGGGCAGTCTTGGCTCTGGCGTGGAACGGTGCGCTTGTCGTATTCCGTTACTAGCTTATCCTTGACTTATTATTCTTAACTACAAAATTAGTCTATTCTATTCTATTCTTAAAGCCTTTTCATGTGACTGTATACATCATAATAACATCCTTCATAAGAAGTGGAATAAAGCTTCCATTTAAGTTCTCTATATTCTTAACATTCTTTCTACACATGCTTTTAAGAAATTAGATAGCAACAAAGAAACACCTCGACGAACAAGGCAGCTGTTATTTATCAGCGAGTTCTCAACAGACATTCTGAGACTATTTTCTTTCCAACAGTACTCGATTACCACGAACTTGCTGAGGTGCAGAAACACGACGACTTCATTGCGCAAACAACATATTCTGACACTGTCAGCAATGTAAATACTAAAGAATTTTTTGCCTGTCATTGATAATTCGATATATTGTGAAACTTCGACGAAACATGCCAGACCCATAAAGTTTTAGATAAATAGCAAAGAGAATATAATCACTACGTTTAATAAATAGCATTTGACTGGCAACTGAACGTCAATAACGGTTTTACGTGTTTTGGTGTCATATTAATTATTTTAAGTTTTCTTTTAATATTCTGATTACATTCCTAATTTACTATAGTATATATTAATAATATTTATCTGTATTTTCATATTATCACCATTTAGCGACAATTTTTAGTATTATAAAATAATCTAACGTAGCGTTAGACTCCCGTAGTCGCCATGTCTAATCCATCTATTCCGCCTAAGCCACCGGATCCGAATTGTTCCGATCTTAACATTATTTCCTCTCCAGCTGCTTATGTTGAAATTCAAAATGACTTAGAAGGTTCATTTAAAAAACCATGGCAGTCATTATCTCAAGAAATTTTTGATGACAACTTCAATTATTTCCAATAAAAACAAAAGGAAACATAAAACGAAGGAAAGGAAGAAAGAAGAACATGCTAATCGGGTTGACTTAAATAGAAAAATTTCAGTTTTTTCCACCAATTCCTCATTCTCAGAATCGGACTGCGATACTGGTAATATTTTAACATCTAAAATTAAAATTATGGGAGCTAACTCTAACCAAGGCAACATATCAGGACAAAGTGTTTATGAATCTCCCATGTCTTTATCATCCAATATTGCTTGTACTGATCATCTGAAATCCTCTTTCACAATCATCTGACATTGCTCTACCACAACATTAAATTCTGCCTATAGTCAAATCTCTTCTAAATCTCTTAACACACATATAAATAGCGATAATGCAAAATAGATTCACAAAGATTTCAATCTTCGCCCTTATAATTCAAAAGATTCAGGTCCTTTTATCGTCCATGTTCAAGTAAAAGAAGATTCTCCTAATTCTGGTAAAACTTTAAATGCTATTTCATTTGGTCACTTTTTGAAAAATTAAATATTAAAATATAGTTAATGGAGGCCTAAAACGTATCGGGAGGAATAGAATAACGATTGAATTCTCTAAATTTATTGATGCAAATCTATTTTAGAAAATCCTTCTGTCAATGATAAATACAAAACGTTTATCCCATCCTACCACGTATCTCGTATGGTGTTATAAAAGGTGTACCAAAATATTGGACACCAGAAGAGATTATTTCTGAATTATCTACGTATCCAAACACCATACCTGTATTAAAAGTAAGAAGATTAAATTACCGAGTACGCAACGAAGACAAAGTCAGATATGAAAGCTCTGAAAGTGTCGTAATCACATTTGACGGTCAAATTCTTCCCTCGAGGGTTTATTTTTGCTATTCTTCCATCCCTGTTGAAATTTATAAGCTTCCAACGATTCAATGTTTTCAGTGCTGCAGATTTGGACACACTAAAGATTTATGTCGTTCCAAGCCAAGATGCTCAAAATGTGGCGATGATCACTCTTCTTCTTCTTGCGACAAAGATAATGGGACCTTTCGTTGCTTGTTCTGCTCAGGTAACCACAAAGCCACGGATTCTAGATGCCCTGAACACACAAGACAAAATAATATTAAAATCGAAATGGCACAAAATTCAATCTCATACCTAGAAGTATCACAAAATATCCCCAAGTTTCATCAAAATCATATGCTGATGTTCTGATCTCAAAAAACCCTATAAATTCTTCGCCTTCTACTAATCCTACAATGGATCATTTTCCTTCACACCCTGCTTCATCTAATAAAACTTCTTATAAGAAATCATTATTTATTCCTAAATCATTCCGTCACCATACACAAATAGGATACGACAAAAAAAGTCATCAAAAAATTATTGAAGATTTTTCAATTCCGCAACCAGAAGATGGTTTCTCTTCGGTTTCACCAGATACTTCACAGGGTAGTTTTAATTCTATAGAAAGCATTATAAATTCCTTATTAACATAATCATATCTTCGTATTCATCAAAGTTACCGTCCCACGTTGCTCGCTTACTAAATTCTATACCTGAAATTCTCCATGACATTCACTCACAAGGATCCTTCAATGGAACTGTAGAAGCATTTTAGATAAACGTACTGAAATAATTTATTTATTAAAAAATACAATATTTGTATCGCTGCTATTTCAGAGACATGGCTGAAACCGGATTCCAACATCAGAATCCCTGGTTTTTGTTGTGTTCGAAATGACAGATCTGATGGTTATGCGGATGTGCTTTGCTTATAAAGAATAATACAGCTTATACCATTATAGATATTTATGATGAAATATTTGACTTTAATATTGTAGCAGTAAGAATTCAAAATATTACTTGTTTCTATTTATGTTCCTCCCTTCTGTCATTACGGTTCACAGAATAAAATCTTTAATAGCCTCCTTCCCAAACCATTCTTAATTTTGGTGACTTTAATTGCCATCATTATTTATGGGGTGATAATTTGATAGATACGGCAGTTTATTTGCTGAAATGATTGACGAGCTTAACATTGGCGTCCTTAATACTGGTAAAATCACCAAACGCCTCGTCTCAATGAGTCTAGAAGTGCTGTAGATTTATCAATTTGTACCCTGATTTAACCTCTCTTTTAAATTGGACAGTTTTAGATAGCTCTCATGGCAGTGATCATTTTCCTATTCTGATTTCCTTTCCAAACAAAGAATCGGCAGAAATTAACAAAACCATGTATTAAATACAAATTAGACAGAGCAGACTGGAACCTGTATAATATTATTCTTTACAATGAAATTCTAAAATCGCTCCTATTTCTGAAAATAATTTAACTTCAATTGTTGAAGCATTTACGAACGCAATTATAAATGCAGCAGAACAATCAATTCTATTAAAACTCTAAATAATAAGTGTAAGCCCTACCCCTTGGTGGGATTTTGAATGTACTGAGGCCATTCGTAATAGAAAAAGCTGAAAACAATATAAATTAGACATGAGTTCGGAAAACTATTTATACCTTCAACGTATACAAGAAGTGACTAAAATACTCTTCGCACAAAAAAACAAACAAGTTGGCATGCCTTTTGTTCCTCAATATCTCCTTCAATCCCTTCATCAGTTGTTTGGCGCAATATAAGAAAATTTCGCTGTTGTTATTCATCTTGTTCTTACAGTGGTGCCATTCCCACTCAATCAATAAATTCTTTTCTAGACAAACTTGCCCCCTCTTCTGCTCCTTCGAGAGATGAGCTTCCTCAAAGTATTCCATGTGAATCTTTCTTTGATCCCTTAGAACGTCCATTCTCTCTATATGAATTAAAGCTTGTCCTTTCTCACGTTCACGATTCAGCTCCTGGTCTAGACGGTATTCCTTATTCATTACTTGCCAAATGTAACGATCAAATTTTAACTTACTATTTAAAATTTTATTTTAAATTTTAAATATCACTAACGCTTTGTTTGACATAGGCTTTGTTCCTGACTCTTGGCGGATTCAAGTAATTATTCCTATCTTGAAACCTGACAAAACCCTAACGACGGCTCTTCCTATCGACCGATTGCTCTATCCTCAACTCTAATTAAAACCTTTGAACACATGATCAAGAATCGTCTTGAATGGTATGTGAAAGTCATGGATTGTTATCAAATACTCAATATGGATTCAGAAAAGGTAAAGCACATATGACAGTCTTTCAATCTTCACTACAGATATTAGACTAGCATTTTCGAGAAATGAATCGGTTCTTGCTGCTTTCTTGACATTTCTTCTGCTTACGATAATGTCAGACTCAACATCCTTAGAGAAAAGATGTTTAAGCAATATATCCAAAAATTTACAAATTTGATTATCAATTTATTTCTAGATCGATATATACATATTAAAATTGATGATGATTTAAAATATACTGAAAGGTTTTCAAAGGGATCCCACAGGCTCCGTTTTAAGTCCTTTATTATACAATATTTATACGTCAGATTTAGACCAGTCCATTTCAAAGTGTAGAATTTTGCAATATGCTGATGATATCTTAATTTATGTAAATGATAAATGTATAGAATTCTGTGCTAACGCGATAGAATAAGATCTCCTCTCTATGACCACGTGGTTAGATGATCATGGACTAGAACTTTCCCAAATAAAAGTAATACAGTAATTTTTTCCCGCAAGAGTTTTACCTGAAATACAGGTTCGCCTTTTAATTAACCGCTCGAAAATATTCAGCAAGTTAAATTCTTGGTATAATTCTTGATAATAAATTATCTACATGCCTCATATCATTTATACCCAAAAAATATAAACATTCTAAGAGCTTTGTGCAGGGGTATGGTGGGCGCCCATCCATATTCCTTAAAATTAATTTATAATGCAATTATAAAAGTCGATTAGATTATGCCTCATTTCTTCTTGAACCTGCTAATAAAAAGGATTAAAATTTTAGATATCGTTCAACACAAGTCTTTAAGATTAATTATAGGCGCTATGAATTCGTCGCCTGTCAATGCCTTACAGATTGAATGCGGTGATCCTCCACTTTTATTAGACATCTTCAATTTTCCAAACATCCACTAATCCTAAAATTCGTTTACTTTCTCATTACATTTTAATTAATTCAGGAAAATACTGGCGTAATAAAGAAACACCTAACCTAGTAAAAAGCTATGAACAATATAATTCTTTACTACATCCTATTTATAGGTCGGTGACTCTGCCTCTTTTCTCCAATTCGTTTGAGGTTGCACTTTTCAAACCCAATGTTATATTAGATATAGGATTAAATAAATTTTCTATTGAATCAAATAAAAAATTTGTATTTGCGTTGGACAAGAATTTCCCAGGTTATCATTATATTTTTACAGATGCCTCTAAAATTAACTCAAAAGGTTCTACTGGCTACGCAATATACCACCAAAATTGGAGAATAGTTCAAAAAATGAAAAGTCCTCCCGAATCTTCAGTTTTTACTGGAGAAATGTTAGCCATTTTACAAGCAATAAAATATTGCTATAGCTTTAAATTAAAATCAAGCGTGATATTTACAGATTCTCTTAGTTCTTTACAGGCACTATTATGCAATCCTTTCTATGACATTTCCCGCAATCCTTTGATATTTGAAATTAAGAAACTTCTATTCTTATACCAATTTCAAAACATCAACATTTCTCTTGTTTGGATTCCTAGTCATATTGGTATATCTGGTAATGAATATGCTGACAAACTTGCTAAACAAGCTATAGTCTGTGGGGATACTTTCCTATTTAAAAATTATTGCTATGACCTTTAAGAATACGAAATTATTATATAGAGATAGGTGGTCAAAACATTGGAACAAAACGAAAACGACGAAAGGCTGTCACTGTGCCAAAATTCAACCCATCATTCCTTCTAAGCCTTGGTTTTATAAATTAACCTTAAGTAAGAAACATACATCAATGTTATGTAGAATGCGCTTGGGTCACTGCTGTAATTCGGTTCACCTTGCTAGGCTTCATATTAAAAATTCTTCTATATGTGAGTGTGGTTTAGATATTGGTGACCTCAATCATATTTTTTTCTCTTGTCCTCTGTATGATCATACTTCATTATTTAACACTTTGGTAAAACTTAAAATACCTCTACCTACAGAAATTCGTTCTCTTTTAATTTATTCTAAAAAAAGTAAAAATGTTTTCAATTGCCTTATGGAATATTTAGATTCAAATAATATTAAGTTATAAAATTTTATCTATTATTTAGCATTTAATAGTCTTTATTTAGTTTTATTTAATATTTTAAATGTGGTAAAGAGTTCACTTTTATTTTAATCCTTCATAATATTCTTAATTTAAATATTTATTAAACTTTAGTACAAGTCATTTAATTCTTCATTAATTCTTAATTTTATTCGGTTTTTAATCAGAATCATAGTTTTCATTTTTATTGTTCGTCGTTTCTTACAAGTATTATTTATTGACTGGAGCATAGATAAATAAATATGTAGCAAGCTAGACTGGAGGTTGGCAGTAATTGTAAGGTTGCCATTAAAAAAAAAATAGCATTTTACCATAAAGTTTTAGAAAAATAGCATTTGACGCGGTACACAATTTGAGCCACCCAAGTGTACGCACTACAAGAAAGTTAGTTTGTAAAAAAATCTTTTGGCCAGGGATGAACAAAGATATTAATTTATGGGCAAAGAGTTGTATTCAATGTCAAAAATCTAAAGTTAATAGGCACACATTATCAGAATTTTGTAAATTTCCTGTAGTCGACCATTTTGAGCACATACATGTAGACATCGTCGGACCCTTACCGACTACTGTACAAGGCTATAGATATTGCGTGACAGTAATAGATAGGAAAACTCGATGGCCAGAAGCTTTCCCTGTACAAAATATCAGAGCAGAAAGCGTTGCCAATGTAATATTCGAAAGATGGTTAGCCCGTTATGGATGTTACATTGTCTAGTGATTAGGGTAGACAATTCGAGAGCAATTTGTTCGCAAGCTTATTAAAGATTTTCGGTGTAAAGAGACAAAGAACTACTGCATACCACCCACAAACTAATGGTATGGTAGAGCGCTGGCATCGTTCGTTGAAAGCTTCACTTACAGCCAGGTTAAATGATTCGTCATGGGTTGATGAGTTGCCCACGATAATGTTAGAACTTCGTACTGCACTGAGAAGCGATTATATAGCATCGGCGCAGCCGAAATGTCTTTTGGACATACATTACGGTTATCGGGTGATTTTTATGACGTCACACATTCAGAGGTAAGTGACGATAACGTTTTAGTAGACAAAATACGTCATTCAATATCGAAATTGAAAGCTATATTGAAATCTCATAGTAATTCACGATCATTTTTTGTCCATCCTGATTTAAAGTCTTGTACTCACGTTTCCGTTAGGGATGACACTGTCAAATGACCCCTAAAACCTCCTTATGATAGTCCATTTAGAGTGATTAAACGTTTTGATAAAGTATTTTTGATACAGTCACAAGATCGTAAAGCTAGTATTTCGACCGGTCGTTTAAAGCCCGCGTATCTGTTGAATGATAATGATGTTACCCGCGTTGTCAGCACTAAAGATGTAACGGTAGAGCCAGTAAAACTTTGTAAAAACCAAAAGTTATAATCAAACACTGTATCACGTCGGGGTCACCAATGTGCGATATGTATGTGATATAAGTGTGTGTTATTGGCTAATAATGTACTAATTACTTATGCCTGATAACCTCGTAATAGGACTCACAGAAGGTGCGGAAGGTGCCTATCGGGTGCAGTAATTAAAATCTCAAAAATCACTGATGTTGTATTCAGAAATTACAATTTTACAGGTTAAGATATATGTTATTGGCGATACAATATTATTTCCTACTTGGTAACGGCCTAGCGTGGGCAGTGACGGGGAACGACTGGCGTTCGCCGCTGAGCGCACTTCGAACACAAGTGCAAAATGTCAATTCAGCAAAATGTGTGTAACTACTGTGTTCCTACAAATGAATGCCTCATGAATGCTAATTTTAATCTTTGCATTCTACTTTTATTATTTTACTATGTACTTAAAACTTTTTTACATTATTTACCTTAGATTATAAAGAAAACTGTGTCATTTTATTTTGTTATTACTTTGTTTGTGTGTCGTGCCGTTTGAATTAAGCTATGTAATATTAATTTAAGATATTTATTTCTCAAAAGTATAATTCTTTTGAGAAATAAATATCTTAAACCACATTAACGTACGCTTACAAATATCGAAAATGGATTGAAATTGTTGTGCTGAGCGCACTCCGCATACAAATGCAAGATGTCAATTCAGCAAAATATATGTAACTACTGTGCCCCTACACATTCATCGACCGTTGAGTGCAAAAATATTCATATACGGACGTTATGCTTCGCTTAATCGAATTGACGTTTAACTATCGAGACTGGAATAAGTTATTTCTACTAAATAAACCTTCTAACTTTAAAAGTTTAGAATTTATATAACTTCGACATATTTTTTACGAATATTTATTTTTCGGTGACATAAAATTCGTGATAATCATGCTCGTGGCTTTGACATTTTGACGGCAAGCCAAAACATCGTTCATAAAACATCGCTCATGTAGAACGATGTTTATGAACGATATGTCGATGTATCGTTTGCATCCCTAGTCACGCAACGGTGATAAGCGCACTTCGGACTGGGTTCACTCTGGCGCCCTAATTACACCTATCTTACTACACCTTACTCTTATTACACCTCTCTTTTATTAATCAGGGTCCCTAAACCTGATTCAGTGTAGTGTAATAGGGGTATTAATTACGCTTCTATAAAATAAGAGGATTCACTTCAATTGACGACCTTCTACCATTACGCGTCGTGTTTCTTCGTCCAGGCCTAGAGACCTAAGCCGGCTTCGCAGGTCGATGTAGTACTTACACGTAGACTTGACAAATAGTGTAGATGGCGCTGTTACAGAATTATTTCATTTGTGAGATTTGTTTTTACTAAAATATTACATTTATAAATTGGCAACACCTAAAAAATTAAAAAAGTCGGGTTTTGGCAGGAACTTGATCGGCGGCGGTTTGCTGCTCCTGTATTATTGTTTGAATAATGGTTTGAAGTGGATTTTGATATGTAAAAGTGGTGCGATTTTGTGTATTAAGTGTCTGCGCATGTGAACTATTAGTGGAAACAGTGATACAAGTGCTCTGATGGTGATGTGATTCTCAAGATAAGGTGTCTATCTGCTTAGGCGCCTTGAGATACCATCGCCAACTGTCAGCTGTCTGCTGACTCAAGTTGCCGTCAAAATCTCCCAAGGGCTGCACAAAATGAAGAAAATTATAATAAACCGAATAAAAATACTTGGCCTAAAGGTCTAGATACCAGGCCATAAACTCCAAAAAAAAAAGTCGGGCGTGCATGTTTTCGTTCCAATTTCAACGTATCGTAATGTACTGCTGAGGAATGTTGTTTGTGTTTTTTTCTTTTAACTTTAACTTTATTACAGTTCTATTTCTCCATCATTGCGTTGAGTTGAGTGAATTTCGCTCCTTCGAATTAGCACAGAACACTTTAATTCTTAACACAGAACATAGACAAAATAACTTTTACTGTTGCTTTAATCAAGTTTATTTGCAGATCAAACGTAACAGATATTTTTTGAGACTTACGTAATTTTTTTTCTTTATACCAGTTTGAAAATGCCGTCTATACATTGGCCTTTTCGAAAACTTGGAGATTTCCCACAAAATTTGAAGAAAATCGAGAATGACATAGTAAAAAAACAACATAGTATTTTAATTTTTTCAATAAATAGATACAAAACCAATAGGTGAATACTTCAATTTTAGAGGTTTTTAAATAACTTGGCAACTTATATATTTGCATAGAAATCTAGTAAAACAAATCTCAGAAATGAAATAATTCTGTAACAGCGTAATTTTTCGTTTCCAACCAGCTTTGGTCAATCGCTCGTCCTCGCTGCTCCTGCACAATAACGCGCGACCTCATACTGCACAACAGACGATCTCCAAGTTACAAGAGCTGGTGTTGGAAGCTCTCCGTCATCCGCTCTACTCACCAGACCTTGCACCTACAGACTTACTTTTTCCAGAATTCGGAAAACTTTTTGGCGAGAAAAAAATTCAATACCTGAGAGGCAGTACAAAATGCCTTTGAAAAATTTGTTGTCTCCCACCCAGCTGATTTCTTCAAAAATTTCATCAATAAACTGCTACTACGTTGGCAAAGATACATCGATTGCATTGGCGATTACTTTGATTAATAGAAATAAAATATAGAAAAAAAGTTGTTAACTTATTTCATAAAAAACGGCAATTTCATAGGTAAAGACCTAATATTACATTTCCCTACCATTAATAATACCTAATTACAAAGATATAATGTATGTGACATATATAGGTGAATGTAGGTGACATTCGGTATTTCGGATTTTGTTTATTCCATTATATACGATGTTTTGCAAATGTTTTGCATTATTTAGTAGTCATATAATGCAAATCGTGACGATATGTCGATACATCGATATCGATTGACACTGTTTAAAAAAATCGATACGATAAATATTGATATATTTTTTTCACTTGCTCATCCTTTTAACTAAAAATTATAATGACATTGACACAAAAGCAAAAGTATCACCATTAATATTTCAATGTCAAATTTCCATAATCGAGTTTTCCTAGCTGATAGTAAGTGGTAATGCAGCCGACGATGGTAAAGCGCGCTGATTTAGGTAAACAAAAGCCTATTCCGACAAGAGGTCTTGAAGACACCAACATTGTAATCGAATGGAAACACAGATGCTGGCAACTTATTTCACTCTATTGCTTTAAGCATGACGATTGATAAAGCAAAATCAATCTAACCTCTAGCCAGGACTCCGACACTCGCTCGAGGTATATAGCTACCGGCTAGCATATTTCCGGGAGTACAAGTATCAGTGGGGTGCCGCACGCTTTGAAGATATAATTTAATTAATTTTAATTTTAGTTTTATAATTTAATTTTTACGTAGTTTACATCTGCAATCTACTGTCTGACAGACTGTCGGACACTTCTTTCAGAAATTTTGTTGCAGGTTGAACGCGGCCTAATTAATTTTTAACAGAAAATTTCTTACAACGTGTGGCGAGCCTTTGGCGAGATTGACATGCCCTTATCTACCATACACTTAAATGTTACTATAAACAATAAATGTAGGTATTGTAATTAATACCGTGTAGTGATGGTTTAAGAATATCCACTATCTTTATTTTAAGACTCTACCTTTATTTAATAACTTGCTTAAAACCCACTAGCAGGAGCAATGGGTCACAGACCGTTTTGTTACAACCTATTATTTTGTTGTTTCTGTTTATGGCATGATATTTAATTTTTAATATTGTATTTTTGTGAAAAATTAAAATAATACTACACTTGTATTTTACTATACCTCATATCCTCTTGTGAGTGTCGTAAGAAGCGACAGAGGAAACTGAAACAGGAGGTGGGCGGTGCATTATTCATATGGCATATTCCTGGCAACAACTCAAAATAATAAAGAGTTTACATGCCTCCCAAACGGAAAACTATGGCAGAATCCCCGATGAATTTAGTTGGCGGACTTATATTAAAATTTTTATAGACTGTAATGGAAAAGCTATGCTTGTAATTTGCTATAGGACCATTTTACAATGTATTTTATTTTATTTGAAGCATGTACATATGTTATTTTGTTGTCAGTTGGTAGCTTGTCTATAAAGGCTACCACGGCTCACAAAATATACTACTTAATATACTATTAAATGACTATCATTCTGAAGACAAAAAACGCTAAAGAATAGGCTGGCAAGGCAGGTGTGACAACATACGATGTAGCTATGAAAATCATTCCTTTTTCTTAGTCTTATCAAGTGGCGTAATAATTCTCAACATCTTACATTGTATTCAGTTAACCGTTTTCATACTATTACTATAGCAACGGAGCAAAATGGATTCAAGATTACATTAAAACCGATAAAAACCATAGACAATACCAAAATACAGCGTGTCTTTCCTTTTTCGCATTAAACATGGCAACAACAACAATTTGCTTTCTGTATGTTGGTAGCAGTGTGAAAATGAAAGCCCTGGTTGGTCAGAGAGCCGATTAGTTCTTTTCCCATCCGTAGCCGATTGCTGTCGTGCTATCCAAATGGGTAAGGAGACGTTTTGTGCTGATAGTTTTTAATTTTCTTTACTTTAAGTTTTATTATGTGGAATTAAGTGTATAGTTATTTTTCGAATTGTGAAAGTGAAATAAATCCTTAGCTGATAGAGTATTTACTTAACGAATCTTGTGCGCATAGGTGTCGGCCATGGCGCAGACATGTTTTTCTCGTGGTGTTTTTATAAATCTATTTCCATCTTATAGACTTTTTATAGCTTACGAGGTAGTATTAACCATCCCCCATTTTTAATATGAACTGCGTCATGATGTGTATCGATTTTTGTGTTTGCTGTGTGTATAAGTGATAACCGGCGATTTACAATTTCAGGTAAACCCCGTGGTATACGGACGGCGCGGAAGCACGTGAACCACCGCCGCGAACAACGATGGGCAGATAAAGATTACAAAAAGGCTCACATGGGCACGAGATGGAAGGCCAATCCCTTCGGTGGTGCATCTCACGCTAAGGGCATCGTCCTAGAAAAAGTGTAAGTATACTAGTCATAGTTCGTACCTATCCAAAAGTGTAAATTAAAATGTTTACTAATAATGCTTAGCGCCCGGGTACTCCGTACACATGGATGTTGAAGTGCAAGAAAGTGTACTGAAGATTGAAACACTGGCGTCGTGTGAATAGGACGCGTCCATACGCGGCATTATTCCTGTGAATGTGTTCCCTCTACAATCACAGGATAATACTGCGAGTGGCTGCGTAGCGTTACACTAATTACAAATTCATCAGCAACTTACGTCCGGTCATTGAACTTTACGTGTGGAGTCTCATTGCAACTTTATTTACATAAGAAACCGTTATTTAACAATATTGATTTCTATGGAAACCATGTATGTATTTAACTGTTTGTAATGTGAAATTGTAGATTTCAACTTATTGAAAACTACATTTTTATATTCAATAATTTTCAAGTGAGCAAAACAATAATCTTTTAAAAAATGATGTACATTTCTTATTTTCCTTAAATACATAACTTATGTAAGACATTGTGTGATAAAATAATTAGTTTTGTAAAAAATAATGTAACTTTATCAGTATGCAGAATATAATTAGATATTGAAGTTACTTAATTTACTTACAAGATTGTTCATGGTGTTTTTAAATAATATCTATAATATAAATCTACAGGAAAAGTAGTGTTATAAAATGTGTGTATAAATTCTTGTTATTTATATTTGTTTCAGTAAATGCTTATAGTAATTTCTGGTAAATACAAATGAATTTGTTAATAATGTATTTGAACTTTAAAATTTGTTTATTTGAGGTTTTCTTGTAATGATTAAAAACATGATCCACAGAATGTGTTAGAAATTAAATGATCTCACGGTGGGATAAAGCCTGTCTACATAAACTTGTAAAGTGAAATAACCATTTGTACAGATATAGAAGTTGATGGATGCAGGTGGCTCAAAACTGCTCTGTGAGTTTGTAACCTTCCTGGCTGGAATGAGATGATGATGTGGAGATAAACGTATTGCTCACTTGAAGAATAGAATTCATTTGATTTTTTGTTATTATATTGTATTTAAGATATTTTATATTGTAATTCCTATACAAACTGCAGTTTTTATTATTTTGAGTTATCAAAAGATACAGCTACCCATCTGCTTAATTTCTTACCCATGGGTTGATATGGGGTAGTAGATTCTCTTAGCCGCCACTATCCAATCCACACCAATACTTCTGAATTCTAATTATGAATAATAAAATCATAACTAATGTTCCATATGAGTAACACATAAAATTAGTAATTTAGGACCTGTAGGTCTGCCTTTTTTTGCAGTTAAGTCTAATAAATGAGCCTAAGTCTTTGTTTACCCTTAATATGTAGTATTAATAACATGGTGTGATGAATTTTCCATATCAAATATTTATTTTATAATAGTGATGACAAGCAAACTCAAAATCCACTTGATGTTAAGTGGCTACTGTCATTCATGGACTAGTCCAGCTAACTTCATTTAATAAAACTACAAATGCATCAGTCACCCTCAGGACTAAGATGGAATGTCTTGCAGCCTGTTTAATTTTAGTTTGATTATACTAACTGTCTAAACCCTTTAGACTGAAACAGATGTACTCCTAGAGAAAACCCTCCTCAACTTATTTGTAGATTATAATTTTAAAGCTTTTATGTGTTGACATGAAAGATTTACTTTGTTGTGTTTTTGTGATTTAGAACTATAATAATTGCTGTAAAATTAAATCCTGCAGTGGTGTTGAGGCCAAACAACTAACTCCGCCATCCGCAAGTGTGTCAGAGTACAACTGATCAAGAATGGCAAGAAAGTGACAGCGTTCGTGCCCGTGATGGTTGCTTGAACCATATTGAAGAGAACGATGAAGTGCTGGTAGCAGGTTTCGGTCGTAAGGGTCATGCTGTTGGTGACATTCCCGAGTCAGGTTTAAGGTAGGTTGACTTAAACGTCAAAGGCTATTTATTTCAAACTATGATTCATGTAATAATTGGTACTGATAAATGATTTTCGTGAAATTAGCCTTTGTATATTTGACATTGAATTGTACAATATTTATATTGATCATAGTCTCATGCTGTCTCTGTCATAAGTCAAAGTGACTGTGACACCATGAGATTTAACGACATCTTAAAATTGAGTTACGTTCGAGTATAAAACGTTTAAAGTATCCAATATATATATCAACAACGAAGTGCCAATATTTCCTATCTTAAATATGCGAGTTTTACATGAAGTGTAAAAACTTCTCATAATTTCATTTTATTTTGATTCAATTTGATAAATTCACTTTATTTTTGAATTTAAATATGGTCCGTTAACTGATTTTTCTGGTAAAACCAGTATTTACTATAATATAGATAGGAGGTATTGGTTTTGTTTAAATATATTTTGTAAAATATATGAGCAATAGATAATAGGAGCAATTAATAAAAATAAAATAATATTAAGCAAGGACTATGATTGAGCATTATTTAAAAAAAAACTAAAGAAGGATCTTATGAATGGTGGTAACCTAAATAAGAATAACATTACGTCAACAAAATTAGCTTCTAACAACTTTCCAAGGAAACTTTAAATTATGGAACATTAAGTTCTTATCACCTTTAAATAAAAATACCTGTCAACCTGTTACAATATAAAGTTATTAATAGGAATGAGATCAAATATTATCAATAATTTTTAACTTAAATTCTTACATCTTTGACTTTTAAGTAGAGTAAGGCAAACCATCGTAAAACTGTGACAATCACTGGGTAATAATAACCTAAGTTGCTGCAAATGTTTGTATTTAGTAGATGAGATTGAATTTTATTAAAATGCAGTTGTTCATGATTTACTTCAACTAAAACTTTGGTCTCTGTGGGAGGAGTTCCATGACAGTGTTTGCTTATTTTTCCAAGCACCAGGATTAGCTTTATGTCGACGCTTTCTCCCTTCATTCATGTCCCCATAATCTGCAGGAGCTGTATTTGATGCAGAATCAATCGAATTATCATTTGAATCAACATTTATTAGACGGTTTTCATTTTCATCCGGAAAAATTGCATAGAATACTGAAAATGTACTACTACTTTGAAGAAAACTTTTATTGTCTTTAATCACAGGAACGGTTGACTTTTTTCAAGCAAGGAAAATCACTCAATCAGATCAGATAATGAAAGTGACCAAACTTTATTAGCTGTAAGTTTTACGTTGCCCAAAGCATTTGTATGTTTTTGGCCATTTCTAGAAAAGACACCTGTATGGAATTTAAATATAGCAAGTACTGATTTGTTCCTTTTGTGGCTTGTTGGCAGTTCTACATTTGAATATAAATAAGACAAAGAAAGATACTTTTGATGCAGTTAAATTGACAAGCGTTTTTGTTAAAAGTAAATTACAGTCTTCTACAGAGAGATTGAATGTCGGACTTTATAGATGCTAAATATGTGATCATTCTCTGAATTTATTTTTGATGTTGATGGGTAACGAACACCTTTCTAAAGTGATAACATTTCCTTTGTAATTTATCATATCTTTTGTTGCATTAAAATAATTACCTAAAAATATGAAGAAAAAAAACAGAAGTTGGTAGTGATGTCTAAAAAATTAATCATAAGCTTAAAGTTTTAATTCAGCCAGTATTTTTTTCCTCGAATTCCTTGTTATATATGAGACATTTTCACAAAAATCAAAAATAATTATTAATCTTTTACACTTTTAAATTGAATACTAAAACGTTTTATCACTGACTGAATAGCTTAAAAACAATATAAAACAGTAAAAACAATACCATCTATCTATTTTAGGTAAAACAAAAATAACGAACAATCTTAAATTATTGAAAGTATTACCTTCTATCTACATATGGAAGTTAAAAAAGAAACAAAAATACACATGACCATCCATCAATTCAAAGATCTTTTGTATATTTATAATCTTATAATAATATCAACGCAGTACTTACATTGTGTAATTTTCACTATCACACTTATTTTCACACGACGCAACTTGTAGTTCGCCACATGAACTTCAAATGGCGGTGACAAAACACCGCACGCCGCCCGCGCCGCTCGACACTTGTGGCCAAGTTCATTTTATCTCTCACTCCGCGATGTTTCAAACCGAACAGACGCGTCAGTTATTCGAGATCAGTACAGATATTTATATCCTTATTCCTTATGTATCAGTAGCTCAAGCTCAGCGTGGTGCTCTTCGCTCCACTCAATCCTATCGGTAAGTGAAGTACCTATAGAGCTGTTTGCATTTCGCTTGGTCGTAACATTGTGTATCTTTCTGATATATTGGGCTGCTAATGTTTTCTTATATTTACGAAGACTACACATTAAATGAAACTATTTTTACGGATTATATCGCGTTTAATTTTACTTTTAATTCCCGACGTTTCGGGTGCTTTACAGCACCCATGGTCACGGGGAGACTGAGGTGTTTGACTTCCGATGTCATAGTTAGCGGCTACCTTCAGTTTTTAATATTAATTTTTGGTTCGATCTACGCAGAATGAGCTTACAGTATCTTGAAGTTTAGCAGTGGTATACTTGGGTTTGGATTTAATTTTATTGATTATAGGATCCCAAGCCGATGGCAGCACCATCCATCTTCTCTATTGAAATTAGGATGTTTTTAATTTCAATAGCCTCATGAATCATCCTAGGTAGGAATCGGTGTTCTTTGTGAGGATTTGTGGTCTATCAAATCTAATGTAATGGCGGGACGATCTTGAACATGTTCTGAAACTGCAGACTTCCAATATAGCTGACTTGAAGCACCGACGTATCATACATACATAACATATTTTGTTAATAAAATTCTAACTGTACAAAATTATTTAAACTTAAAATAAATGAAACAGTCACTAACTGTACGTACAGAACAAAAACTACTTTAAATTATTTACACTGAATGTCTTATTTACCTACAATTAAATTAAACAGTCGCTAAGCGTACAAAACTACTTGAAATCTTTTTCTATTCGATGCAATTAACGAAAACAATATTACTCCCGTTCCCGAACCGAGGTCAAGGTTGAACTAATGAAGCAAACTGATATTTTTGTTTAATTTTGTAGATCGCAAATCTTTTTTCTACTTTTTTTATGGATATAAACTACTACTAATTTCGGTCATAAAACGATCTTAAAAACGATGGTTTTATGACCGAAATTAAAATAAATAAATAAAATTATAGGCAAAATGCATGTAGGTACAGTTCAAACCAGTATAATACTTAAATGTTCACGTACCGCTTAACGACTTTAAAGCCCTACGCAACAGTAATAGCGTTACAAATTTACTTTTTTGTGCCGACGTATGACAGTTTATAATGGTCAAACAACTCACTCTCTCTGTCTTACGAAAGCGCGACAGAACATTCTAAATAGTGAGGTGCGAAAGAGGCCGTCTCTGCTATGGACTTTCCGAAATCTTCCTTAAATTGGCTTTGGAGTGGCCGGCCGTCCCGGCCGAGGTATAATAAAAAGCAGCATGCGCAATGCGGTTTGCGATACAGATTCAGATAGAAAAAGTTAAAAGACGCCGTGATTGAATGAGTTGTAAAGATACACTGATACATTCGGATGCGGATGGATATAAAGATCGATTGATAGAAACTGATTGATTCATATCTTTTATATCTATCTCTCCTGAGCTACCCATCTCTACATTACAGACGGCAACGTTTTTATTAAAGTTAGGAGGTATTCACTCTTATTTTATACATAAAATATATTATAAAATATACTATTTCTTTTGTAAAGTTAGGATTTATTTGCAGCAAAATTTTAGAATAATTTTATCAATTTAAAATAGCAGTTATTTCTATTAGTATTTTAAAGCATAAATAATTAAATAATATTTTAGGCGATTTTGTTAGTACGTGCAAGATATTATTTTACGCCGTTCTGCATTAAAATCTAAAAACGAAGAAAAAAGGTATTGGTACTTCATCGTCGATCAAGAATAATAAATAAAATCACTATGTGAATATTTTGGACATGTCTTTGCAAAACAAAAAAAGCTTCCAATATATAATTTCCAATTCAATTGCAATCATTGTATATATTAATGTTAATTTATAATTAAAGAGCAAAAATTAAAAACACTATAATCAAAGCAACACAGATAAGAACAAAAAAACAATATAGATACAATGCAGTATCGATGATATAAATAATGGAATCAGGAAACTAAACACGAACTTAGAGGCCATCCGTGTCTGGTCACTTAAATTTGGTGTTTCAGTAAATCTGTCAAAATGTAAAACAATGGTTGTTGGTAGCTCCAGAATGCTGAATATGATTAACGATGGAAACCTTGAACCAGTTTTGTACAATGGAATTTCAATTCCATTTTCTAATTCCTTAGTTAATTTGGGTTTGCACATAGATCATGGTCACAATGAACTGGCGTACAGATCTCGGAAGTTAGTCGTAAAGTTGTTGCCACTCGTTCCCTTTATTGTTTTAAAATTTCTTACCCTTTAAAACCAAGCTTTTGCTGGTTAATTCCTTTATACTTCCTATTATAGACTATGCAGATGTGTGCTATCCAAACCTTATTGCAAAATCTTCTTAACAAGTTGGAGCGCCTTCTCAACAACTATAAGATTTATCTTCAATTTACGAAAATACGATAACATCACTGTTTTTCGTTCCAAGCTTAAATGGCTTTCTATTCGTCAGAGGCGTTGCTCCAGAATCTTACTAACCCTTTTTTCTATATTAAATGATCCGATGTCTCCTTATCTTAAAGATAACTTCCACTTTCGGTATTCAACTCTTGACCGTGAACCTCGTTCCTCTAACATCCTCAAGATTCATATACCTCAGCATAGTACAGGTTTCTTTAATTCTTCATTTACAGTTCAGGCAATACTTCTCTGGAACGCCCTGCCCGTTAATATAAGAAAAGCACCGAATAAGCATGCGTTTAAAAGACTTGTCCGACAACATTATCTTAAGGAAAACTGCATTTGACCGTCGATTTCTATTTTTATTTTTAGTTATTTTATATATTATATATGCAATATTTATTATATTATTTTTCTATATTTATTATTAGAACGTATGCGAATATATTTTACGTTTATATACATTATATGTCTAGTAATTTTAACTTTTTTTGACACCTACTAACTTTTACTTAATTCTCTCAGGGTTGACTGGTAGAGAATGCCATAAGGCATTAAGTCCGCCCATTGTAATCCTTAGATTAAGGTGTAACACAATAAAGATTAAATAAAAAAATAAAATATACTCTAGTGATGATCAGCCTATAGAAATCCGGAGTATTTGCTACTCTGAGTGCCATGATGAGGTCAGCTTTACTGACTAAATGCAATATATTTGATTCATGCCTTGACCATGTGTAACTGAACTTACTATAGATTCTATTTTCGCTTTTCAGGTAGTGAAGGTAGCCAACGTCTCACTCCTCGCCCTGTACAAAGAGAAAAAAGAGAGGCCAAGATCGTAGACCATGCTACATTGTGATAAGGTACATTTTGTAATTACAATATATTTCTTTAAATTTCGTATGGTGTATAAATATTATTCGCATTTTAAAGAATCTGTAAAAAAAGTATGTTTTTAAAGCTTAAAAAATATGTACAAACATTAAATAAACTCCTTTTTGAATTACTTAGATCTTTTGGGTATTCATTTATTTCAATGATTAATGATACCACCTCATAAATTGTTTTGTTATCAGAAATGTATTGTAATGTTATGCTAACACTGGTATATTGGAATGCCTAAAACATTTAACCTTATAGTTTCATTGTAAGAATATCCTGTATTCCATAAATCATGTGGGTGTCGTAAGAGGCGACAGAACGAAATGAAATGGGAGATAACTCAATATAATAAAAAAAAACTGTAATTGCCAACCCGCCTGCCAAGTGTGGCAACTATGGCAAATATGTCCCCTATGAGGCCCATACATTTATGGGGGAGTCTTTTTGTTTAGCTGTGCATATTATGTGTTGTCATCCCTGAGGACTAGAATAGAATGTGCCGCATTACCAGTAAAAGGAGTCGCAAAAATAATTAGTTACATTGCAGTGCAGCTCTACCTTCTTAGGGTTTATCTGTTACTAGTTCAAATAGAATGAAATTTTACTACATTTATTTCCCTTGCTGATAATGATGTTCAGTATCCTTGCAAATAATATTAGATAGATAGATTTAAACTTTGTACATGATGCTAAAACAATTATTTGCTACTGCTGAATGCCATGACGTAAAATGTTGACTGATATAGATCATTGCATTTCACCAGAGAAGTTGTCATGCAGGCATCTAATAATAAAGTGTTTGTTTGTTTGTTTCAGTGCTGCTGTGAAGCGGTGTTGTTCATAAGAGTCATTTACAAAAATGTAAAATCAAGTACATAATAAACTATGTACGCCACAACTGTTTTTTATTTTTTCATTCATGAAACCTGGAAAAATTTGATAAATGATATCTTGTATACGCCCAAGATCGATACTAAAACGGGAAAATGTAACTAAGCTTTTCTGCAACACAAAAATAACAATATATTATATTAAGTGAATAGTTCAGAAACTACATGAAATTTGGAAAAACAACAAGAATATCTAACTTTAAAATCACCACTAATTAGGTACTAGATCACATAGCCTGGACATTGTATGATTATGATGTCCTCCTGGCCGATTTTTGAACTATGGCAATAGACCTGACCGATTAATAGGAAACATTTCACTTTGTACGTACGAGATAGCGTCAGAAACCAAATATATATATTTATATATTACATGTATAATCTGTTTTGCAATAAAACAGTTTTCGGAAAGCATCGGTAAGAGGTAATCCTCTTGTTAAAAAAAATATACCATCTTAAACTATATTTGTTATTTTTTATTTAATTAACTAATATAATATTATTTACGAAAATTTTGAAGAAGCATATAAGCATTCCAAAAATAAAAAACTTTCAAATTAAACGCGACATCTTCAAAATTACATATTATCTATACATACTAAGAATTAATCCGCTAGTCTCCGTTGGGATTGACTGTTGTTAGGCCAAAATACGATTTTATGAAACGAAGATAACTTAATAAAGCGCAGATTCGGCTTCACATGGAATACTGCCCTTATATCCGGGCCAGGGTACGCGAGCTTATTCCACTTGACCGCATCCCAGCTAAGAGTGGCTCAAATCGATGACAACAGAGATTTTTCTGATTGCCACGATTCACTGGCGCTACGAATCACTGTTTAGCACTACTGTGCGATTTTTCTAAACCGATACGACTAAAGGACTTTCAAAAAATGAGCTTAAAAGTTAAGTTGCTTATAGCCGGTATACGTCCCACTGCACAGGCCTACGTGTTCACCCCGAAAAACCCTTGGTTTTTATTGAATTAACGTTTGTAAATTATATCAAAGAATCAAGAACCTTAATTTGGAATAAATAAGGTTTCTTTTAATAAGGTTGACATCTTCAAAATAACATATTATCTATACATACTAAGGATTACATTCAGATAATTATAACATCTTAGCCAAATAGCAGACATGACCGTCCCAGTCCCATTTTAGTTTGGCGGATTTACGGGAGACAGTGATTTGGGTTCTGGAGCGCAGAGTTGTATTTCTAATGCGGTCTGTTAGTCTCACTCTTAGCATGCTGCGCTTTATTGCTCGCTGCCACACCCCGAGATCTAACCTCTGCTGTTTGGTGAGGGTTTGGGCACCATATATCAAGACGGGGAGGATGCACATGTTCATCAGTTTGCGTTTAAGGGATATTGGTGCGTCGCCCTTCATTAGATGTTTTAAGGCCCAATAGCTCTTCCAGGCGTTTTCTGTTCGTCGGGCGTCTTTTTCTTGCCTTGTCTGGAAAGAGACTATTTGGCCCAAATAAACATACTCATGAACATATTCAACCTCCACGTCATCTATATGTATCCTGTCAGAAGAACTTTGGGCCAAAATTACAACTCGGTGGACTCCTATAAATGGCAGACCCAGAAAACGATGGCGGGATGAATTACTGGACTCCTTCATGGAACACTGGTCCTCCATAGCACAGAACCGTGAAAGGTGGAAAGAGGTTGGGGAGGCCTTTGCCCAGCTGTGGGAAGTTATGGGCTGATAAGATAAGAAGATAATCCAAATAGCAACCTTGCCTACACGCCGCATTAACTAGCGAACTAAAATAGTGTTCATTCATTCGATAGTGCCAAATAAAAACCCTAGCATGTTTAATTACTCTGGAGTTGTTTCCACAATATAAAATATGAAAAAGTAAATCTTACCGAGAAATCAATTTATTTCAAGTAATGCCACAAAGCACGGTCCTGAGCCACCTGCATCCATCGACTTCCTGCATGTCTTACCAGGTCGTCACTCCATCTAGTGGGGGGACGCCCTACACTTCGTCCGCCGGTACGAGGCCGCCACTCGAGAAACTTTTTTCCCCATAGGTTATCAGTTCTTCGAGCTATATGGCCGGCCCATTGACACTTCAGCTTACTAATCCGTTGGGCTATGTCGGTAACTGGTTCTACTGCGGATA